>CM076684.1:25515497-26115497 GCA_038501925.1 Xenopus petersii | reverse complement strand
CAGATGCTAGAATGGCGCCCAAGTATAGAATCCTGTTCCCTAAGTGATTCCTGGGTTCCCTACCTGTTTCCTCTGCTAATATCTGCCTGATTCCTCCTTGTGACCCCTTGCCTGTACCTGGACTTCGCTGTTACTCTGCCTGCCTTAGACCCTTTGCCTGGACCTGGACTTTGTTTGTATTCCGACTGCCTTTTGACCTGTGCCTGGACTTTGATTATTCTCTTGCCTTACCCCTGGATACCACGACCCGGATCCCTCGTGAGGGGCTTCCTCCTAGATCCGGACTACTCCCCAGAGGGGGCTCCCGGCTCCCTGACAGTTGGTACAAGATTGATGTTTCCAAAGATGTACAAAGAGTCCAGCAACAGTATGGGGCAGATTTAGTGAAAGTGAGTTTAGAGTTTAATAAATAAAAACATCACATTGCATTCATTCCTATGTGATTTTTAGAATTGAATTTATCAATGAGTAAAAGTTAGAACTCACCATTTGATATGTATGGTTCTAAAAATCCCATAGGAATGAATAGAACGTGGTTGAGTTTTTATTTGTTAAGTTCTATACTCACATTTTGATGAATCTGCCCCTATATGTTTGTGGATGTCCTATTAGCTATAAAATGGGGCTTTCAAATGGTTGACTGCAAAAAAACTATTTTTTTAAGATTAGGTCTTCAAGAAGTCTCAGATCATTTTTGCTAGAGTGGGAATGATAACAATACTGAGAAGAAAACTGAGAGAGAAATGTCATTGTTGTCTGGAGTCTTTGTAACAATTCGATCAGTAGAAGCATTTGCACACCCATAACATACACAATAATAGTGGCTTGGGCACAGTGATAGAGGATTCGGCAACCTCCAGTTACAACATTGCAAAAGAGTTCTCTGAGAAGCCCTTGCAGTTTTATTAACGTGGAAGTGTCCCCATCAATGAAACTGCAAGGGCTTGCCCTGCAGACAAAAGTCTTATGTACCAGAGAACTATTTTGCAATGCCATGTAAAGGATTTTAGCTGAGATTCATCTGCAGATATGTTAACAATCAATCTTTATTTGTAAGTTATGGTTTTAGTTATGGTATGCAAACAAATAAAGGTAAGGCTAAATCGAATGAAGAAAACCAATCTGTGGAAAAAATACATGGCACAGTTTTCCTGTAAACAGTACATCTTACCTGGCTCATATTCTGGAAGTACGGTGAGTTTATTATACACAGATTTGGGAAAGAAAATATAAAGGAGAAGGTCAGTATCATACTGTAACAACAAAGTTGCAGTGATCATTTTGGCCTGTTTGATGTTAGTAAATTGTGGAAATCTACAGTATATGAATTAAAACTATATGGGTTGTAAATACCTGAATGGTCTTAGATCAACTTAAAACTTGAATTTATGTCATTATTTTAAAAATAAAAAATTCAATCTAACTCCCAACCATTATTTTATTTAATTTACTATACATAGTTACATAGTTAGATAGATAAATCAGGTTGAAAAAAGACTGTGCATCAAATTCAGCCCCTCCAAATGAAAACCCAGCAAAAAAATATCCAAAAAATCCGGATGAAAATTGTACGTGAGGGAAAAAGTCTCATCAAAGTTGTGTGAGAATTCAAATAGTCCAAATTTTTCGAATTGTCACTCGAAAATCTCAACCTTTTTTAGTTGTTGTTTTTTACTTTTTCATATTTTCGAATGAAAACCAGTGTCAAACAGACCAAAACCCTTGAACATCACGAAGGCAAAAAAAACATCTTCCAATTGTAAAATCTGCCATTGACTTTTACATGACTTTAGCTGGAGAATTTGCTTTGGAGCATAATAAACCTCTTCCCCTTAAAAACTCAACCACAAAAATCTGAAGCTTAATTAATAGGCTCCTAAATGTTTAAAAAATATATACTGTATGAGATGTAAGAAAGTGTATAATACAGTACAGCTTCAATGATAGGCAATAAAGCAATGGTCACAATTCTGAATCTGTCTAATCTAGCTAAATGCAGTGGAAAAACGTCTTGAAGTGCCAGTTTCTATAGACATAGAAATTTGTTATTGGAAACAAATACATTTTCACACAAAACACAATATGAGCAAAATTAGACTTGGCAATCTTTACTTTTTCCATGATCCTTCCGATAAGTAGCACTGGTCTCGATCATTATAGTGACTTTTTTTGGATACAATAGGCCGTATTCATTTCAGTGAGAAAAAGTTATCACAAGGTTACGTGAAAACTTATGGAAGCACATTAACTAAAGTGGAGATTTCTCTTCATCTAACTTCACCAACATTAACCTCAATTCGGCAGGTGTATGTTCATATCACATCTCATAAATACTAAAAATCGTTCTCCTAGTTTGGAAAATGGGTGTGGTTTTTAGGGGTGTGTTCACAATGTTCTCATGGTTAAAAAACAAAGTTAGTACAAAATGAAACATTTTCAATGCCTGCTGATTGATTGCAGTGGGTTACATGAACTGATATAAATATTGCATCTACTATATATATTATAATGATATAAGTTGATATGATGGATCCAGCTATGTTTCAGGTATGGATTCCACAAAAAGAAAACTGATAGTAAAGCTCAAGGATAACTTTGAGAACCAGTGTTCTAATCTACAGCAATACATTGACCTTTTTTGTATCACCAGCTTTATTTTTCACTATCCCATTCCATTCTTATCTTGTAATTCACCTACAACATAAATTCAACAAATTGTGATTTTCAGGAAAAGTTCATGGAAACTAATATTGGTAAAATATAAAACAAGTTAAATGTATTACCTGGATTATATTTTGGTATTGGAAGGTCCATTATACAGAAGTAGAAATATAAAGTTACCGTATAAACTCGAGTATAAGCCGTCCCGAGTATAAGCCGAGGTACTTAATTTTACCTCCAAAAACTGGGAAAGCTTATTGACTCGAGTATAAGCCGAGGGTGAGAAATGCAGCAGCTTCTTGTAAGTTTCAATCTCGTTTTTGGATGACTATTCTTAGGCGCCGTCTACTATTCTTAGGCGCCGGCTAATATTTTTAGGCGCCGGCTACTATTCTAAGGCGCCGGCTACTATTCTAAGGTGCCGGCGAATATTCTTAGGCGCCGGCGACCGTTTTTGCGCTTGACCCGAGTATAAGCCGAGGTAGAGTTTTTCAGCATATTTTGGGGGCTGAAAAACTCGGCTTATACTTGAGTATATACGGTACAAGGTCAATATACTATAAAAATATAATATTCTAGGCTATATACAATTAAAGTATAAATTATACTGTATATACAGGTATGGGATCTGCCTTCTGAAAACCCGTTATCCAGAAAGCTCAGACTTATGGGAAGGCCATCTCCTATAGAATACATTTTATCCAAATAATCCAAGTTTTTAAAAATGATTTCATTTTTCTCTGTAATAATAAAACAGTAGCTTGTACTTGATCCCAACAAAGATATAATTAATCCTTATTGGAGGCAAAACCTGACCATTGGATTTAATGAATGTATAAATGATTTTTATGGGAGTAAAGAGATCCAAATTACAGAAAGATCCCTTATCCCTAAAGAGTTCTGTGGCAAGCCCTTGCAGTTTTATTAATGTGGAAGTGTCCGCATCTATAAAACTGCAAGGGCTTGCCCTGTAGATGTCAGGGAGCCGGGATGCTCCCACCAGGGAGGTTGTCAGGATCAAGGAGGAAGCCCACAAGGGAATCAAGGTCGCGGTATCCAAAGGGTAATCAAACGGTTTATCAAAGTCCAGGCAAGAGTTCAAAAGGCAGGCAGAATAACAAGCGAAGTCCAAAGTCCAGGCAAGGGGTCAGGCAATGATTCAGAAGCAAGATACAGCCTTAAACTGGAACACAGGAAACCCAGGAAACATGCAGGAAATGAATCCTATACTTGGGCGCCATTCTGGCGTCTTGGTAGGGTTTTTATATTTGAATTTGGCGCCATAGTGACGTCATCGGCGTCCTTGCGCCGACGTCGACACGCTGACGTCATCGTGCCAGCGCCGCTACCCACATGGCGGCCATGGGCGCCGCCATTTTGGGAGCGACGCCGGCATGGGAGGACACGCCGCCCGGCGCTCCTGGAATTGCTCTGGGCGGCGATCGTGACAGTAGACAAAAGTCTTGTGTACCAGAGAACTATTTTGCAATGTCAATTCTGCAATGCCATGCAAACGATTTTAACTAAGATTCATCTGCAGATATGTTAACAATCAATCTTTATTTGTAAGTTATGTTTTTAGTTATGGTATGCAAACAAGTAAAGGTAAGGCTAAATAGAATGAAGAAAAATAATCTGTGGAAAAAATAAATGGGATAGTTTTCCTGTAAACAGTATATCTTACCTGGCTCATATTCTGGAAGTACGGTTAGTTTATTATACACAGGTTTGGGAAAGAAAATATAAAGGAGAAGGTCAGTATCATACTGTAACAACAAAGTTGCAGTGATCATTTTGTCCTGTTTGATGTTAGTAAATTGTGGAAATCTATATGAATTAAAACTACATGGGTTGTAAATACTTGAATAGTCTTAGATCAACTTAAAACTTGACTTTTTTTTTATTAAAACTTGAATTGATGTCCTTATTTTAATAAAAATTCAACCTAACTCCCAACCATTATTTTATTTTATTTACTGTACATAGTTAGATAGTTAGATAGTTAAATCAGGTTGAAAAAAGACAAAGTCCATCAAATTCAACCCCTCCAAATGAAAACCCAGCAAAAAAATCCAAATGAAAATTGTACATGAGGGAAAAAGTCTCATCAAAGTTGTACGAGAATTCAAATAGTCTAAATTTTCCGAATTGTCACTCGAAAACCTCAACTTTTTAGAGTTGTCGTCCAAAACCCTCTACTTTTTCATATTTTTGAATGAAAACCAGTGTCAAACAGCCCAAAACCCTTGAACATCATGAAGGCAAAAAAACATTTTCCAATTTTAAAATCTGCCATTGACTTTTACATGACTTTAGCTGGAGTATTTTGGATACTGATTTTTAGCAGCTTTGGAGCATAATAAACCTCTAAAAATTCGTCCCCTTAAAAACTCAACCAGAAAAAGCTGAAGCTTAATAAATAGGCCCATAGATGTTTAAAAAGTATATACTGTTTGAGATGTATGAAAGTGTATATTACAGTACAGCTTCAATTATAGGCAATAAAGCAATGGTCACAATTCTGAATCTGTCTAATCTAGCTAAATGCATTCACCTCAATTCGCCACGTGTATTTTCATATCATAACTACTAAAAATTGTAAGAACACTTTTTCATAATGTGGTGAATTTTCTCCTAGTGTAAATTACAGGTATCTGTGAACATTTGCCATTGTTTTTCCCATACAGTAGTAGTGGGAAAAATTTTCTAGAGAATTTTCGCCATGGAGATTAGTATGTTAAGAGTGATGTTGATAATGAGATTTAAAACAGGTTGCTCTATATTTATAATGGTATTTCCCCAGTCTGAACCTGGAGAAATGTCCCTTTGTGAAAATATGTTTTTGTGCTCTTAGAAAACTGGAGAATTTTCACTGGAGAAAGTAGAGAAGAGATGTGAATTAAAGTCAATTCAAAGAGAATTTTCACCACTGTGAAGTTAATTCTCCAAAGCTTAGTGTATTCTCCATTTAGTAAATTGGCAATGTTGAGGAGAATCTACATTTTTAATGAAACTACTACAAATTTTCACTTTCACCCTTTAGTAAATATGCCCCATGGACTCAATTCATGGAGAAAAAAACTTTTCACCTAATTCCATTTCTCCTAATTCACTTCCAGTTTTCAATAGAGTTTAAATTTTATAAACCGTGAGATAAGTTTTTCTGACTTGAATGGCATCTCAAATTGAATCTCATACATGAGTTTTCATGTGATACCCCTTTTTCTCACTGATTTGAAACTTTTCCAATATTTGTGTTTTTTCCTGCTATTCTTTGATGAACATAAAATAAAGACTTTTAACTGAATGCACAAAAAAAGAAACTTTTACCTGGATTATATTCTGCCATAGAATCATTAGACATGATGAAAGTAAAAGATATGTCAGAGGAAAATATAAAACAATAGATTAATACCATACAATAAATGGAAAAAAAATATTTTTTTATGTTCACTGCCTTGTCAACAGGGATTAAATATGGTAAAATAAGATTCAAACTATAAAAGCTTCAACCATATTATTATTTGATCACTGTGCCAATTAGAGGTGAATTTCTTGTTTGTTAGAATGCTTGTTCCTTTCTAGAGCTGTAACCTCAGATTAAGGTTTTAGAAAATCTAAGGTCAGAGGTTCCAGTTTGTTTTCACTAAGCATTAAAATTATTTTTTGTTTCCTTTTTCAGTTAATCTCTTAAAAAACACATAAGAGAGAAAGGAGACATTATCTAATGAATGGAAAGTACCCACAAAATATATATAAAAAATAAACAATACCTGGATCATATCCTACAGTGAGAACATTGTCCAGAGATTAGGAAAGCAAATACAGAAGAAGGAATGACAAGTACAAGGTCAGTAGCCTGCCATAAGAAATCTACGTTTCAAATCTAACTATTCAACATGTGACTGTTTGGCTGTTCTAAATTCAAGAGCCCTATTTTAACAATAACTCATACATTGTGATTGAATTATTACAGATAGCAACCAAGTTTGATTTTTAGAAACTGTTGTAAAGGGCTTGCTGCCACTATATAAATAATGATGATATTCTGGGACTGATGTTGATTATTCTACATGGATTTATAAAGCAAAACTATAGCCTAAGTGCATATGGCAAGAGTACTTTGTAACATATAGGGCAAGTTATCAACCGTCAAGTTTGTGATGTTTTTTAAACTTGAATAAACTCACAACTCAAATGTTTTCTTATTTATGAAAAGCTTGAATGTAAAAAACTCGAATCAGTGCATTTTGGGAAAAACTTGAATACTTGAATTTATCGAGTTATCAGAGAAAAAAACTTAAATTGCTCAAATGTATTGAGTTTTTCGAGCACAAACCACAAAAACAAAACCCCGAACATCAAGAAAGCTACAAGCATGTTCAAATGGTTCAAGGGACCTCTGCCATTGACTTCTACATGACCTTGAATGGTTTTAGCTGGAGTATTTTTGGATCCTAGCTATTTCCAGCTTGGGGCATAATAAATCTCAAAAAAGTTTTTTGTACCAAAAATTTGAGCTCTAACTGAAAACTACCCTTGAAAAAACTAATTTTTTGGGGAAAAAAATGAACTTGACCGTTGATAAGTAACCCCCACAATATAGACAAAATTTACAGTAGCATATGGAACTCTATATGGTGAGTGAGCAGTGCACACAATATTTGTGAGCAGTGCACACAATATGTGTGAATAAAATATCCATTACCTGGATTCAATATCGGACCTGTAGTGGGTGAAATATACACAGATTTGGAGAGTAAACATATGCCACATTCCAAGACAAAATATAAAAGAACAAGGTTAAAATCATGCAATAATGTTCATAGAGCTGAGTTCCTGATGGTAGATCCTTGGATCTAGAAACGTTTAAGAAGCTTGGTTAGATCTGGTTCTAGATCAGCACTGTACAGCTGTTTTTTTTCATATTGGCCTAAATTTAAAATATTTGGAAAACATAGTCAAATTTTGATGCCAGTCAAATAAGTCTACTAAGACTCTGCGTCCTGCACAGTCTGGGGCAACATAAAGATTACTAGAAGAGCTGTGTTTGTTTTGTAGGCCTCCAGTTCAATATCATTGTTACAGAGAATGGGAATTACTTTTTACTGGTTACGATATTTTAGTTTCTTTTCATGCCTTCCTTGGTGTTTGTAAATTATAGATCTCATAGGGGCTCTAGATCTCAAAGGGACAAACTCATCCATCCATGTCAGCCATCTTACTGTTATGTTACATACAGAGATTATGATGTAATTTTTAGCTTCATTATATTACACTGTAATCAGCAGTAGGTAAGGAGGGCACCCTTGTTCAGTGCCAGAAAACTGCTACATGCAGCCAATTCCTATTGCAGGAACAAAACAGATGGAAGCAGATTTATATAGACCAGTTGGGATTCTCATGGGAGAATTATTTTGCATTTTAATACAGCTACTGACTTGGAAAAGTCTATTGTGCGATATTGCTTTAAGAATACAACCCCAATGTTGCTGGTCTGCAGCTCCCACCATGGAGGAAATTTACTAACCTGTGAAAATTCGCCAGTGACAGCTTCACACCCATCGCTACACTTCACCAGGCGAAAATTTGCTCAGACAACGCTAATTTATTATGATGCAAACTTGTGTCCAGGGAGCTGAACACTGGTGAATGTTCACTAGTGTTACGTCGGCAATCAAAGAGAAGATGCACTATCATTCAGCTATGCCTAGCGCAACTTCATTAGGCTAATTTGCATACGCGGGAAATGATAAAGTTTAATGGACGCATATGTTGCAACAAATACATTACATTACAAAAGCCCAGGGAAGCTTAATAAAATAAAATAAAGTTGTTATAATGCTCTACACATGATCTGTTATAATGCCCTACATATGAGCCCAGTGTATAGTTTATGTGCCAAAAAAAATGTATGCTCTTTTGCAGCCTATCACCCTGAAAAAACGAAAAGACGCCAGTGTTTTTTGGGACTTAGAAACATTTTCAACTAAATTTTGAGGAAGTCCTATCTACTCTATTGCACTTCGTCTGGTCTGAGCTGGCGAAGGTAAGTCTGGCGAAAGAGGTAACGTTCAGTAAAATCTGCATCTTAGTGATTTTGCGGAGTTACGTTCATTCAACAGAGCGAAAATTCGCCTGGCGTTAGATTGCGAAGCAACGCTAGCGTCTTTCTCCTTTGCCGGCGCCCGAATCATCGCCAGCGTTAGTCACTTCGACCTTTAGTAAATGTGCCCCCATGACTTAACCTTTATAATATGTAAAGTATGCTGGTATTTGTAGTCCAGAAACAAGTTGATAATGTGTGGTTGAGCATTACAATACCGTCAGGTTTAGTGTCCCTATAAATAGAACATTATGGGGCAGATTTACTAAAGGGCGAAGTGACGTCATTTCGGTACTTTGCTATTTACTAACGAGCGCATACGTACCTTCACTAGCGAAAGACATTGACGCTGGCGCTCATTCACACTCAATCGCCAGGCGAAGTTGTGCTCTGGTGAAGGGACGTAGCTGTGCAAATTCACTAAGATGCGGATTTTATTGAGCGCCAGACTTGCCTTCGCCAGCTCAGACCAGGCTAAGTGCAATAGAGTAGATAGGATTTTTTTTGGCACATAAACTATACACTGGGCTCATGTGTAGGGCATTATAGCAGCACATGTTTAGGACATTATAACAACTTTATTTTATTTTTTAAGGTTCCCTGGGCTTTTGTAATGTAATGTATTTGCTGCAACATATACGTCCATTCACCTCTAACTTTGCGCCATATGCAAATTAGCACAACTTCGATCTGCTTGCTGAGTTAACGCTAGTGCAACTTTGTCACTTTGTCGCCCTGGATGCAACTCTGCATTTTAGTGAATTAGCGTTGTCTGAGCGCATTTTCGCCTGGCGAAGTGCTGCGCTGCCTGTGAAGCCATCGCTGGCGAATATTCGATGCTTAAAAATTTGCCCCTATGTCATAAAAGGATAATACATATACGGACAAAACAAAATACAGCTACTTGTATGTTACTAAAAACATGAAAAAGTTTGGGAACCCCTCTTAATTCTTTGGAGTTTTGTTTATCATTGGCTGAGCTTTCAAAGTAGCAATGTCCTTTCAATATATAACATGCCTTATGGAAATAGTATTTCAGCAGTGACATAAAGTTTATTGGATTAACAGAAAATATGCAAAATCAGGCATGTGCATAAATTTGAGCACCCCAACAGAGATATCACATCAATACTTAGTTGAGACACTTTTGCAAATGTAACAGCCTCTAGACCTCCTATAGCCTTTGATGAGTGTCTGGATTCTGGATGGCGGTATTTTTGACCATTCGTCCATACAAAATCTCTCCAGCTCAGTTAAATTTGATGGCTGACAAGCATGGACATCTTGCTTCAAATAATCCCATAGATTTTCAATAATATTGTACTTCTCCCTCTGCATAAATGCCTTTGTAGATTTTGAAGTATGTTTACGGTCATTGTCTTGTTGGAATATCCAACCCCTGCGTAACTTGATACATTATCCTGAAGAATTTGTTGATATTGGGTTGAGTTCATCCGACCCTCGACTTTAACAAGGGCCCCAGGGCCACAGTCCCTGAACTAGCCACACAGCTCCACAGCATGATGGAACCTCCACCAAATTTGACAGTAGGTAGCCAGTGTTTTTCTTGGAATATGGTACATTCCTTCATGCAAAGCGATTTTTGTTATGACCAAATAACTCAATATTTGCCTCATCAGTCCAAAGCACTTTGTTCCAAATTGACTGTGGCTTGTCTAAATGAGCTTTTTCATACAACAAGCGACTCTGTTTGTGGCATGAGTGCAGAAAGGGCTTCTTACTCATCACCCTGCCATACAGATGTTCTTTGTGCAAATTGCACTGAATTGTAAAATGATGTACAGATACACCAGCAAGATCTACAGCAAGATGTTCTTGCAGTTCTTTGGAGGTGATCTTTGGGTTGTCTGTAACCATTCTCACAATCCTCTGCATATGCCGCTCCTGTATTTTTCTTGGCCTGTCAGACCTGGCTTTTACAGCAACTTTGCCTGATTACATTCCTTACAGTTGCAGCCTTCCTCTAAACCATGATACTGAAGAATCTTTGTTTTCAGATCTATTGAGAGTTGTTTTGAGGATCCCTTGCTGTCACTCTTCAGAGGAGAGTCAAACAGAAGCACAACTTGCATTTGGCCACCTTAAATACCTTTTCTCAAGATTGGACACATCTGCCTGTGAAATTCAAAGCTAATCCAACCAATTTGGTGTTGCCTGTAACCAGTATTTAGCAGTTACATGCATTCAAATTAGCAAAATAATAAGGGTACCCAAATGTTTGCATAGCCAGTTTTTCACATTTGATTTTATTCATACAACTGAATACTACTTCACTAAAAATCTTTGTTCATAAAACACACCAGTACTCGTTTTACTGAGTAAATCATGATGCAGGCTGAGAGGGGTTCCCAAGCTTTTTCATATTACTGTAGATTGATATTGTGCAGTAAATACAAAGCAATAATAATTTTATTCATGTTAAGTGGCTGTTTTCAGGACAGTGAGTTCTGACAGCCTTTACCATATTGTTAATTGGACATTGCCTCTACTTGAGGTGAATTAGAAAGATTGTTCTAGGTGATATAGTGAACATGAGAGATCGCCATTTGATAAATAGTCCCCTAAAATCCAATGCGAGTCAATTGGAAGTGCTTAAATGTCCCTTAGGTTAACTGTGGTAAGCTCAGTTCCACCTTAGATGCCAATGGAACTGACTAACAATCGAGGATTTAGGAAATGTAAGTTAAGAGGTCCCCATTTTTACTGATCTGAAGATTACGTTTTTTTTCTTGGATTACAATATGTTTCCCTTCCTAATTTATTTCCTGATTTATATACACACAGGTTAGAGGAATGCAGTATTATCTGGTAAATGTAAACTACCTGCAATATAAAATTAAAAATACCTGGGTAATAGTCGGGTTCTGGAGTGGTAACTTTGCCCAGCAATGAGGAAAGCAAAAACAGTAGAAGGAATAAAAAGTAAAAGGTCATTAACCTGAAATAAAATTCTATTACATATAATGATTTTCTGTTCTTGAGTTTTAAATAAAAAAGTTTTTACAACCCCATTCTAGCTATAATCAATACATTCTCTTCAAATTTGTCCATTGGCCTCACCAATGGTGCATGTTTTATGGATCTGCACAGGTGAATGTATGGTTCATGTTATCTACAGCTGAAACAGAATCTCGGCTGGTGAGGCCCAAGGACAATTTCATATAGTTCATAACAATAAAATTCAGAGAATGTAATGTCACTGATACTGAAAATGTAAAAGAATTTTTTTACCTATAGTAAATTCTGAGTCTGCCAGGGAATCGTCATACATAGATTTGAAAGCAAAAATATATTGTTAACACATTTAAATATTCAGTATAAATGTACAAGGTAATATACAATAAAGACAAAATAAATTCTATGAAACTTCAAATGGTTAGTGAACAATACACATAACTGTAAATAGTAAATTCGATATAATTAATTACCTGGATTATATGTGGAAACTGTAGTGGCTATAAGAAACAAATTGTAAGAAATAATAATGAAAATTAGACATATGGGATATATATATAATGAACACAGATTTTGAACATATTAAGGGAAAATTATGTTACCTGGATCATACACTGTGACTGCCGAGATTCATTTTACACAGGTTTGGAAAGTAAAAGATATATTGTAAACATGTATGTAAGCATAAAATCATACAGTATCATACAATAAATGCTTATAGATTATAGGGCACAGGGTACCTCAACTGCACTTGTGGATTTATATGAGACCTTCGATGAGTGTGTTTCCTGTGTCGAGGTAAATTGTTTGTAGGATAAAATGGGGTTTGAAATTAAGTATTCTCTGTCTGAATAGTGAGGAGGGGAGATTCAATTTAAAGCATCTGAGCACACTCTTGTGAGCCATGGACAGTCCCCTTCTGTAGTAGGATAGAAACAGGTTGTCTGATTTGTCCCCTACAACCACCTATCTGTGTTTTATACATACAGTATTTGCACAAAAAAACACTTTTTTATGCAGTGAGGACATGACAGTCATTGACCAAATTATTTGATTTTGTATTGACTTGTTAGACATGTTGTATAGACTACAATAGTTTTTTTACAAATTCCCATGCTCCAATCCCCATTTTCCCGAATAAAAGGGAGGGGATGGGGGTTGATGAACTTTAGTGTGCCTAGTGGTGCACGCTATGTAAATCTGTCCCTGATCTGAATTGGAAATGTAACTGAGATAATCAAATGTCACTGAAGTCATGCCATGACTTGGATTACATTTTGCTCGCCTCAATGTGGGTCCAAAAAACCCAAACATGAATTAAAAACTTTCTTCGTTTTACAGTTTTTTCTAGTTTGTATTATGTTTATCTTCTTAAAAGTGTTGTAAGAACAACAGACAGGGCAAAGAAAACCCGATATCTAAAAAGGACCAACTTAGTGGATGGTCATCTCATCACCACAGAGCACATTTTAAGCAAATAATTTACATTTTTAAAAATGATTTCTCTTTTCTCTGTAATAATAAAACACTAGCTTGATGTTAACTAAGCTGCATGAATCCATAAATTTAACATGCAAATGTTTTTTATTGGACAAGGTCTTCCATTTTACTTTTCCTAAAAACCCCAGGTCCCAACCATTACAGAGAGCAGATCCCATATGTGTACATAAAGAAAGTAAAAGAAATGAAACGTCTTACTTGGATCATAATCTGGAGAGGTTGCTGTTTCATTATGGTGAAAACATATTTGTAGAAAAAAAAAGATATTCCAATTATAGTATTTAGAATATATGAAACTACATATTGTATAAAATTAAAGACAAGACAAATTTTTGTCAGGTTTGGTATATACTGTAAATAAATTGTGCAGTACAGTAATTTGGAATTTAAGCATCCCCAGGTAGCTATTTTCTTTTAAAGAATATGTGTATATTAGATAGTACAAAGAAGGTACAGGTGCTTGGCTTAATGCAGGTCTGTGCAATACATTGCCTCTTAGAAGTTTTGGCAACAAATCCCCCTTTTTAAAACCTTTACCTGTCTAGGATTTTGTCCAAGCAGCCATCTCATTGCAGCTGAACCTGCCAAAGCCCTTTTTACCGTTGCCTACACCCCTGGTTTCCTGGCCCTCCATTGTTTAGCCTATTTGGTCACATGTAGTTAGTATGATCCTACTAGGTGGCATCACAGATACTCAGGATCTCAGAAGGGTGTTGATGAACCCTGTTATTTGCTGACTTTTCTATATTTTCCAACTAGTCCCAGAATACGCAAAAAAGTGAGTTATTTCCTTTGTCCACCATTCAACCACTATCTCTTAGGTCTTTCTATTTTCTGGTCACTGTCAGTGCTAGAGATAATAATAGCCAGTACTCTTTTGAGCTGACACAGTAAAAAGTTAAAAACTAGACAATTGTCAGTAGCCAGAAGCAGAGGTCCCAAATGGAATATGGTTGTAGGATTATATTAAATAGTTTGTGATTTAGGAACAGAATACAAGTAAAATAAATAAATGACATTACCTGGATTATATTCTGGAACTGGCATAGGTAGATGGTACACAGAAGCAGAAACAAAGCAACAGGGATGTCATGTATACAAAAGGACAAGTAAAAATAGATGGTCAGTTTAATATAATAAAAAGATTAGAAGATAAATTTAGCTTGTCCACTTTTGAGATAAAATGGAAAGTTCTGTTAAGAGTAAATATGTTCTTGGATTCCACTCTACAGTAGCTTGCATATTTCCTTCTTAATTATAAGCAGATCAAATAAAGGGAATATCTACTCAAACTGTAGCAACTTCCAGTATTTGTATATCCTTTTATATCCTTTGGTTCTGGCCCGTGAAATAGAAGTCAATTCTCCTCCAAGTTTGTTAACCAGATGACTTCTGCAATATTTTTTCAGAAGCCAGAACTGTTTCCCCATTAACAATGACAGGTGCCTTTTCCCACAGCTTTTAGTTCAGGGATGGGATTCATTATCCAGAAACCCATTATCCAGAAAGCTACGAATTACCGAAAGGCCGTCTCCCATAGACTCAATTTTAATCAAATAATCCAGATATTTAAAAATGATTTCCTTTTTTCTGATAATAAAACAGTAGCTTGTACTTGATCCAAACTAATGTAATTAATCCTTATTGTTGGCAAAACCAGCCTATTTTGTTTATTTAACGTTTACATGATTTTCTAGTCGACTCAAGGGATAAATAACGGCAAGATCCCTTATCCAGAAAATCCCAGGTCACGAGCATTCTGGATAACAGGTCCCATACCTGTGTATAGTATATAGTTTGAAAATTAGGTTTGAAAATTAATCGGGAACATGGTGCTCTACCTGGTGTGTGAAATATTTAAGTAATACCTGAAATTGTCTCACCTTGACTAATGTCTGAAGCAGTTGTTAATTCATCTGAGGTTGTATTCTGCTGTTTAGTAGAAAATGCAAAAGAAATAAAAGGGAAACATGTTGAACTGCTTATTATATAAGCAGAATGTTGGTTAATATACAAATACAAGTATTTAAATGACCAGGAGAAGAAAGAAATTTTGCTCAGTCCAGTACGTCCAAAACAAATGTTATACAGCCGTCAAAGAGTTACCACTAAAGTGCAATAAGGCTTTGCCATTTAAAATAGCTTTTTAAATTCAAGCAGTTAACCCTAAGACGGACAAATCCTAATGCTCAACCGGTAAATACAGTGACCCGGGTGTGTGTATACCACGGCTCCCGCTCTTGGGTAAGCTACTTCTTCTGACAATAGTGAGGGTAATAAGTGGGGAAGATCGCACTCACCAGATGAAGAGAAGTTTCATATCCACGATACATAGTCATAGGCCTATGACTATGTATCGTGGATACGAAACGTGTCAGGACAATGTTTGTTTTTAACCTGTTAAAATACAATTCTTAAACTTCTGAGTGGATGTGGAGTGCTCACCGACTTCTTTTAAACGACCAGGATATACACTGCAAATTTCTTACTAGGGCTTCAGGTAGTGTTAATAATGCTATTGTTCAATGTTCAATAGTACGAAAGGCCCACACTCAGTGGTGTAACTTGGAACACAATACATATATGGACAGATGTAATTAGTCAGAAGTCAGAAAGGAAACAAGTTTACCTGGGTGCTGGGGTCCACAGTGGTATTCATAGTGTTACCTGCCAGAGAGGGAAAAACACTTTAATCAATGCAAGTTTGATTTGCATGTGGCCTGGAGTAATCCGTATGTAAAGTGATTGCTCATGAAAGTAACTCATCCCCACTGTATCAGTGTAGAACACGTCATAATTTATCACACTCCCTATTTATGTATTAAAGAATTATTAAGAAAGATTACTCTGGCTCATTGACCTCACACACAAATAATTGAATGTTTTAAAGGAAAACTATACCCCCTGAACAATGTAGGTCTCTATAAAAAGATATTGCATAAAACAGCTCATGTGTAAAACCCTGCTTCATGTAATTAAACCATTTTCATAACAATATACTTTTTTAGTAATATGTGCCATTGGGTAATCATAAATAGAAAATTGCCATTTTAAAAAAAGGGCCGCCCCCTGGGATCGTATGATTCATGGTGCACCCAAATAAACTATATGTAAGGTCACATGAGCCAATTAACTGTCAGAGTTCAGTCTTTTGCTTCCACACTTCTTCCTGTTACAGTTAGAGTTGCAGTATTTCTGGTCAGGTGATCTCTGAGGCAGCACACAGACCATCACAAAATGGTGGTAGAAATATAAAAGGGCAATATTTACTTAAATATATATTCCAGTTTGGTAAGATTCTTTAATATGCCACTTAATATGATATAAACTATCTATTGCTCAAGTATTCATTTTGGGGTTATAGTTTGGGGGAAAAAATTATTCATGTAGATATATACGGGATCTAAATCACCTTATAACTAGACCACAACCATTCCTCAACTGCCATGTAGTCAGTATTAATAGAATTTTTTTGCCAGGTATGGATTTGCTGCAGCATCTACCACAGACACAGCAATTTATTTGAAGCATTTATAGGTAGTTGAGGGCATACTGACCACCAAGCTGATGGTCACATTGCTTGGTGTGCCACCAAATCTAACTACCGCCTCTGACTAAAACTTAGAAAGTACTGTATTTCCAGGTAGAACTATCTGTGTTAGGTGGAAGGAGAAAGAAATGCAGGTGCCAGTACTTACTCAGTACTGTGAGATAGACTGATCCTGACATGGACAATCCTGTTTCCACATCCAGTACAGTGACTGTGTAATTGCCCTGGTCTGCAGGGGTCAGATTGTCCAGCTGCAGCGTTGCATTTTCGAACAGGGTGCATCTCCCTTCATACTCCGGAAAACAAATTGGAGTGTTGTTCATTGTTTCTAATGCAACCAGATTGTATGTATCGAACTTCCATATTATCATCTGATATTCAGATAGGTTCAGCTTTACACTGAGAGACACAGATTCTCCTTCAATAACCTCCTCATTATTTATAGAAACCACATTTCCTGAGGAAGAAAAAGAGAAGATTAATACAGGGTGGAAGCTTCTAGATCACTTTGTACGGCAACAGGCCTGTCAGTCATCTTTTATTGTGACAAGTCTAGCATAGCAATAATGTAATCCTTTCAAATCCTAGACTGAGTGCTTCTCAGTTCAGTACCCCAACTTTGGATGCTTTAGACTCCCCATGGTGTTTAGCCCCACAGTCCTACAATCTAGGGGGTTATTTATCAAAGGTCTAGTTTGTGAGTTTTTTTCTACCTCGAAGAAACTCACAGCTCGAATTTTTGATTATTTATGAAAAACCTGAATTTAGAAAGCTCGATTAAATGTAATCGGGGGGGGGGGGGTGACTTGAATACTGAAATTGATTGAGTGATCAGCGATATAAAAAACTTGAATACCTTAAATTGATCGAGTTTTGGAGTGCAAACCACAGAAAAAAACCTGAAAATCATGAAGGCTAAAAACATCTTCAAATGGTTGAAGGGACCACTGCAATTGACTTGTACATGACCCAGACAGGTTTTAGCTGGAGTATTTTCAGATTCTGGCTTTTTTTCAGCTTCAAAAGATAATACATCTCGAAAAATTCAGGTTTTTTTTATCATGAAAAATGTTGGTTTTAACTGCAACTTGAATTCTTCAGGAAAACACAACTCGACCTTTAATAAATAACCCTCCTAGTGTAATAACGAAACCAGATGATATTTCGTGAAACAGTGCATGTTGTCTAAACATTACTATGAAACATTAGTGAAAACTGATTGACTCACTTAAAGTGGTCGAGTTGTACAGTTACCGTAATAGTTCTCAACAGGAAAACCAGGTTTCTGTTTTCAAGCAATACTAGCAAATAAAAAGCATCTCCAAAGCAGAAAATATATTTTTCTCTTTAGTTGTCCTCAAACAATGATCAGTTTTCAATAGAGATCAGTTTTAGACTAGTTTTCCAGAAGTCTCACCTAAAGCCGACAGAAGCAGAACACCAACCAATAGACCCCGTAAGAGCTCCATCTGTCCCAATTCTTGTGCTGTAGACTGAGCCACATATCGGGATTTGTCCTTTAATATGCACTCTGTCTGCTGATTAATGTGTTTGTTGTATTAAGGAAGTAAAGCACACTAGACAAATGAAGTCCTTCATAACGTTAACTTAAATGCTATTCATAACAGAAAAGTCTAATCTAGAGATATTCCCTTTGCGATAACATGCAGTGACTTTAACTTGACTTTAACTTTGTCTCAGAAGTGTAACTGTTATATGTGTTGCACTGGAGTCCCTGTCTGGGCTTTGGCTCTGAACAGCTCACATGGGCCTACTTATCACACCCCTGGGGTTTTCCCGAATAGATGTGTTTTTTTTTTAGTTGTGATCACAACTAGGAGGCTGTAATATCAATACAGGAACTGATAACAGGGATTTGTACAGCCTACCCCAACGGATTTAGGTGCCTGGAAAAAAAATCAGGCGTCAATTCACAGAATTGATACAGGTGAACAGGACCAGAACTATGGGTAGCAGAGTAGGCACTTGCCTAGGGCTCAAAGCTGTGGGGGGGAGGGGGGCACCAGGTACACACCTTCTCTGCCTCCTACCCCCTAGTCTGGTCTCTTTTTGCTACTCTGGCCAGCGTGTGCGTCCTTTTGCATGCATGCACACACATTCTTTTTCATGCATGCATCTTTTTTGTGCATGCACGCACCTATTGGACGCTGCAGCTGCCCGGGTTGACTAGGGTTCCTGGCCCGCGCTGCAGATGAACCCCTTATAGAAATTGCAATGCTAAACTCAAAATTGTACCTAGGTAGGCTGGGAGACATGAATAATACATCCTTCCTTGTTCTATACCCACTGCCCATATTTTGCTGACCACCGCTGTAATATTTGCATTTATAAATTAGCAGGAGAATGCCATAGGTGGAACTGGATATGGCTTGAAAATAACTATTGAATAAATTATTTTAATAAATTAAGTATTTTAGCAAGACTGCTATAATAATACTTTGCTGTTTTGCTTTTGTTCTAGGCAAGCTTGAACTGCACTGATACATTATCAAGCCAACAGAGATACAGGGAACATTCTAAATATATTTTGGCATTGTAGTTGTACAGTTATGGAGAGAGGAGAGAGAGAGAGAGAGAGAGAGAGAGAGAGAGAGAGAGAGAGAGAGAGTGAGAGAGAGAGAGAGAGAGAGAGAGAGAGAGAGAGAGAGAGAGAGAGCGCTCATATATAAACTATATTTATGCAATCACTTTGGATATTATGCTTGTTCAAGAATTCATCCAAACCACTCCTAAAGGCATTAAGAGAAACTGCCATCATTACATCGCCCGGCAGAGCATTTCCCAGCCTCACTGCCCTCACTATGAAGAACCACCTACATTACTTCAAATAAAAGTTGTTTTCCTTCCATCTTTTGGACTCTCTCCAGCTTATTAATATCATTCTAAGACTGGAGCCCAAAACTGCATTGCAAATTAAAGGTAAGGCCTATATAAGAGGCAAAAATTATTTTTTAACCCTTGAGTTAATTTCCCTTTTATGCAAGACAGTACTTTATTTGCTTTAGTAGCCACTGAGTGACATTGCCTAGAGTTTGCTGCTTATTTTGACAGTTTAGTCAAATCTGCAAGGTGGCAGCATCATTAATTGAATGTATAATTTTGCACAATTTGGTTTGATCAGCAGTTATAGAGAAAGCACTTATAATGCCCACCTCATGGTCATTAATAAACAAGCACCTCGTGGTCAGTGATAAACAAGTTGAAAGCAAAGGACCATGGACAGAGCCCTGCGGTACTCCACTAACAACACTGGTCCGATTATCACCACTCTTTGTAATCTATCCTTAAGGCAGTTCTCTATCCAAGTACAAATATTAAGTTCCAGGCCAATTTTCCTTAATTTAATCAGTAATCTTCTATGTTGTACTGTATTAAATGGTTTTGTAAAGTCTAAGTAAATCACATTCACTGCCATCCCAGAGTCTAGGCTCCTTCTCGCCTGCTCATAGAAGGCATTTTTTTTATTTTTTAATACCTTGAGGTAATTCCCTTTTTATGCAAGACATGGCTTTACTTGCTTTAGTAGCCACTGGATAACATTCTCTAGACCTACATAGCTTGTTATCCACATTAAACCTTATTTGCTCGTTTGCTGCTTAGTTTTCCAGTTTATTCAAATCACTCTGCAGGGTGGCAGCATCCTTAATTGAATGTATAATTTTGTACAATTTGGTTTGATCAGCAGTTATAGAGAAAGCACTTATAAATGGTTTTGCAAAGTCTAAGTAAATCACATCCACTGCCATTCTAGAATCTAGGAAGCTGACGATTACAGCAAAACGCGTTAGGCACAGTTGGGGGCACACAACGGCCCAAGAAAGGCACCACGAGGGAGTCTGGAGCAAGCCGACAGGACTATCCCCTGGGACCCCATACGAACTTTTGTTGGACTGAATTGCATATAACCCATGAGGGTAAATGTGAGTGTAAATTTTTTTAACTAGATTTTAATAAAAACGTTATTACTCTATCATTGGTTCCTATTTTTGGTCCGGAACCTGGAAGGAGCGGCGACTCTGGAGGAGGAATCAGAAAGGGCTTTTCTCTACATGCATAATACCACAGCAGTGGTTTGTAAGTAGGCAATCTGCACAGAGGGTGGAGGCGTTTTATTCCTAGAATACATCTTGCTTTATAGGAAAAATACCTTCTCTCTCTACACTTACCCTTAACCTATTTTTCCATTAACAGTTACCCGAAGGAAAGGGGGAACACACCTACCAATAAGCTATTATATACACGGGGTGACATCCCTTTTTATGAACGTATTACGCTATGCTTGTTTTTAATTTCTGTTGCCACAGGCGCTGATCACTTCTTATATACATCCGCATGGGAATATATATATGCTTGATTCTAGAATCTAGGCTTCTTGTTACCTGCTTATAGAAGGCAATTCGATTAGATAAAACCATGTTGGCACAAACTTGTGACATTGTGTATTCAATATATTATGCCCAATTACCCCTTTCAAAAGTGTTCCTACCATTGATGTTAGACTAACAGGCTTACAGTTTTGAGTATATCATTTTTTCTAAATAGAAGCACTATAATTGGCCAGTCTCTTTGCACCATGCCAGACCTCAAGGAATCCTGAAAAAAATAGGTAAAGAAGTTTTGCAATCACAGAACTAATTTCATTTAGTGCCCTAAGATGAATACCATCTTGTCTTGTACCCTTGTTTACCTCTATAGGTTCTATCCTCTTTATCAATAGAAATATTATTAGAATTAAGTATATTAGTTGGTTCCTCAGTTAGGTGGACAGGCAAAAATTAACAATGCACAATCTCTGCTTTTTTCCATTGTCTAAGCAGCCAATTGACCTCCCTCTGATACTAAGGGTCCCACCCCTTCTTGCTTCACTTTTTTTTACTATTTACTATTTTAAAGTAATTTTGGATTTATTTTTCTCATTGCTGCATAATCTATTTTAGCCTGTTTGATGCTCTTTTGCATGCATATTGGTCTCCTTGTACCTAATAAATGTTTCAGCTGTCTCGGCTAACTTGAAAGCCTTAAATGTTCAATGTTTCTTACCAACCCCAACACTTCTTTCAAACTATAAAGGTTTTGCTTTGTGATGTCTTTCCTTGCATACAAGGGACATATTATGACGTATAATTATTAAGCAGCATTTTAAAGACATTCCATTTTCCTTCTGTTTTTAACTGTGAAAAGATGATAATTTTATTTTTATCCTTAAGTCAAAATGAAATCTCTAACCACAGGGCATCCACACACTCTCAAATACTATCCCTGGTAGTTTCTTTAGGGCATGGATTTAATTCTGACTTTACATAAAGACAAAAACCTCTTCCTTATATACTGTATATTACTCTGTCCCTCCTAAAAAGGCTGTAGCCTTCTATATTGACTGCCTAGTCCCACCCAGTCTTGGTTATATTAAATCATATTTTGCTGTCCACATCTCCCATTCTACTTGACAAACTCCACACATGTGGCAACAAACAGATGGTTATTCCTTCTCCCTTTATTACTGTAGTCACACATGTAGCTTTCTAAGCGCCAATCTTCTTAAATTTGCATGAGGCTCAAGTAATGACTTTTCCTTAGTTCCTAGATCCCTAAACAGGTCCTCTATCTAACATAAATTTTTGCCATTTAGTTAATTTTTGTCATCAAGTTAATGGGACCATGCCCAGCTCCACCCAATAATTAGTTTGGTACCAAATCCTGGCACCAGGGAGACAACAAATGGTTTTGTTGTAGCGATCCAGGAGACAATTTACATTATCCGCTTTCCTATTAATTAAAATCTCCTATAACTACAATCTGTCTATGCCAAGCCCTGCTCTTTTCCACACCACTACTAGAGAGGCTGGTCTCCCAGATATTAGAAAGACCAGCCCCATCTAGAACTACCATTTCAGAGTTCACACTTCTTTGCACAATTCTTGTTTGGCAAATCTGTTGTGTTGTTCATTGTTGTATTCCCCCTCCCTTTCCCCTCCTTTGATAATGATACACTAACATAAGACTGATGGATTTTGGTATATATTTAATCAATATCCTTTCACATTCTATTCACAGTGTTCATGTATATCATAAAATATTATTAATTACTAACCGTTAGTAGGTGATCTAATAAGACATTACACATTTTTTGTAAAATATATTTTAGACAGGGTAAAATCAGATGGCAACATAAAATTATATTAAATATTTGCAAAGGTTTGCTTGGGTCAGTGCTGTTGGTAAGTGATCATGGTGTTCAGTAAATGTTCAGGTATAAATCCAGCAGTTCATGTGCCTCAAAGACTGGAACAGAGTGTGACTTTAGCTCATGGAATGTTCAGCCACTCTGCAAAATAAAATATATGACAAATACACAATTGATAATAAACATATAAGGTCATTATCATACAATAGAGGGAAAATGTATATTTAAGGGTAACAATGCCTTCACTTTGTAGACATAAACTCATAGTTGACAGTTCTAGCGAGGACTGATTTTTCCAATAGGCAGATGGAGCTTCCCTGTATGTTCTATGGAACAAAAGAGGTAAAATAGTGGTGCCAATTTCACCACTTGTGTTTTTTTTCTCCCTCAACTAACCTCATTTTATTATGATGGTAATGGATATTGGATTTTTTTTTTTTAAAAAGGAAGTCTCAAAATGATCCTTTCTTTTTTGTCTTAGAATTAACAGAGTTAAATTTAGGACTGGAACCCAAATGGTGAAAATATCAATGTTAGCTGAAAGATGGCTAAAGGTTATGTTAAATTTAGTTATTTGTATTGTGCAAGGTAATTGAAACAAAGCATGAAACATATATAATATTTAAAATCTGTTACCTGGGTTATTTTCTGTAGTCTGATTATTCACTGCTATAGAAAAATAAATATAACAAAAATGATCATTATCAGATGAAAATCAAAAATATAAAAATTCCCAGCAGTTTTGCAAACAATTTAGTGTTTAGTACTGTTACCTGTACCCACCATGCTTTTCCAGTACCTGCCTTATTTGTTCCACAACTTACCTTTCTGCCTGGGCCCACCTCATTTCTCATGCCCTGAACATTAATGTTTCCAATTTCAACATTTTATAAATGGTAGCAAAATGAATGATGACAGTGAGCGTAGTAACTGACCAGGCAAGGGATGACTTTAACGTAGTTGACCAGCTTGGATATATTGATAATATATATAACAATCCCTGTTTTGTTTAAAGGGGAGGGCATTTTTTAGTAACTTATGCACAAAGGGCCAGTTTCAATTAGATCTGAAAGAAGACTAAATCCTTTTTTTCCCCACGAACCAAATGCAAATCATTAAAGGAAAACTATACCCCCCAAACAATGCAGGTCTCTTTTAAAAGATACTGAGTAAAACAGCTCATGTGTAAAACCCTGCTTCATGTAAATGAACCATTATCATAATAATATACTTTTTTAGTAGTATGTGCCATTGGGTAATCATAAATAGAAAATTGCCATTTTAAAAAATAAGGGCCGCCCCCTGAGATCGTAAGATTCACTCCAATTATGGCAACCTCCTAAGCACCCAGACTACCACATCTCTTCCCTGCAATCAGTCTTAAAGCCCTCATTCGGAGGGAACCTGTTTATCAGGTTGCCTGTTAAGAAACAGATCACATACAAAAACCTTCTGCCAACATTCACACTCCTCACTACACTCTTTATGTAATTTAATGTCTTGTCCTCTTAGAGCCACCATCTTTTCACACCATCCACACCCACTTCTATCTCTTGTTCTAAACCTTTCTATCTCAAATCTCCTAACCTCTGAATTTCTGAATCTCACATGGCCCATGAATATACATGAATATACTTGTATACAAATATTATAATGTTACACATATCTTACAGTATATACACACATCTTAAGGCTCATACACAAGAGCTGTTTTTATGCTGTTGGTGTTTTTGAGACACAGGTTTGAGTGCACCTAAACTCATCAGCTAATTAAGTCAGTTCTGCCTATTTTAGACACCACATTCTGCATTTTCTTGTGATTAAGGTACATTCAGAAGACAATAAGGTAGAGGGTTGCATTTGGAACTGACAAAATAACAACAAACTTTTTATACTTTATGGTATATACACACACATTCACTAGTACTAACACATTTTATAGTTTTTATACACACAAACAGTAGCTGTAAACATGGAAATGCTGGAGAACATTACCTGGATTGTCTGTTGTTGGTTTATTAGTCTCTGAAAAGTAAAGTATATTCCACAAATGGAAACATTAAAAAGGGAAGAGCTCAGTATCATACAATAAATACAGAAAGTAACGTCAGGGTTATGAAGCCCTCTGCTGTCCCCATGAACGTTCCAGCAATGTATTCATGAGGGGCTTCATAACCTACTCGTTCTGATCATCTTTTTGATCTTTCTCTACAATGGAATGCAATGTATGGAGTTATAAAGAAGGATCCGACCACAGGCCTTACAGCACTACATACTTTGTGAATTTAAGTGTATGGATCACTAAAGTTATTGTATTACTAGGCATTGTTTTCAATGTACTTTCCCTTTAAAGAAAGTGAACTTTACAGTATTTTGTAAAAATGTGATACATGTATGGTATCTGTTATCCAGAAACCAGACATCCAGAAAGCTCAGAATTATGGAAAGGCCGTCTCCGATAGACTCCATTTTATCCAACTAATCCAAATTTTAAAAAAATAATATCTTTTTCCGAGTAATAATAAAACATTACCTTGTTCATGATCCAAATTAAGAGGCAGATTTATTACGGATCGAGTTGTGTTTCCCATGAAAATTTTAGTTGAGTTTTTTGGTCAAAATTCTGATTTTTGGCTTTAAAAAAGCCATAATTATATTATTATTATACCCTGACCTTGGAAATAGCTTAAATCTGAAAATACACCATTTAAATCCTGTCGAGGTCATGTAGGAGTCAATGGCAGAGGTCCCTTGAACCATTTGAAGATGTTTATAGCCTTCGTTATGTTTGAATTTTTTAGGAGGGGTTTGCCCAATAACTCGATCAATTTGATTCAAGTTTTCTCCCACTGAAAACTCGATCATTTTGAGTTTTTGAGTTGTTAAACCTGAACTCACTGATTCGAGATTTTTCCATTAAAGTTTTTTTATATTAGAAACCATTCAAGCTTTGAGTTCATTCGAGGTATAAAAAACTTTAAAATTCAACCTTTGATAAACAACACCTAAAATGTAATTAATCCTTAAAAGGCACCAATCATGACCAAAATCATTTACTAAGTAAATACACTATGTGAAAGTTCAAGAAATACGATTTTTAAAACAGTTAGAATTGTTTGTATAATGTAAATGATCAGCTCACTAGTCCTTCTGCAAGATCTCCCCTATCTCCACTGCAGTTCTAGCTGAGGCAGGCATCTTTGATTTCACTGGCTCCTCCTACCTATATCTTCCCAGCCAACTGTAGCTCTGAAATCTCGCACATGCTCAGTTCAAATTCCTTGTTTGATTATCAACCCTTCTAAGCTATTTTCAAATCAGCCAAACCTGTGTGTTAGCTGCTGTACAGTAGTGCTGCCACCTGCTGGAAGTTAGCAGGTGGCAGCACTTCTAGTGGATACTTCTAGTGGAGGAGTTTACTAAAACAAGGCATTCTGGGTAGAATACTCAAAGCAGTGTTACAATCTGAGCATGCTCCTGAAATTTGCACATTAGAGTCTCTGTTAGAGTCTCAATATGGCCTCCCTCAGTGAAAGAACCCATTTGACAAAGTAAGGGATTTTTTTAAAACCTGCAGTTTTTTCAAAAAAATATATATGTAGTTTTATTAAACGTGTTTAGCTTGTACTGGTCAGATTGTTATTATGTGTTTGATTTTGGCTGTGATAGGTGCCCTTTAATGGAAGCAAAACCAGCCTATTGGGTTACTTTAATGTTTACATGATTTCCTAGGAGTCTTAAGTTATGAAGATCAAAATTATGGAAAGATGTTATCTGGAAAACACCAGGCCCGAGCATTCTGGATAACAGAATGGAGCAGGTGTGGGTTCATTATACCCTGATTTAAGAAGAAAAAGATGAGCCAATGTTAAAATGATATGCTAAGGAGAAAAAGTAACGCTGTAAGTAGTCACAACCACTTTCACGATTATCTCTGTAAATAGAAGATTGGGCACTGTCATTGGGACAGAAAATGTATCACCAAGGACCATTGAAGCTGTATTCATATAGAAATCTATTAGTTTGCAATCATATACTGTATGCAGCCTTGTGTCCAACACCCCCATCCCCTGCACCCTAAAAACTTAGCTAATTTGTTTTACTGCAAATATCTGACACCCCATGCAACTATAGAGCCATCTGTCCCAAACCAGATGATAATGTCTGATTTAAAGGGATACTGTCATGAGAAAACATGTTTTTTTCAAAACACATCAGTTAATAGTGGTACTCCAGCAGAATTCTGCACTGAAATCCATTTCTCAAAAGAGCAAACAGATTTTTTTATATTCAATTTTGAAATCTGACATGGGGCTAGACATTTTGTCAATTTCCCAGCTGCCCCCAGTCATGTGACTAGTGCCTGCACTTTAGGAGAGAAATGCTTTCTGGCAGGCTGATGTTTTTCCTTCTCAATGTAACTGAATGTGTCTCAGTGGGACATGGGTTTTTACTATTGAGTGTTGTTCTTAGATCTACCAGGCAGCTATCATCTTGTGTTAGGGAGCTGCTATCTGGTTACCTTCCCATTGTTCTTTTGTTTGGCTGCTGGTGGGGGAAAAGGGAGGGGGTGATATCACTCCAACTTGCAGTACAGCAGCAAAGAGTGATTGAAGTTTATCAGAGCACAAGTCACATGACTTGGGGCAGCTGGGAAATTGACAATATGTCTAGCCCCATGTCAGATTTCAAAATTGAATATAAAAAAAATCTGTTTGCTCTTTGGAGAAATGGATTTCAGTGCAGAATTCTGCTGGAGCAGCACTATTAACTGATTCATTTTGAAAAAAAATTGTTTTCCCATGACAGTATCCCTTTAAGCTGGGTGCAAGCATGTCAGCGTCACATAAATATCTTTAATGCATAACCTTGATATGCAAATGTGATTTACATAGCAACTTTTCAAAAGTGTAGATCAGGAAATTACAAATAACAAAGTCTACAAATATATTTTAACATAATACAAATCAGTAACCATTTTAAGTTTGGGGAGAACAGCTGTGATCATCCATTGTATATGGAGGGTCTGGAGAAAGACGCTAAATGATCTATACAGGTGGCCTGTTTAAGAATCTGTACTGATCCTTTTCAAGTGGTGCTTGGGGAGAAGCAGTGCTGGGCCTCTATCAGTGGTTCTGAAACTATGTGATTCTTTTGTTATGAGGCTGGAAATTCATTATAGGAAGTTGGTAACAAAGCATCTGGCGGTCCATTACCGATGTTGGTGGGATTTAGCTGATCCATTACAGTTCATACTGGAATCAGAGAAGCTATACTGGTTCATTGTGGAGGTTTGATATAGGATAGGATAGTAGTATTGTTGACCTGTACTTTGGGTTTTACTGTGCTGATGCTGTGGCTAACATTCAAAGGGGTTTTTCATCCAGCACACTGCCCCTGGGCCAAGCAAAGGTGAAGATGACCAGTACATATTTTGAGGCTCTATGTTTTATTGATTTATATAGTATATACAATAAAGTATATTATGAATAGGATTGACATTCAAACATGTATTACACCTTGATTGAAGATTGAGTGCTCTGGGAGCGAAGCTGCCCTTACCGGGATAACTTAATTGCAAGGGACCATAGCACATTTAAAGGGGCTTCATGCTGTATGCCACTATGTCCAATGTAAGCAGAAATAAATTGAATTATTCCTGATATACTATGTGCCCATGTGTATAACATGAAATGAGCTTCATGTAAGTGCATTTGAGCTGTGTCAGACTTGTTCTTAGGCATAAGTTGCTGCGTACATGATGGAGAACCATAGAATTACATTTACATTTTAGTGCATCATCATAATGACTTGTTATTATCCCTTTTTCAGCATTTGCACACATACTGTACATTGGAAATTACAGAAATTGCACTTCACATGACAAGTCATTGGCCAGGTCCAGTTTAGGGAGAAAAAACTTTTCTCCTAACTCAGTACCATTTTTCCCCCATAGACTTCAATAGTGAGTTCACATGATAAACTATGAATTGAATTGCATCTCAAATTGAATTTTGAGTTTTTACATGATAAACCTTTTTTTCTCATTGAATTTAATCTTGCCCAGTATGTGTAAAATATAAAATAAATAAGCAGTACTACCTGGATTATATTCTGGAACTGTGGTACATTCATTGTACATCAGCATAGAAAGCACAGGAATTGCCAAATACAAAAGAAGAAATATAAAGTTATTGGTTAGTCCAATCAGAATAAAATACACAATTCCAGTAATACAGCCTATACTTAAAACAGTTATGTTTTGGGGTAAAATATATAAATGACTAAAAGTAAGTCTAAATAGCATTAATTAAAATAATCAATGGAACTGTATTGGGTTTATAAATTTTGAAAAGAAAACACTTGAGTGAAAATATTAAAAAAAAAATATACTATGGCAACAGTAAGGCGCCCATTTACTTAGCTCGAGTGAAGGAATAGAATAAAAAAAACTTCTAATTTTTTTTGGCCACTTCTTCCATCGAATGGGCTATTTCAACCTTCGACTACGACTACGAATCGAACGATTTGAACTAAAAATAGTTTGACTATTCGACCATTCGATAGTCGAAGTACTGTCTCTTTAAAAAAAAAAAAAAAAACTTCGACCCCCTAGTTCGTCACCTAAAACCTACCAAAGTCAATGTTATGCCCCAAAGACTATCATGAATTTTAAGGGCAGATTTATCAAAGGTCGAGGTGAATTTTTGAATGAATTTCAATCTATTTTTTGTGTATTTCGACTAGGGAATAGTACAAATTCGATTCGAATTTGAATATTGAAATTTATCATGTATTGTCTCTTTAAAAATTTGACTTCAGCCATTCACCATCTAAAACCTGCTGAATTGCTGTTTTAGCCTATGGGGGACCTCCTAGAAGCAATTGGTGTACTTTGAAAAATCCAAAGCATGTGGAGGTCCATTACAGATGTTAGTGGGAATTTGCTTATGCATTACAGTTGGTACTGGAATCAGAGAAGCTGTACTGGTTCATTGTGGAGATTTGAAATAGGATAGTAGTATTGCTGACCCTGTACTTGGGGTGTTACTGTGCTGATGCTTTGACCGATTTTGAAAGGGTTTCTGCATACAGCACACTAGCCCTTAGCCGAGCAAAGGTGAAGATGACCAGTAGATATTTTGAGGCTACATGTTTTATTGATTTCTATAGTATATACAATAAAGTATATGATGAATAGGATTGACGTCCAAACATGAATTACACCATGATTGTTGATTGAGTGCTTTAGAAGCAAAGCTGCATAATCAAGGGACCAAATCGCCTTGAAAAGGGGCTTCATGCTGTAAGCCACTATATCCAATGTTAGCAGAAATACAAGGAATTATTCCTGATATACTATGTGCCCATGTGTATAACATGAAATGAGCTTCATGTAAATGCATTTGAGCTTTCAGACTTGTTCTTAGGCCTCCCCAGAAGTGTATGAGAGCAGTGTAACGACAGGTACAGAATTTGCTGCGGCCATGTTGGAGAATCAGTTTCCTATAGAATTATATTTACATTTTAGTGAATCATCATAATGCCTTATTATACCCTTTTTCAGCATTTGCTCACATAAATTGAAAATTACAGAATTTGTACTTAATTTGGAAATAGAATTGAACATAATGGGCCAGTTTCAATTTAGGGATTTATCACATGACAAGTCATTGACGAGATTCAATTCAGGGAGAAAAAATGTTTCTTCTAATTCAGTTCCAGTTGTTTCCCATAGATTTCAATAGAGTTTTCACATGATAAACTGTGAATTAAATTGCATCTCAAATTGAATTCCGTCCATGATTTTTCACATGATAGACCTTTTTTCTCATTGAATTTAATCTGGCCCAATATGTGTAAAATATAAAATAAATAAGCAGTACTACCTGGACTATATTCTGGAACTGCAGTGCATTCATTGTTCATCAGCAGAGAATTCAAAAGAAGAAATATAAAGTTACTTGGTTAGTCCAATCAGAATAAAATACACAATTCCAGTAAAACAGTGTATGCTTAAAACAGTTATGTTTTGGGGTAAAAATATATCAATGACTTAACATAAGTCTTAATAGCATGAATTAAAATAACCAGGGAAAATAATTCCTTTAGCCTGATAACTAAATAATATACAAAACACCTGGGTTATATATTGGAACTGTATTGGGTTTATAGATTTAGAAAAGAAAACATATGAGTGACAATATTAAAAAAATATACAATGGCAACAGAAGACTATCATGAATTTCAAGTATAAAGTAGAATTGTTTCAGTTGTGTTATATTATATGGGTCATTTACAACTGCAAGTGCCGTTGTTTTGATACTGGCATCTAGTGTAATTACATATGTCAAAAGTATTTGTCTTTTAATTTCATTCTTTGATGCGCAACAATGCTACACTAATCTGTGCTTTTGTGTGTGTTCATGAGCTGTGATGCATGCACACAGAACACATTTTGTAATGCATAGAAAATGTCATATGCACAGCCATACAAATAATACAGTCTTAACTGATGATCTTAACACACTAGACCAAACCCCTTATTCCACTGAAATAAAGTGCATGATGCAATATAATATAATCTGTTGCGCACCTGCTGAACCCTCCCAGTGCACACATCTTTACAAAGTCCACACGGAAGATTTTCTATGTATACATGGACTATAAGAAACTAAGTAGAGAAAACATAATTCATACAATACAAATTAGAGATGTAAAATGTTACCTGGATCAAATACTGGAGCTCCTGTTGATTTATGGTAAATAGATGAGTGCAAAAGACATATCACAAATACATGTAGAAATATAAAAGTAAAACATTATATGGGAAGTGGACATTATACACAATAGAAAATTGTTAAAAAGAAAAATAACTCAGTGGATAGTTGGATAATAGACTGTAGTGGGTTAATTATTCATGGATATCAAATAACAAGCTTAAAAGAGAAGAATACCCACATTAACTTGGGGTTGCAAATATGTTATCCAATCTAATTGCAAAGTTCTGGATCATTGTTTTGTATTGGGTTACAGTATTTCTGATTTTAATTAATTCGTTCCTATAACTACACTATCCGCATACAGCTAATTGTTCGCTGAGTACATAATGAAGATAATAGGGTGAACAGGGGTGGGCAAAGAGGAAGCATTAAACAAAATTTCCAGATACTTAAAAAAAAGACACCAACCTGTTCACCAGTAGGAACAATCTTGTTGGATTTTCAAAATACTGTTTTTTTTTTTTTTAAAGCTTCTTTGAAGTATAAGTACATCAGTTATGGACGCATGGGGCAAGGTTAACATCTGAACAAATAATTTAGGGATCAGCGGGGCAAAAGCATGGAAAAAGCATGCAAGTAGAGCTACAAGAGCTTACATTACATTATTCTACAGCTAATATCTGAAAAATATGAAAGAATAAAATTATGTTACCTGAATCATAATCTTCAGGATCTTCATTAAACATGGATTTGAAGACAAAATAAACATTATAAACATAAATGGAATCATTTAAATTTTTTTGGCTTTTTCCAGAATTCTTCATTTTTTCCCCCCAAATGGTTAAAATCTTTCGAGTTTTTGCCCGAAAAAGTCAGACTTTTGGGCAAAATCCATCTCAGACAACGAAAATTTCAAATTGACATAGGTGTCTCTCCCATTGACTTTTACAGGACCTCGACAGGTTTGTACCGTATGTATTTATATTGCATATATCTACAATTATCCTGTGAGATCATTATGCAAACAATATACAAAACCAAAAACAATTTACCTGAATAATCTGGAAAGGCAGGGTGTTCATTATACAAAAAAAAATTAACACAAAAGAACAAAGTCAGTTATACAATAAAGGCAGAGTAGAGTTGATGACTGGCTGGGGGTCAATAAATTGTGTATTAAATTAGAAAGTGGAAAACGGCTGAGATATAACAGTGTTTGTCTTTCATTAGTAGAAGTTTGATTTTCTAATTATGGATTTTAAATGATGTCTCATTTTACATGATGTTTCCGTGGAACAAAGAATCGGATATACATTTATATACAAGATAAAAAAAAATAGACATGTGCAGCAGTTCATGTTTGTTGGATACGACACACACAATATGTGACAAATGTAAAAAAATAAAATCATATTACCTGGATTAGAACCTGGGATTATCATGCCTTTGTATATGGATTTGGAAAACAAAAAAGTTTACAAATATAAGTGGAAATATAAAGATTAACATGCAATGAAGGAAACATATAGCATTTATCCTATTGATTTCTTTGCTGTAATTGCATTGCGCCATATAATACAAATAAAAAATGGGCGTTACTAAAAATAACGTTAAAATAGCGTCTGCTTGAAATGTAAATAGATTTTTTGCTTCCTGTATATGATGTCATAAGTCATATAACAAGGTCTCACTACAAGGACTCTTAATAAGGGGCAGATTTAGATTTAGAAGTCTGAAACGACATCTCTCAACAGAAAAATTCTGCCACTCTCTTTTCTTATGGGATTGTTAGAGGCGTATTTATCAAATGGTGAATTCTAACTTCCATCCATTGATAATATGCCTCTAAACATCCCATAGAAATGAATAGAGAGTGGTGGAATTTTTAGCGCAGCAAGCTCTAATTTAACACTTTGTCAGTTTTATCAACATATGAGATTACACATAAAAATTTGTATTTATCAATGGGTGAAAGTTAGAGTTCACCATTTATTAAATATTCATTTAACAATCCAAGTAATGAATAGAAAGTAAGTGACTTTTTCGCAGTAAACGCTAATTTCACATTTTAATAAATCTACTGGGTCTCAGTAAAGGCCCAAATGCAATCATAGTGCCTCTGTATTTGATGGGAGCCCATTGCCCATCTTTGCTGTTCCCTAGCTGATATTGACAATCATTAATAATGGAAATGATTCACCATTTATAAAAGTATTTTCTGAAGATGCTTGAATGAGGCATTATTCAGCAAGTCCAGTTACTTTAGACTTATTGCTACTTGATAGTTAAACCATATTTCTGAACTCTAGTTCCTTGGGTCCCAGAACAATAAAATAACAGGGGAACATCATGAAATCAGCCTGAATCTTATATTACCATTGGATTGTTCTGATGTGTATTATCAGTTGTGGACAATGGTGATGTGCGGCCGACCCGAAACCCACGAGTCAAGCAGGCTGGGTAGGCTGCTTCACAAAATCTTCGAGTCCGGGTTGAGGGCTGGTCCAGTTTGAGCTCTTCTCCTGCTCTCCCTGCCTGCAACCTAGAAATGCCAGCTTCTGGGTCCTTAATTTATAGAATCGCCCCACCCTTTTTGTGATGTCTCAGTGGTGAATGGGTCTGTAAATAGAGGTGAAACGGCGGGGCGGGATAGTGTCAGGTACGGTTCGAGAATTTCTCGACCCTCACACCAATAGGGGACAACACTGTGCCTTTAAAATGCATTGTATTATAACATGTAACCATGTTTTGTCCAAGGACGCCTAGAATAAATATAGGACTGCCAAATGCACTTGAACCCAAAAGGGGCTGGTATCATACTTTGTTTAGCCCGTCCGGACCTTCTCTCTTTCTCTCTCCTCTATTCCCTGTATACGGAGACATAGAATTCTTACAGTAGGGAAGCAATGGCATAAATTAAAGGGGAAAGAACCCAACCCATTACTTTTTTAAATATTTGTTATTGATTTTTTAAATCTTTGATTTTTTAATATTACACATGCAAATAATTACACATATTGCTTTCTTTAAACAGATAGCAATAAGAAAGAAGATCTCCATGACTTTTAAATGCCTCCACTGTACCCTGTGCCTCCCTCTCCAACTGCATCATCCCCACATCCCCCAGGTAAACCTGTCTACTCTCCTGCAATACTACAGATCAGTGATCGGCGAATTTGCCCTATTTCTCCGAAAAATTTGCAAAATTCGTGAAACTGCAAAAAATTCCCAAAATGCTAATTTTGACGCCCGTCACAATTTGATGTGCTCCTATTTTGTCAGAATGCATTAAAGTCAATGGGTGTCCAAACCATTTTGATGCGCATGACTATTCGTGCTTCCAAATTTTTTTTGACGTCACAGTTTCCCAAATTTATTCACCAATGGTTGTCATATGACTTTAAAGGAGAACTAAACCCTAAAAATGAATATGGCTAAAACTGCAATGTTTTATATACTGAACTTATTGCACCAGCCTAAAGTTTCAGCATCTCAATAGCAGCAATGATCCAGGACTTCAAACTTGTCACAGGGGGTCACCATCTTGGAAAGTGTCTGTGACACTCACATGCTTATTGATTTTTTAAATCTTTGATTTTTTAATATTACACATGCAAATAATTACACATATCGCTTTCTTTAAACAGATGGCAATAAGAAAGAAGATCTCCATGACTTTTAAATGCCTCCACTGTACCCTGTGCCTCCCTCCCCAACTGCATCATCCCCACATCCCCCAGGTAAACCTGTCTACTCTCCTGCATTACTACAGATCAGTGATCGGCGAATTTGCCCTATTTCTCCGAAAAATTTGCAAAATTGTGAAACTGCAAAGAATTCCCAAAATGCTAATTTTGACGCCCGTGACAATTTGATGTGCTCCTATTTTGTCAGAATGCATTAAAGTCAATGGGTGTCCAAACCATTTTGATGCGCATGACTATTCGTGCTTCCAAATTTTTTTTGACGTCACAGTTTCCCAAATTTATTCGCCAATGGTTGTCATATGACTTTAAAGGAGAACTAAACCCTAAAAATGAATATGGCTAAAACTGCAATGTTTTGTATACTGAACTTATTGCACCAGCCTAAAGTTTCAGCATCTCAATAGCAGAAATGATCCAGGACTTCAAACTTGTCACAGGGGGTCACCATCTTGGAAAGTGTCTGTGTCACTCACATGCTCAGTGGGCTCTGAGCAGCTGAGCAGCTGAGAAGCTAAGTTAGGGATTGTCTCAAATTATCAAGCATAAAATGAGGTTGGCCTGTAATATCAGCTGATGCTATAAGGCGGATTATTAAATTCTGATGCTAGTTGCACTGGTTTCTGTGTTGCCATGTAGTAATTATCAATATTAATTACTAATCAGCCTTATACTTTGACATTTATATTCTATTTGTACTATATATTTTGAGTCGTCCCTAAGCTCAGTAAGTGACAGCAGCACAGAGCATGTGCAGTGAATCAGCAGAAGATGAAGATGGGGAGCTACTGAGGCATCTTCAGAGGCACTATATTCCCTGCTAAATGGCCGTGGTTGCCTTAGGCTGGTACAGAAACCCAAAACATCATGTACAACATTTCTAGCCTACTTCTTTAGTTTAACTTTCCTTGTCATTTAAAGGTTCTGTAGCTAAACTCAAAACTCACTAAAAGGAATTGGCCAAATCCATATGCTGCACAGACTGCTAGTATTTGCATGCTTCCTGCAGTGAATCCTGCATTCTGTGCAATGCTAAAAACTTATACAGATTTTTAATAAGGTCATTATACACAAAATATTGTATTGTAAGTATAATTGAAGCAAATAATGTACCTGGAAATATTGGAACTGAAGTGGGGTTCATGATGCAAAAATTAAGGAAGCCGAACCACATACACAGGAGAGAAGACAAAAGAACAAAATCAGTGACATACACTAAAGGCAAAATAGAATGATGAATTGCTGGGCCTGATAATCACTAGGCAGAGGTTAGTTCCAGGGTTCCATTTTCTCTGTGCACCCTGTAGTTTGCACTTGTACTTTATATAGGAAAACAGGCAGTAATGTAATTTTAGTGTAAGGTATAGGTTAACATAAGCATGTATGCAAACAATTCCATTTGAAAATGAGGTTTAAAAGGATGCAATTTTGCAGTTTACAATGCTTTTTTAAATGAGCCCATATGTGTGCCTCTTTCTATATAGGTGATGAATTCAAGTGTTTTTATTTGTAACACAATGTAATTATCCTCCCGCACACCTGTAGTTCACCAATCCTGCAAGCTGGTGGTGCGTTCCTTCCATTGACCCGGCCGGGTTCCTTAGCAACCAATGTGTAAAAGAAACGGATCCGCACACACACCGAATAGTGCAGTTGGGGATTATCCCCTTTTATTCAGCCACCAAACATCAACGTTTCGGGCCCCCCCCGAAACGTTGATGTTTGGTGGCTGAATAAAAGGGGATAATCCCCAACTGCACTAATCGGTGTGTGTGCGGATCCGTTTCTTTTACACATTTATTTGTAACACAGCATTGTCCAACATTTCGGTCCCACCTGGGGACCTTGATATAGTCCCCAGGTGGGACCAAAACTTTGGACAATGCTGTGTTACAAATAAAAACACTATCAGTACTTAAAGTGATAAAAAAGGTTTTTATTTATAAAACAGCTTGCGACTAGGCCGAAACGTTAGTCACAAGCTGTTTTATGAATAAAAACTTTTTTTCTAATTTTAAGTTCTGAGAGTGCTGTTCTATATGGGATGGGTATATATATATATATATATATATCAAAAAGAAGAAGCCGCACTAAAACAGTGTTTTATTTCAGTGTTTCAGCCCCCAATACTTAATTTTTTCTTTTGGTTTCCCCAGGAGAAGCTAAATGTATAAAGATTCAGGAATAGAGAAATGACACAACACTTATAAAAGATAAAAAAGAAACAAAAAGAAAATAAAAGAAACAAAACCTTACTTCCATCAATCCATCCAACTGTGGATTCATTATAGAGTAGACATATGTGGGAAATAAAAGATATGCCAATTAGAGTAGTTAAAATACATGAACCTACAAGGTCAGTGTTACAAAATATTGATCATGTTGGGATGTATAATAATAATGTATACATCATTTATCCCTTGTGGTGGTGAAAACATTAGAGGGAAGGTACATATCCCCCAGACTTTTCTATGACAACCAAAATATGAGCAGAATAATAAATGCTGTGAGTGATGAGTCATTCCCTGTGGGAGGGGCTCTGCCAGAGGAAGTAGGAAGTTTGTGTGTGTGACTGAGAGACAAGTGTGAGATTACACTGTTACATGTTACTGCTCTGTGAGAAAACCTCACTGTGAATAAAATATACAGATCTGTTAAAATTACCTGAATGTTATTGGTTCTACTGTAAGAAGTTATTGCTACGGCTACCATTTAAGTGCAATTCTCACAATACCTAAATGTTATAGTACAGAGCTAATCATAGTGGTCCATATAAAGAGAAACTATACCCTCAGAATGAATACTTTATCAACAGATAGCATAAGGGGTTGTTCACCGCTGAATTACCTTTTAGTATGATATAGAGAGTGATATTCTGAGACAAATTGTGATTGGTTTTAATTTTTTATAATTTGTGGATTTTGAATTATTTAGCTTTTTATTCAGCAGCTCTCCAGTTTGCAGTTTCAGCAATTTGGTTGCTAATTGGTGGCTGATTTAGTTGCTAATGCACTAATTTTAATAAGAGACTGGAATATGAATAGGAGAGGACTGGAATAGAAAGATGAGTAATACAAAGTAGCAATAACATTAATTGGGTTATTTACTAAACTCTTAATGCAAAAATCACAAAAAAATTGTGATTTTTTTTTTTACCAAAATCTGACTTTTAAAAAACAATTTTTTTGGAATTTATTAAACCCGAGGATGGAAAAGTCTGAATCAGAAAATCAAGCATCTCAAACCTGTCGAGGTTGCATATAAGTCAATGGGAGAAGTCCCAATGATTTTTTGAGGTTTGCTGGGTTTCGTGCAAGACCCCAAAGTTTTTGGAATTATCGGGCAAAAATCTACGTTTTTGGATAAAAAATCTGAGAAAATCGGATAAAAAAAATTAGAAAAAAAACCCGCGAAAATCTGATTTTTTTTCCCCGCAAATCAAATTTTTTAATAATAAATAAGCGTAAAAATCCAGAGTGAATTTTTGTAGAAGAAAATATTGAGATAAATTCAGACTATGATAAATAACCTCCTAAATGTGTAACTTTATAAAGCATTTGTTTTTTACATAGGGTCAGTAACCCCCATTTGAACACTAGAAAGCAATAGAAGAAAAAGGCAAACAATTAAAAAATTAAACAAATTAATAATAAAGGCCAAATGAAAAGTTCCTTATAATTGGCCAATCTATAACATACTAAAAACTAACCCCCTTGAACCACCCCTTTAAAGAATCTTACCAAACTGGAATATATATTTAAGTAAATCTTGCATCTTTTACCGTGAGCCCCCATTTTATGATTCTATGTGCTGCCTCAGATCACCTGACCAAAAATAGTGCAGCTCAGTGTGGGTGTAAAAGAATTTTGGCTGATGTGACCTAACATGTATGTTTGCCCTTGGTTTCTTTCTGTGCACTGTGAATCATAGGATCTCAGGGGGTGGTCGTTAGTACTTAAAACGGCAATTTTCTATTTAGGGTTACTGTGGTGTTTGTACAGATGGCCTGTAGATGTCACTGTGCTCAGACCTATACTGTGCATACTTCCTGGACAGCTTAAAAGTGAAAGTTACTGTTGTGTAATGCCTGCATGAATCTGCTAATAAAGCACTGTAATACTCTACTCATCCTCGGCTACCCAAAACATAACAGTTACCTAATGGAACATGCTACTAAAAAAATTATATTTTTTATGAAAATGGTTTATTTAAATGGAGCAGGGTTTTACTTATGAACTGTTTATATAATATATTTTTATATATTTTTATAGAGATCTACATTGTTCATTCTTCAGGCTTTTTCAACGTCTCTTTCTTCTGGGAGAAGCATTAATAATGGCAGTGACTAGACAAGGAAAAGGCCAAGATAGGTGTGTATTTACAGGTGCAAGGGTTGGGAAGATGGTGACCAGATTGCGTGGGCCCCTCTGTAGATTTGTTTTGCAGGGGGGCCCAGCGCACTCTAGCTACACCACTGTCTGTAAGAATTATTAACAAAATAAGTCACATTACCTGGCGTTGGTTCTGGAATAGGTGCATGTTGAAGGTACATACAATCGGAAAGCAAACGGGGATGTCATATATAGAAATGGACAAGTACATGGTGAGCAATATACAACAAAGACAACATTTCATGTTTATCATATAAGTTTGTGTGTTTTTAATTGTCTGCTATGATAATAATAAAAAGCTTCTTGGATTTCATACTACTGGAGTTTTGATAAACTATTAAAACTATGTTCAAAATCTGGGCAAGGTAAACATCCAAGCAAATAGTTAAGGGACCTAGGGTGCAAAGTTATGGCAAGAGCATTCAAGGAAGTCATATTATATTAGTGCATTCTGGAGTGCAAAGAGCTGAGCCTCATGCTGTGGCTGGAGTTAAATAAATAGAGTGCCACACCAAATGCACAAGAAGGAATATACAATAATGGAGGGAGGGGGACAGTAAATTGTGTAATAAGATAAAAAAAATAGCTGAGCTATTACAGTGTGTGTCTTTTACATCAATGATTTAATACAAAAAACAAGTAATAAAGTGGAACTTTGCATTTCTGTGCATGTCTCCTTTACTTGATCTTTCCAAGATCCATAGAGTCCAGCATCAATTATATACAGATTTTAAAAATATAAGGAATTTCAACATTTTCTGTTTGGTGGAATCAACACACAATTGGCCAGCTTCAAAACAATCTAATTTTATCACTTAAAAACTTATGAGCAAGATTCAATTCGAAGAGAAAAAACTTCTCCTAATTCAGTTCCACTTTTTTCCCCATAGATTTCAATAGAGTTTTCATGTGATAAACAGTGAGTGAAGTTTTTCCTCATTGAATTGCATGTGGCTCTATGGGAATATCTGGCGTTGAATTAGGAGATAAGATTTCCATATCTTATTGAATCTGGCCAAATATCTGAAGAATGTAAAATAATACAATGATGTTACCTGAATCAATATCTGGGATTATTGAGTCTTTATGGGAAAACAAAAGAAATGGTATAGATACAGGTGAAATATAAAGATACTTGGTTGTACATAGTAATATTGTACACGTAATATTAATCATATACATTTTTTTGCTGCAATTGAACTGTGGAGTTCACAATTACAAGTTAAAAACTGATGGCATTGATCATTAAAAATAGTGTCTGAACTGTAAATAGATGATACAACTTCATTTTTTTCTTATACATGATGTTACAAGGTATATCAGTGTAGCAAGGTCTGACCCTGGGACCCTCACATACCTGTCACAGTACCAATATAATATAGCAATAACAGCAGGGGAGTTTAGGGAGGCCTTGCTTTCTGTTACTACTGGATATAAGAAATAATCTTATATCATAGATGAGATATTAGATATTACAATGTGTATTTTACATCAAGTATTCAAGGCAGTAGGAAAATAATAAGTCATACAGTGGAAATTTGATTTTCTACTCATGTTGTATTTACTTGATTTTTCTGTGATCCAAAGAATCCAGAATGTAAAAGAAAAAAAATCCTGTTACCTGGATAAAGATCTTGGATAATCGGGTCTTAATTGGAAAACAAAAGAATTGATGTAAATGCCCGTGAAATATAGAAGATAGAAGGGCTATGTTGTACAATGAAGCAAACAAAACATTTTTAGTAAACTTTAAGTAAATGATGAAATATACATTTTTAAATATACAAGATGTCTTGAGTCAGTGTAACAATGATTTACTAAAGTCGCCCTCACATGCCTAATTGTCATAGTACAGTTCCAATTAAATCATGGTGCATTTGAAAGAATTAATAGCACCTCTAATAGCAGTGATTGGGGGAATGTAAGCTAAGCCTAAATAGTGGTGAGGGATTTTACAGAACATCAAGTGAATCTGTTTCCAGGAGTTATAGGTTGTTGGTGCTCTGGTTAAAGAAAACAGATTGCACAAATGACTTAGAGAGCTGTCCTTACCTGGCTCAGAGTATGGAACTACATGGGTTGATGTACAAACAATCGGGAAGCAAAAGGGTGTCATTTATATAGAAATAGACAAATAAAAATACATGGTCAGTATCCCACAATGAAAACAACATTTCACATTTATGACTCGTGTGGTGTCGATTCTTAGCTATGGTAATAGTAAACAGCATTGATTTCATCTTACTGATCTTGATTGATTTCATCTTATTGATTAAAAGGACCGAGGCATGGTTAATATCTGTTGGTTAGGAACTAGGTTGCAGAATTATGGAAAAAGCTAGCTAGGAAGTAATATTATGTAATATTATAGCTATAAGAGCCGAGGTAGCTACATGTAAATGCCACATTTGGTGTAAGTTGCCTTTGGTTATGGCAGTAGCTATACATCAGCCTATACCAAACTTTGTTTTTTCCTTGAGGTCCAGGGCTGATAAAAGCATTTTCTAATGCATGCTTCAAATTTCTGATTTGATTTGTATCGTGCACTGCCATATACAGAGTAAAAATAGAGGAGCGTGCTGTTTTCTGTTGGGTGGGTTCTACATCTAATATCTCAGGATATGTTTAAGAATAATGTTACCTTGATCATATCCTGGGATTGCCATATCTTCATTAAACATAGATTTAAACACAAAAGAAACATTATAAGCATACGTAGGACTATCACATTAAAATAGTGAATGCATGATTGTTGGATATATAACACAAAGTGTTTCTACTGTGCTTTTCTTGCAACTCTTTGCTGCACCTCAGGCTATTACAGATATTCAAACATTGGGTTAACTGAGAGAAAGACACAGAGGCAGTACTAGCTGCTGCAATAATGTTTATTAGCACAACATGTTTCGGCTCTGGGCCCTTTATCAAATGTGTTATCAAGGGCCCACAGCCCAAAACTTGTTGAGCTAATAAATACTATTGCAGCAGCTAGTACTAAGGGCTCTTACTCACTGGCGTTCTGACCTACAGTCATCTACATAGAGGGGCAGATTTATCAAAGGTAAAAGTGAATATTCGAATTTAAAAACTTCGAATTTCAAAGTAATTTTTGGGAACTTTGACCATCGAATAGGCCAAATTCGACTTCGATTCGAAGTGAAAATACTTCACAAATACGACCATTTCGAAAGTCGAAGTACTGTCGCTTTCAAAAACGTAGACTTCGACACTTTGCCACCCTAAACCTGCCGAATTGCTATGTTAGCCTATGGGGACCTCCTAGAACCTATAGCCAGTATTTGAAGTCAAAGGATTTTTTTGTAAGATCATACGATTAAATCGTACCATCATACAATCTTAAAAATCTTTCGACTTCGAATGTCGGACTACCCTATTCAATGGTCGAATTTCAAAGTTTTTTCACTTTGAAATTTGACCCTTGATAAATCTGCCCCAGAGTATTTTACAGATATTCATTTAGGGGCTCCCTTGCTCCTGACACAAAAAAAAGGTGTCAAGAGCAGCACATACCCCACAATACTAAAGGCATAGGTGCTTGTAAATATACCTGAAGGCGGTGCAATTTTGCACTTCTTAGAAAGAAAGCACTTGCTGCTCTGATATTGGTTAACTAATTCTAAAAGGTTGTATTGAATGAAGGAAATCGGAGCCAGAACTGGGGGTAAAGAGGGAGCTAGCAAGAGCCAAGCTGTGGTGAGCGATGCAAACTGAGTGGTGGCAGCGGTAGAAGTGGAGCAATTGGGAGTTCACAGACGACATCTTCTGCCACGCGATCTTCTTCCTGCTTTGAACGGCGCATGCGCAGTAGGATCATTTTGCCGGTATGATCTACTGCGCAATGCTCCTACTGCGCATGCACCAAAACGCCGTTCAAAGCAGGAAGAAGATCGCGTGGAAGAAGATGTCGTCTGTGAACTCCCTGGACTGGACCTGCGCAGAAGGGTAAGTAACAAGTTAGGGGCATTTGCCCAGCGGGAGGGGTAGGCCAGGGGGAGGGAGGGAGGGTTTATGCGCCACCTAGGTTTCCTTCCCCTTTAATGTGCTTGGTTGGATTCTGGACTGAGACTTAAGGGGTAATGTAATATGTTTCGCAACCATGTTTGCATCCTTTTTGAATGATTAAAGACCACAACGATTTTATTGCGAAGTTTGCGAACAAATAGTTTTGGTGAACATACGCAGTGGATATGATAAAATTCCACAGTCACAAAACCTTTTTTGTGAAAAAATATTTAACAAAACTCCAGAGCAGGTGTTAACGCTAAACCTTTGCTTAGTGAAAATACGCAATGTAATATTCACCAAACCTGCCATTTCAAATAACGCATGTGCCATATAATTAAATTCCTTCCAAAATGATTTGAAATACATGTTGCCTCTATTACTAACTTGGGCACAGGTTGCTATCGATGCAAATTTGCCTAATGTCAGTAAATGTCTCCATTAAAATTAATAATTTTTGCATTGGGCTGAATTCAGAACCAAATTCAATAACAAAATTACAAAAATCGGGATTCTAAAAAAGCGCATTTTCGTGTAACTTATTCATTATATACACAGTATTCAGAAATATAAAACAACAACAATTACCTGGATAAACTAGATCTGCAGGGGGTTCATAATGCAAAGAAATAAAAGAAAAGTTTAATAAAATACACATGACGGCAAAAGAACAAAGTCAGTTACATACAATAAAGGCAGAATAGAATGAACTGCAGAAAAGTTAATATCAAAAACGATATAAGTCCCAAGGCCTCATGAAAATGTGAGCTTTTCCCGCAAAGCAAATTTTCGGGAAAATGTAATAATAAATAAGCGTTAAAAACCCGAGCGGGTTAGATCAGAGTTTGTAGTCGATATTGAGATAAATTCGGACCTTGATAAATAACCCCGTAAGTCTGCTAAAAATAATTTAAACATTAACTAAAACCAATAGGATTGTTTTTCCACCACTATGGATTCATGCAGCTTAGTTACAATGAAGTACAAGATACAGTTTAATTGTTACAGAGAAAAAGGGATGAATTTTTAAAAATTACTATTATAATTAGGAGCTTTTTGAAAAACAAGTTTCTGGTTAAGGAGCTTGTGAGTGTCGATCACATGAAGGATTCAATAGCAAACATCCATTACACATTTATGTACAGATTAAAATAGACTTTTTCAAAAAAATATTCATCGAATGTAGAAGAACAAAATCATGTTACCTGGATCAAGAAATTCTGCTTCTTTAGAGATTTGGAAAACAAAGGATATGTTATAAATACAAGTAGAAATTTAAAGATAAAATGTCATATTAAAAATTCTTTGCTGTAATTAAATATAAGTTAAAAATGTGAGGCAATGAAAAGTAAGAATAGTGTCTGTTTGAACTATGAGAAGATTATAAAATGATGTCATGAACAGCATCAGTAACAAAGTCTCACTACAGAAAAAAAAATTGTGAAATAAAGAATACAATTGCATTTCTTATAAATGTGCAAAGTGCTAGTTCGTTAGTAGTCAAAGTGAGGACACATTGACGTTATTCACAAAAGTACTTGGTCATGCATGCTCCTAGCATGCTTAGGTCTGAAATCCCACTGGAAAATGTAAAAAAAAGTGGAGATCTGTCCAATATTAGACTTTGCACAATGCACTGCTTTCCAAAATGAGACTTACATGGTATTTGCTGCAGTTTTACATCCTAGTTTCAATGCTAATGAGGCTTATTACAGAAGATTTTGTGGTTTAGTAATAAATGAGACACAATAAAATGTAATAAAAATACATTACCCGGCTTAGGTCCTGGAGCTGGAGTTTGATGGTACATGGAACCGTAAAGAATATAAAGTGAATAAATTAAAGTACATGGTCAGTATCATACACCAGAGATACAATTATCATGTAAACTTGTGTGTTGTGAATTGTATTTGTGCTTTCATAAAATCTTCATAGCGTTAAACCTACTAGAGTTTTCATAGCATTTTTTTAATGATAAGAACACCCCCCCCACCTAAAAAATAATTGAGGGATCTAGGGTGCACAATATTGGAAAGAGAATACAGAGAAGTAATATTATTGGTTTTGGCAGTGTTTTTCAAACATGAGGCCTCCCCTAAAGGACTCCATGCTTCTCATAGCAGTACAGCCTGCACCTTGCACCAAGCAGCCACCCTGGTGCCCTGGTCTTTCGTCTCTGTTGCCACCAGAACCTACAGGTTGATTTACAAACATGGGTTCTGAATTATACAGTTTTACATGCCAATAACAACCTATCAAGTCACTGCTTTTATTTCCCAGCAGTAGACTGTTCAAAATCAATAGCTGATGGTTGTGAATCAGCCGCCTAGTGTGTGGCAGGGTGTCTAGCCCTGTGGTTGATGGACTTAAGTGCTCGTCTTAAGGCGTGTCTGTGGAAGCTATTCCTGCTGATGGGCTTTGCCGCTAAATTTTTCTATTTATACCCACTTCCTATCCAGAACTTTGTCCAACCTGGCATCTCTTTAGAGCAGAACCTGCCAAATCAATTTCTGCTTTTATTTGCGCCTTTAGTGAGTAAGAGCTCACTAAGGTCCTAGTGTCAGTTCTATACCTCAGTCAATATATAGATGTATATGTGCAGATATTTGGTCTTGACTTCCCAAAAACTTAGAGGTGAGTCACTTGAAAAGAGGTGCAGTCACTTGCTCTGTACTGGGTCTCCACATCCAGTACAGTGAGTGTGTAATTGTTCTGCTCTGCAAGTGTCACACTGTCCTGTCACATTCCCAAACTGGGTGCATCTCCCTGACTCTATACTCCAGAAAATAAATTGATGCATTGTTTATTGTTACTACTGCGACCAGATTGTATGCATTAAACTTCCATGTTCTCATTTGATAATCAGACAGACTTACCTGTAATACCCTGCACTTTTTTAATAGAAACCACAGTTCCTGGGGAAACAAATAATTAGATTAGTACAGAGGTTTCTAGATGCCTTTGTAGGGCAACATTTGGCCAAGTCTGTGAGTCATCTTGCTATTGTTTCATGAAAATGTACAATAGAAAAAAAGTCAAGGGCTCCTTAGTAGGGATGGGCGAATGGGCGCCCATAGACTTGTATGGCAGCGGGCGTCAAAAAAAAAAGACGCGCGTCAAAACAATTTCGCAGCACGACAACATTTTTTTGACGCCCATAGACTTTAATGGGCGTCTGCGACATTTCACCGGCGCCGAATTTTTGGCGAAGCAAAACGGGTCAAATTCGCCCATCCCTACTCCTTAGGTTATGAAATCCCCTGTGTATGCATTACCCCCCATGATATCTAGCTCCACCGTATGAAATGTAGCATATATGGAAAAGCAGACATCCATGCATATAATCTATAGAGTGCTATGGAACATCAGGGAAAACTCAGTTGGCCAGCTACTTGCCCACACTAGATTATATCAAATAAATGGCATATCCAAAGCAGAAAATCATTGTTTCTTTCTCACTTGTTCTCAAACAGAAACACTGTACAATTATAATAATTCAACAATATCAGACTTCTAATGTGTTTTGTATAAAATAAATTTAAATAATCTTTAGGTAAATTGTTTGTTCCCAGACATGTCTGACAGTTTCATTTTTGTTACAGATAAGCTTGAGAATAATTTTTGATTTTCAGAATATTATACCAAGTCTTACCTAAAGCTGAGAGAAGCAGGATGCAAAGGGACAGACCCAGAGAAAGCTCCATCTTTCCTAGTCTTTGTGCTGCAGACTGAGCCACCTACTCTGGATTTGTCCTTTAATATGCACTACATCTGCTGATTAATGTTTGTCATATTAAGGAAGTAAAGTACAGTAGGCAAATTGAGTCCTTCATTACATATTAAATGTCGTAATATATGTTGTTCACAATGGGAATGTCTAATCTGAAGATTATCTTTTCAGATAACATGGAGTGACTTTAAATTGACTTTAACTTTCTATGTGCCTCACTGGAGCCCCTGTCTGTGCTTTGGCCTCCAAACAACTCACATGATCCACCTTATCACACCCCTGGCTTTTCCATATAAATATTTAAATTTGTGGTATCCGTCCATTATTTACAATTAGGGAGCTTTCATATGCCCAGAAGAAGCCAGGGCTTTGTATCATAAATTCACCTGATCAGCTCAATAAAAGGTATAAAGATTTAGGAAAATAATAAAAATCACAAACGTTATTAAATTTTTTATTTTTGCAAATGTTTAGCACTTCATCCGCTAACCGAATATTATATTGTGCATTATCTCTAAGCAAAGGTTTAGTGTTAACACCTTCTCTAGAGTTTCGTTAAATATTTTGTCACAAAAAACGATTTGCGTTTGCGAAATTTCATTACATACACTGCCAATATTCGCAAAAGCCATTTGGTCACAAACTTTGCAATGAAGTCAAGGTCTGTAATCGGTCATAAATGGTGCAAATATGGTAGTTAATGTTCGCAAGAGTCTTTGCTCAGGTTTTGTCCTTATTAAGAGCTGCCTCCACTCTTGCCAAAATGACTTGGTGAATTCCTTAGTATAATCTTTATACAATTTATGTGTATTTTTATTACTCAGAAAACAAGCTGCGTCTTCATAATAATCATTTTAACTCATAGCTACCAGCAGGCCACCTTTATATATCCGCTGTATAACAATTGAATTACAAATTTTCATCCAGTAGACAGCACTCCTGTTTGGTTAAAACCGTCTTTATTGCTTATTAGGACAGCAGCATAATGCAACGTTTCGAGTGGCACTCCACTCTTTGTCAAGCAACTTGAAACGTTGCATTATGCTGCTGTCCTAATAAGCAATAAAGACGGTTTTAACCAAACAGGAGTGCTGTCTACTGGATGAAAATTTGTATATCTTGATGTGGCCCTTGTGAACAGGCTATAAAACGTGCACCCAACTACAAACGTGGGCAGAAAACTTAAGTGCGGTCTAATCTGTGCTGTGTGTAACAATTGAGTTATCCTTTTGTAGTTCTACTAGAACCTTCCTTTCCTTATTATTACATTTGAATCAATTGTTTTCATTTTTAATTGTATTCTCAGGTTCTAATAAGACTTTCTCAACATATTCCTGAATAGTGATGGGCAAATAAATTCGCCTGGCGCGAATTTCCGTGTTTCGCCACCGGCAAATAAATTCAGAAAAATTTGACGCCATCAAATAAATTTGGACGCTCGTCCAATTAGTCGCTCGGGTCAAAATCGCCACGTGTCAACAGTATTCGGACGCCCAATTCAGTCATCAAGGTTAATTCATTCCATCATCCTCATACTGGTAAGAAATACAAAACTTAGCATTTTTTCACGTGTGAATCAACATGTAATTTATTTACTGAAATTCCCTTGTGTGACATCACACAACAAATGAAAGAAATATGCAGAAATGTAACCACTTTACCAGTTCCAGCACATTTTCACCAAGCGATACATTCAATTAAACAAATTGAAATTCCAAATATGTTTTTTTTTTGGTTTGTGTGTGTATATATATATATATATATATATATATATATATATTTATTTAATTTTTTATATTTTTTCCTGCAGTCACACGCAGAATTATTGTGTACCCAATTCCTACTGTATTACTGAGCTGCAGCCACTGACTGGAGATCCAGTTGTATATCTCACACAAGCCATAATTGCTGCTGTTTTATTTGTGAGTTTCAAAGTATAAATGCAGAACAAAAACATTAGCTTCTGCTATAAATGCATCGTATCTTGGAGACAATATATTATTTTGAAATCCTTGTAGGATAGTGAGTTTCAATGTCTGTTTCCATTGTGCCTTTACCCTTTCTTCAAGCTTCCCAACAGAATTGTAGGAAACACAAATATATGTGTCATATGTTTTTTTGTGTTCTAGATTGCTACTGACTTTTTCAACTGGGGCTCAATAGGTTATCTATTGTTCACCAATAGATATGGATCCTCAGGCCTGGATTTGTGGAAAGGCCACCAAGGCCCGGGCCTAGGGCGGCAGGATTTTAGGGGGCGGCATACTTCCCAACCACACCCACATTGGTTTAGAAACACTGAGGATGCGCAGAAGATAAAATCATTTTTTACATCTTCTGTGCACCAATCCCCATTGCTCTGGTCCAGATGATGAAAATTTGAGCGAATAAAAGGGAAACGGGGGAAAATGAATGACATTGGGCCTAGGGGTGCCCGCTATGTAAATCCGGCCCTGTGGATCCTTAGGTGAAAGTTGGATCTCCTACATCTGCAAGGAGGTGCTACAGTTATGTCACATCTCAACCTTCTCGATACTCCTCTTTATACTTGTTCACTAAATCTATATTTTATTACTTATTAAGAGATTTAAAATATTCATATTTTTACTTTTTCTTAATTCATTTTCCCAGGGCCTGTGTCATCTACAGACAGTAAATGTGATACATCATGATCTGACACCCAACAACATCATATTAACAACTGATGCAGATGTAAAGATAAGTAAGTATGATTAAACTCTTAGTAGATCATGGATGTTGTGAAGTTTTATGGGAAATGCCCATTAAAAATCATGAATGCACTATATTTACAAACTTTTTTGTCTTACTATTTCAGTTAATTTTAGTCTTGCAACAATGGGACAAACAAGTAACAGCCCTGCAGGAACAGCAGAATATATGGCACCTGAAGTTCTTGCCTGCAGTTATAAGAACAGGGTTGAATATAATGATAAGGTATTGTGAACTCTTCTGTCTTTTCATTTTAAAGCTAATGTCACTTTTATTTCATATGTATGCAGATAAACTGCATGAAATCTGGGCATCTGAAATGAGTGAGGGGCATTTATTCTAAGTGCAAGTAATAAAAGTTTCAGAATCCAACCCTATTCAACTCCTTAAGCTTTATGGCGTCCCTCCTTGAAATGTTTCAGAAAAAAGTAGTATTTCACTATTGTATGTGTTGTTCTATAATTAATATAGAAGAACTATCAGGATATGTATCAATAGAAAGCAGGAGTATCTGAATGCTTTGTAACTTGATTTGTTTCATGTGTCCTGTGTAAATCCTTCTCTAATATTTATCATTTTGATAATATTCTTATTTCTAGGCTGTCGTGTGGTCACTGGTAATCACAGCCATCAAGGCTGAAGGACATCTTTGTAATGAAACCTCATAACAGAACACTTTTGTCCCCTATGCAAACAATCATTAACTATTAAATACTCTACTTGTTAGCCATCAGCTTCTTTTATTGTTTTTTCTTACAACCTAGCATACAGCAAACTACCCATCAAGAAGCTCATCAGGGAAACCATCTATAGTCCCCCTCCATCACTGACACAGGGCAGATGGTAAGTCACTTATGGAATATTCAGGGAACTTGACTGTGCTGTGTAGATATATTTATTACATGAACAATTATAATTTTATCTATATTTCTTGTTCTAGGAGTGAAGTATTCAACTATTTTGTTGATGAGTGCTTACAGAAACAACCTGCAAGAAGACCAAGTGTAAGGCAGCTGCTCTCGCACCCATTTATCAGAAACATCTGGGATAAGGGTGGTATAAAATATAACCTCAAACAGCACATACAGAGAAGTAAGGAGATTGCTCTTTTTTGCTTATTATTGAATATTATTGAATTATTATATACATGTGAATCCATGGCTAACACTGACCATGGAAGGCATTAAAGAAACATCAACAACGTCATGGAACCAGGGCTTTCATTGTGGGGAGGGTAAGGGCAGAACTCTAGGGGTCCATTTGTCATTCTAAAACTGGGACCGAGAAGAAACATTGGTCCCCAATGGCAGCCCTGGAACAACTATTAATAAACAATAAATTTTCCATCTTTAATGACACTGTCCTGTTGTGTTTGTTTATTTAGGAGACGGGTGGGTCGAACAAGGAGGTGGTGTCATCATTCTGAGACAAACAAAATGTTTTTATGCCGACCTGAAGCTCACATGCTCCTTTAAGTAAGATTACGGTTGCATTTTAGCTCATGATCCTGTATTAACACTGTAGTATTACAGTACTGAAGTTGGACAGTACTGCTCTAAATGAACATAAAAACATTAGTGATGTTGGGAATCAGGTCTCAGTTCTAATTCATCTCACACGGGTTCAGTTGGGTTGAGGTTAGGGTCTGTGCAGGTCAGTAATGTACTTTGTTTTCCATATAACCCAACCAAACATCACTTCATGCATGTATCTTTATTGTGGTTAAACAGGAAAGAATATTTCAAAATTGTTGCCAGAAATGAGAAAGTAAGTAATTGTGAAGAATTAAGGTTTGCTTTTAGCAGTGTCGGACTGGGATGCCAGGGGCCCACCAGAAAACTTTAGACCGTGGGCCCACTTTTATTCCTCCTCTTCTCAATTAACCTCTTTATTCCAAGTCTTTTATCTCTACATACTATACTCTATTCTTCCATTATTATGCCACTCAAAGGAATAGGGAACGACCATGAAATAGGCCAAATGGTTAGAAGCAAGAGGGCCCACTGACACCTGGACCTGCCGGGAGTTTTCCTGGTATCCCGATGGGCCAGTCCGACAATGGCTTTCAGTGGAACCAATGGTCGTAAGCAACACAAACCAGATCCAGACCATTATTCCACCTTTATAAAAAATGGAGGCCTATTTATTAAAGGTTGACTTGTAGTGGTTTTAGAGGTTTTTAAAACTACAACTTAACTCACTGTCTCTAAAACCACATGACATTTTTAAAAATATCTAAATAACAAAAGTATGAACGAAAATAACGCTGAATGATCTGAAAAAAATACTAATACCTCAAATCTCTAAAAACTTGAGTTTTTCAGGCAATTCTTAGGAAAACAAATCCGAAAACTTCTAAACGTCTGAATTGATTTTAAACCAGCCTCTAAACCAGCCCCTTAGAGTCAACATTTAACAATTAGGCAGGTAGTATTCTCTTGGTATCGGAGATTAATTCATGTGTCTATCTTCCATGTGGTGAGATTTGAATCGACCCTTAATAAAATGCCCCTTAATAAAGCTCAAATTTTTAGAGCTTAAAAAAACAACATACACTTCTTGGTTAAAAATTTGTGGGGAAAAAAAAATGTGTTAGTTAATTGGCCCCTTCGTTTATTTGACATCTTTGTTACACCATATCGGGACACATGCCTGCACATATACTTACAAGTGCTCCAGCACACTCATACGATTCTAATATTCCCCACTATGTTAGATCAAATGTCAGATCAGGAAATTTTGGGCTATATGATTCTCAGGAGTCACAAATATGGTTTGGAGATAATATACTTGGTCTTATAGTTAGTCATAATGATGACTGTGTTTTCTTCTGAAAGAGTCCCATGGAAGAACTGGACACATTGGTGGGTATTACAATCCTTTATACAGGATTGCACTGGAGCATTGGGACCCACCAGGACTGCAACACAAAGGGCCCTCCTGGCGGTCACCAGGGGCCAAAACCCATCACCCGCCATGCGAAGGTGCAAACACCGCAGCACCAAGCACATACGCAAACGCCGCATGCCGTGGCTTATATTCTTTACATTTGGGGGCAGCTGATCAGGGGAGCAGGTCTGGGGCTGCCAGCCCAGTCCAACCCTGCCTTTATATCTGTAGCAAGCAGACAATAAAACTGAGAACAGACTGATACTGGGTACAGGTAGGACATTCATCTCTTTTTTATTTGGTACAAGCAGCATGGGAAAGATTGACACTGATTGGAGGCAGAGCTAAAAGTATAGGTCAGGAATCAAAGCAGGAAAAGTAAAATAAATGGCACAAACCCTTGTTTCTTAGCATGCCTACCAGTGTAGACATATCATCATATCCTCAACAAAGTCGCATCCTTGCCTTGCCAGATTTTATTCAGTACCAATTAAGCTAATGTGTGTCGAAGATTAAAAACATCCCATAAATAAAGCATCCTGGAGATATTCTCCATAGCAGAACTTTATGTTAAACTGTTAACTTTAAACTTTTTTTTAAATTTTATTCACAAAAACAACACATATTAATATATAATACAATTGTTCCAAATGCAAACAAAACAAAAAGTACAAAAAAGGGGGATATGGAATGCGAGAAGCCTTCCAACAGGTACAGGTACTCTCTAACTCTTGCTTTATACATTAATTTCTGAATTTAACCCAGCATCCAAAATCTTATAAAATATTAACTCTTCCCCTTTATATTGTTACATGATATGGGCTTTAATAAACCCATTCCCTATATACAGTATTAACAAGCAAAACAAAGAACGTCCTTACTAAATTGTTGTGTTGTAGAGGAAGTTGTCAGATATCTGATATTCCCTAGGATACAAACTTCAAGATTAAGATTTGATTTTGAACTACTGATTGGATTTCAACTATTTTCTTCTAAAAAGGTTTTAATATAGAAAAATCCCTTATTATATGTTTAAAATCTGTATTTTTTCTTACACTCAAGAGAGTAATCATTATCTTTAATACCAGGCAGACTTCTTAATGCGTAGAGGAATAATATATATCTCTTTAAGACTTTATTTCAGTAACAATAGATTTTAAAGTGCAGGTGCTAAATAGTGAAATTAATAAATTATAAAGTGGTAAATAGTCGGATTAATACATTATAAAGTGCAAGTGCTAAATATTCAGATTAATAAATGATAAAGTCCATAGTGAAGCTATCAGTAAAAGTGACCTGTTCCAAATAATCGTATACTCTTTAAATCCCTTCATATAATCCATTTCACTTGTTCTATATAACCAAATTACATTTATGGTGTGCACAGATATGTTTCAATCCATCACGCTACTCCTTACAATCAGTTCATAAGAGTGAAGGAAATATATAAAAGGTGGAAATGCCCCCAAAATGCTGCTAACTGAATTGATTCTAGTCCCTGAGGATGCCACAAAGTGGGAGAAGGCAGCACGACAAAATGCTTTGGTCCCATAGTTACCTTCCCTAACTTTATAAGTTCTAAAAAACACAAACCCAAGGAATGTAGAATGGGAAAGAGAAGAAAGATTTAATGCTAAATCCATTCACAGCCATGTGAATAAAAGAACACACAGCCACTTTAAATTACCCAAGCATTACCCGGGTGTCTGATGATTCTTAAGGAAAGATACATTTAAATTCTGATTCTCCTTAAAATCAAAGGATGGTTTTTAAAATCTGCCCTCTAATATCAGTATCTGTCAAAATCCATTAGAATCATCATATGCAAGATCCAAGGTGGATTTTTACACACATTCCGACCACCTATTGAACAGCATTTTCTTTCCTGATATTTTCTATTTTCAAGTAGACACTAGCCAGTTATAACTCCTTGAGATAAAATGTTTATTAAATGAGGAGGTTAAACCTTCCCTACATGGTGAATTAGAAATCTGAGAGACAGAACCTACAGGCCACTGTACTTTTACTGCATGTTGTAGCCGGATATATTTATGCAGGGATGCCAGTGCCTGCTTTTCTTGGCGCTGATGGGCACTGCGCCTGTGTTATATTCAGCATGCCACAGGTGACATCATCGTGGGTGCAAAATTCAAATAATTAAAGGGTATGTGGCCAATGTAGGTCTAGTTCCTGGGTGAAATTCTAGTCTGTTCCTTGACCCTTGTCTTTTTCTTGACTACCCCCTGAATTGTTTCCTGAACTGACCTTTGCCTGTATTTGACTACTCTTCCGGATCTAGACTTGGTACTGCATTTCCTGATTGGTTTGACCCCGGCTTGTTTCCCTGATTGTGCTTTTGGCTCTGATCCTATACTGCACTGTCCAATAGCAGCTGAGTATCTGTAAAAATATCTTTAGAAACTTTAACACTAGTGTCCCCCAATGTTCTGGGCAAATCACTTGAGTTTATGTTACAATATCAAGATTGTTTCACAGTGGTGTTTAGGGGTCTGGTCATTATTTATAGATATAGTTTCATAGTTAAATTGTGTTGAAAAAAGACAAAGTCCAATGTCTTGGCGCTGCTGCAGTGTGAAGGGGGGTGCAAATGCTCTTAGGATGAGTACTAAGGGGCTTGAGGTTGGGCTCTTAGTGTTCTTGTTTTCGTGGCTCTCATGATCCTTAATGTTTAAACTGGTTGTATCTTTGTTAACGTGACAATTAATTCCTGCTTAATTGCCTCTTTGATGCCACACACGGAGATCATTCATTTTACTTGTCTTTTTTTTCATTAAGTATGATCCCAAAAAGGAGTGGTACATACATCCTATGCAGTACTTTTATACTTTCAGTCCTATTAACTTCTATATACCTATTATTAGCCCATCATACACCTTCTGCCACATTATTTATAGTGTGCTACTGCATATCAGCAGGCCAGAGATATTCTTTAGATGTAGTATATAGGTAGCCCAGTCTGCCAACTCTATGGTTAGCTCCATACAAACTTTTATATGTTCCTGCTTTTTGTCTCATCACTTTTCCTGAAATAAAGAAAAGTCTTCCTGGCAGATGAGTCTAACAATACAGGATTAGATGCAAGAAGAAGATGGAAGGAGGCTCAAATACAAATATGGTAGCGTACCGGATATAATGCAATATAGACACACAATTGTTTTGGTGGCACGAGGCCAAAAAGAACAAAAGAAAAAACACAAGAGCTGGCTAAGATGCAAGTGCAATAGCAGAGGAAACTCAGGTACTCCTATAATGAATATTTACAGTATGTAGTACATTGTTGATTATAATACAAGAGTGAGGCTAAGAGGCTGATTGACCAACTACTGATGAGCACCATGTATCAAATAATTAATTTGGATAGTTTTAATGATTTTACATCAGAAAGCAATCTTCACTGCTGATACACATGGTGTATACTCTGTATATGTTTCACATTTTTACATTGAAAAATCTGTCTCATTGCTAAAACACTCCGTGGTTTTTCACAGTTCTACAAGCTTGATAAAGGGGCATGCCCCAAAACATTACATGATGACACAAGAAACACACATAGCATAAATAACTGATGCATTAGCTCTGCTGTGTCCTTCTATTGGTTTAAATTGGCAGAATGATGATCCCTACCAGATCAAGCACTGAGAGGGAATAAAGTGGGGAAGACAGGTTGTGCTGGGGGCTTCAGGGATGTTTAACACTTATTTCCTTTTGGAGAATATGTGTCTGTGTGTTAGTCTCATATAAATCCCAACATCGTATAGCAAACGCTTCAGTTCCAGACTGGTCCCAACTCAAATCTCATGGGCAGATTCTACTGATGTCTCCACATTAGGCATTTCCTTTAATACTATGTATTCTGTGTATGTAGGATTTATTGTAACACACCATTGGGGTGGAGCAGAAGCCGTAGTCTGAACGGAGCAGGGCTCAGCCTGGGTGGAACAGAGCACAGCATTGGGAATAATCTAGAAGAGAAAACAAGTGCATACACTACACAAGATACATATTTGAGAATATAAGAGAACAATCAGTTTCATAAAATTATTAAAAGCTGCAAATTAAAGGCACAACATACTGTTTTATTCATTTGTAGAAATCAATGTTATATTTCATTAAAATATACAGGACATAAATAACGATCCAGCTTAGCAAAAAGTCACTTTCTAATAAGTGAAAACACTGACTTTTATGTTTTGTAAGTGAAATGTTCTATCAGAAAAAAAATAATTACCTGGATTATTTAGGAGTTTTCCTTAGACTGCTATATAAATCAATATAGGGGAACTGAAGTGCCTGTTCATGTGAGAAACAGAAATAAATATTATATATGTAATGGAATGAACCCTAGGACCTTAGTTCTGCAAGTCAGCAATGGTACCCACTGCCCTACCATAATGCCCTATGTGCAGGAATTAATTATACAATATGGCTGCCCATTACAATCTGAAGATTACTTACAATATAGTTATACTGTACACAGTGTCCACTGCATAGCGTTAAACAACAGTAGGACAGTAGCAGAGGGCCCTGCATGCAGCAATTTACAATGTAAAACAAGAGATCATATCAATGCTATGGTTGCATCATGATTTCTTATTTCCATGCATGGTCACATCATGATTTCTTATTGCCACATGGTCTTTTTAACATAAGAAATGTGCTTCACGCCCTACCTATGCCTCTGCTTTCTAAAACTGTTCTCTACCATTTCTGGCATTTTCCTTGTTTATTGCACTTATAAATGTTGCCTTGATAGCTCAAACAATTCTGTTCATGAAAACATTTGCAGATATGCACAAAGATATGTAACTTGCAATAAAATACATCATCAATGTACCTGATAGCTGGATTCCTGGGGCCTATTTTTTGCCATGGTCCCCTGTCAGAGAAACAATCTAATTAATCTTACAAATCTGTGGGACGATCAGTTGCAAATAATGATCTATGTGACAGAAGCAGTCACACATAATACTATACTATTTGTAAATATCTTGTGTTGAGTAGGCTTTCTCCATTACAGACACATGCCAAGTACATTTTTATTCTCATGAATTATATGAGATATAAACCACTGAAATGTTTAAGAAATCTGTTGGAGGCAATGGGCCTTTTTTGTAAATTTTTTCTTGCATAAATGCATGGAGTCCATGTCCGTTTTTCCTCCATAAAAAAAATGCAATATTTACCTGTATCAGGTGATACAAATATGATCATTCTTATTATCTAGGAATTACAAAACTTGTTGGTTTTTCAGAGAAGCAGGAGAGAACAGATTGTACCTCTGAACTTATAATGACATGGTCATAATTATTGCCGTTTGACACTTCGGCTTTTGCATTCTCATATGCAGGATTTATCCGGGTTGGAGGTCTGTAATATAAAAAGGTGTAATTCAGTGTATAGGAAGGAGACAATTTTAGATTTGTCCACATTTAAATTAACTTTTACTATGATGTAGAGAGTTGCTGCACTTGATTTTCATTTTTTATGATTTGAAGTGTTTTAGTTATTTAGCTTTTTATCCAGCAGCTCTCAAATTTGCAAATTCAGAAATTTGGTTTCAGCTTACCCTAGCAACCATGCATTGATATGAAGAAGAGACTGTGATAAGAATAGGTGAGGTTCTGAATAGAAAGATGAGTAATAAAAAGCAGCAATAACAATACATATGTAGCCTTACAGAGTATTTGTTTTTAAGATGGGGTCAGTTTCCCCCTTATTTGAAAGCTGGAAAATAGTAAACAATAAAAAATATATAAAAAAATAAATGATGAAGACCTTTTGACATTTGGGCTTCTGCATTCACATATACAGGATTTGTCAGGGTTGGAGTGTCTGTAATGAAAACAAAGTGTAATTCAGTGTATATGAAGGAACGTTTCACCTTTTAAATGAACTTTTGCTATTACGTAGAGCAGGGATCCCCAACCTTTAGAACCCGCGAGCAACATTCAGAAGTATAAGGAGTTGGGAGCAACACTAGCATGAAAAATGTTCCTGGGGTGCCAAATAAGGGCTGTGATTGGCCATTTAATAGCCCCTATGTGGATTGTCAACCTACATTGAGACTCTGTTTGGCAGTACACCTGTTTTTTATGCAGCCAAAACTTGCCAGCAACATCCAAGAGGTTGGAGAGCAACATGTTGCTCATAAGCTACTGGTTGGGGATCACTGACGTACAGTGTTGTATTCAGAGACTGGAATATAAATATGAGAGGCCTGAATAGAAAGATGAGTAATAAAAAGTAGCAATAACAATACATTTGTAGCCTTACAGAGTATTTTTTTCGATGTGAACCCCTTTTGAAAGCTGACAAGAGTAAGAAGAGTAAGAAAAAATGAAGACCATATGAAAAGTTGCTAAGAATTAGCCATTCTATAACATACTAAAAGCTAACATAAAAGTGAACCACCATTTTAGTGCCTTTTTATACAATGTTGCAAAAGTCTTAGTTCCCCAGCAAAGACAGGTCTGTTAATCAGCTGCCTTGTCTTACATTGTATCAACAGTCTGAGCCACCAGTGCAGAGAACAGAAAGGGACAGAATAACATAGCATTTTATATGAAATAACTTAAAACAGCATATTAAAAATTAAAGTATATTCCAAAGTTGCTTAGAATTATGGATTCCATTTAATCTCTCCTAATCAATTATAGTGTTTAGTAGTGTGTAAGAACCCCACTATACATATAAATTGCTGTGTGAGCAGAGGATGTGACAAAGCTGTTCTTTTCCTTTAAATCTTGGTAATATCAGACAAATACAAGAAGATATTTTTAATTACATGGAATTTGATAAGCCTGTGGTCAGAAGATGCCACCACTCACTTTTGTTGTTCTTTTTGCGGATGAAGTAAATTCTGGCGAGTTCTATTGGTACTAGGACTAACAGGACACCAAACACAATGGCGACTGTTCCACCAGGAGATATTTTGCTGCAGCAGGAACCTGAAACATTGAGAACAGACCAGGGAATGAGGTGTTAAAAAGCAACAAAGACTGTTCTGGAGAAGAGAGAAAGCAAATGCATCAGAAGTGATTTTTCTGATAGAGAGCATTCACACTAGTGTGTGTAAGTGCAATGTGCAAAGTGCAATTTTCTAATGCAAAACACCATGGGGCAGATTTACTAAAAGGCGTGGCGTGACCATCGCTAGGTAAAATTCGCTAGAAATCCCATCCGCAGGGACATCGAAGTGCGAATCTTACAGGACGTCACCTCTTTCGCCAGAGTTTCCTTCACCACCTTAGACCTGGCAAACTGATAAGATGAAGCTACATCCTCCTCAATCTTATGTCAGTGACATTATAACCTGTATGCAGAAAAGTCATAAAAGTTCTAAAAAAAAAAACGCTGGTGCTTATTCATATTTTAATGTGGGATTGTCTTTAAAAGTTGTGACTATTAAAAATTTTTGTTTGCACATTTTTTTTTAACAATTTGAGGGGCATGCCACATTTGTTTTAGGGTGGGCTCAAGTCTAGGGTATTAAAGGATCTCTTTTGTCTTTATTTTGCTTCCTTGGACATTTGTAATAATAAGTGGCCAGTTCAAGCGTTTGCACCAACATCTCTAATAAAGTCATATATATGACCTCTATCTACCCACCCTATTCAAATTGACCTAAGTGTAAGTGTTCTAGCGAAGTTTTGCTTGCCAGAAACGAAAGTTCTCTTTGAAACGATCACAGCATTCCGCTGCAGAGACGCAACTTCGCATTTTAGTGAATTAGCATAGTGGTAGCGAATTGTCACCCGGCAAAGTTGCACAAAGTGTTGTGAAGCCTTTAGCAGGTGAAAATTTGCCCTTTAGAAAATTTGCCTCCATCTTTTTCTCATAATGCATTATTTGTTCACAATTCCAGTGTCAATGTGGCCACTCACTGAGCTGCATCCACCACAATTGTGTCCAATGTGGTGAACCATTTGCAATGTTTATTGTGCTTCTCTTTCACTAATTGATACTAGTAATGGGAAAACTGGTCCATTTCAGTTTGTGAAAACTTTGGAAAACTTCACCAAATGTCTAAATTCCCCCACATTACTCAAAGTCAATGGTCATTTTTCTCTATAACTCAAAAGTTGAAATACTCTATTGTCATATAACATAATTATAATTTTAAGGCATATTAATGTAAGTTGTACCTGGAGTCACACTGACTTCGAAGAAGAACACTGAGGTTGCTAAAAAGTTTTCAGCAACACATTTATAAATTCCATTGTCACTGGCAGTCACAGAAGATATCACCAACTCTGATTTATAATCACTGGAAATTACTGAGATCTTTCCTTCATTGGGTATAGGAGTGTAGTCAGGGTAACTATGGAACCAGGAGAATTGTGCAGGATATATCCTAATTCCAGGAGAAACAGCTGTGTTCCAGTCTAAGTTGACCGACATGGTGATATTTTCTCCTTCCACTAAAGAGACAGAGGTACTGGTTGCCCCTACTGGAATTCCTAAACAATATAAATATAACATGTACATTATTTCTCATGTAGAGATAAAGGACAGAATATTGCAATACAACTTCTGCTATCTTCTTTCAGTCTAGTGAATAATGTCAATAACTGATTTGATAGGTCAACAAAAGAGGTGGTGAGATATTGTACAGTAGACTCTGCCCCTTTCTTTTCAATTCTTTATTTGTCTTCCTATTCTAATTGTATCTAAATTCATAGCATTTAGCTTTCATAAGCTTTTCATAAGCAGAGCTATAAAATGGTTACTACTCGAATGCCCTTAGATGGTTTTCATCATGGTTATTATTTAGAGAACTTCAAAAAGTTTTTGTCAAATTTAAATCAACATCATGTTTTTCTTATTATTGTAACTGTAATTTAGTTCAAGTAAAAAAAAATAATATCATAACATGAATCCAGCCAACATCAAATTGTGGGCCATAGAAAAACTTAATTTGGGCATTAGAAGGGGGGATATAGAACAAGAATTACTGAAATGGGAGAGTTATTGGATTTTTAAACTAAATACAGTGTCCCCCAAAGGAATTAATGAAAATATATTATTCCATTCCTTTATTTGATAGAATACTTTTTATTCTTTTACCTTATCTACACACACTTTCAATAATGCTCTTTCTCCATATATTATATGGCGGTACCCTGTGTCTCTCTGTATGTTATTTGTTGGCCCTCAGGGGGTTAAACTTCCTAGGGTGGATCTTACTAACCGACTGTGTCAATCACGGAAGCCGCATCCCAATGCGTGTTGACGATCACACGCTCTGATGCGACGGCAATAGAGAGCAGTTACGTCATTACGCTGCGCAAACCTCGCGATAATTGCAAACATGGAAATGCATAAATATCATGAGGACGTCAGCGCGGCCTATTTGCCTTGAAAAAGCTTTTCAGCGAAACGCGTCGGCATAGTCCTTCACCTTATTATTATTGATTTTAACCTTATTTCTCACCAAACCCTTTTTAAAAAACGGTTTGTTTTTTAACCTAATTGAGCGCTCTCTAGCCATTCTAGTACCGCATTTGATATCCTTTTCTTCTAATTCTCTCTACCATCAATGACACTGAAGGATCTGTGGTTTTATAGTTGACTTTAGCCTCTTCCAAATTAGATAAATACGGTTACAATTGAGACTACAGTCCCCATTGTTTGACTTTATCGTGTGGAGTCCCAGGGCATAGAAAATACCTCTGATAGAAGTTTTTGGGGCCTCTCCACCTCTATCATTTTCCTATTCCTACTTCAATATTCAAATGACGCTTTAGGACATAAGATTTTTAACCTTAAATTCAATTAATTCACCTTAACTTATTTCACAGCACTAGCACTTTAACTTAATGAATGCAAGCTCACAACATTAAGCTAATTTTATTGCGACTCCTTAGCAGGAACACTTAGTAATGGTATTAACTTATTTCAATTTAAATCTCACAATTGGTGGTACAGTTTTTTAAGGATTTAATCAATTATATTTTTAAAAAAATATAAGCTATTAATTCGATATTTATAGGTATCGAGCATAATATTCAAGCACTGGCACTTTAATTGATTGATGAATTGTGTACATTCTTTCACCAATTAAATTATTATAATTAATTAATTGAATTCACACGTTATTTATTAATAGTTTTTTTCTTCGTAATAAGTGAGCGGGAGGTTTTACTTCTGTTTTTCCAAATAAAAAAATAATATTTACAAGATTTTGTTTCAACAGCAGTTTATGGGCAAAATTCTAAACATGTAGAAAATATGAATGATTAATTTTGCCCAACAGGAGATCTTCCTGTCTCATTAGAAATAATGATATTTTGCCAAAAAGCAATTTTAATGATATCAGTGAATGTTCTTTTTAAAAAAAATACAGTGTGAAAAGTAGTGAATAAGAATGGAACATTTCCACTGAAAATTAATTTATTTGTATGTAAAGTCAGAAAAAATGGCAAATTAGAAACCTTTCAAAACTTTAATTGTTGCAAAACACACTATAAAGTGGCCATACCAAACTAGCAAATCTCTCCCCGATATGCCCACCTTGAGGTGGGCAATAGGGCCCATGATCGGATCCTAGTGATGGGTAATGGGCGGTCGGATCGCGGCACTGCATCAGCGGCTGCAATCTGACCGGATTTTTAGTCCTGTCCAATCGACATCTGCCTGACTTTCGGCCAGATATCGATCCGGGGAAGCCCGTTGGAGGGCCCCATACACGGGCCAATAAACTGCTGACTCACCTAAAATCATGGTGCTGACTGTAATCTGTCCGTCTTGTGCACCCAAGCAGGCCAGTTGTGCCCCAGAGGAGATGGCATTAAGGGGCACATCCATAGTTACTGTATCCTGTGCTATTTGCACAGTATTCTGAAATATCATGGTAACATTTGCAGCAGGGTTGCCTCCAGGCCAAGAACAGCTCAGTGTCACCGTTTGATTAGATTCGGCTGCATTACACTGAATATTTTCATCAGGAGACCCTGTAAGAAAGAGTCGAGAGATAAAGGGTTATGGTTAAATAGTAAGCAGAATAACAGCAGATCACATTATATGAGTGGAGCACAAGGCCCTAGCTTTTCACAGAATATTAGAGCACAAACCATTGAATGCAAATGCAGCATTTTGCTCAATGGAGAAAAGGAAGCCCTAATTATTGGCTGCTCCTGGGCAGACTTTCCTCAGTTGGAGGGTTCTCTGCAGGCAGTAAGTAATAAAACTGAATTTATTAACTTGCTCCTAGTGAGTAGAACAGCAGGGCATTGGCTTGGCTTTACATTCTGTATTTAATAAATGAACCTGCAGTGTGGAAAATTCACATTGTAGCTCCATACAGTGAGACCGAGAATCCACATTAGGAAGCTGATAAAAGAAAAAGAGAGAAGGAGCACATTCTTACATACTGTATCTGTAATATCTGTGGCATAAAAGCATACATATAATGTTAATCTGGCTCTAAAATAATACAACTGTTTTTATTTTTTCAGTTAAAACCCATCACAGGGGTATGAATGGCACAGGATGGTAATAAATCATCTAAGATGCAGACTGTGCTGGCCTCCATAAACCTTCAAATATCCATCTGGACTAATTTTATTTATTTTCTTATCATTATTTAATGATTTTGTATGAGACTAAACTCTTGAGACTTGTCATTGTAAAGATGTATAAAGGTAGGCTGCTGTTACCCATAGAGATTAGTTGTTCATTAATGGAGAACTAACCCCCCAATAAGAAAAAGACATCTACTACGCTAGATAGTCCCCCCCCACACTTCCTACCCCCATAGTGCATTGTTCCAAAAGTGCCCCTGGACAGCATGCCCACTTATTTATGCAGAGTCCTGCCAAACTGCTAGTTGATCCAGAGGAATGCAAAAAACCCATCTGAAGCCTCTCCAATTTGCCTCATGGGGGGGGGGATTCCTTTTTCGGACAACCTTCTTCAGTTGGAGCAATCCGAAATTCATACCAACTGTGCATGTGCAAAAATTTCCGTGAATTGCCAAATGGAAGGAAGAGGATCCAAAAGAAGAACAAAGACCCGGAAGATGCGCCCATGAGCTCCACTTTGTTACTCTGCATAAATAAGTGAGCATGCTGTCATGGGGCACTTTTTGGAATAATGCACCATAAGGGTAGGAAACAGGGAGGGGGGACTATCTAGGGTAGTAGAAGTGAGAAGGAATGTGCAGGAGGGATGAGAAAAGAGTTAAGTTACAGTTGTATTGCTGCCAGGTGCAAGTTCCTACAATGCAATGCTTGCCCATGTGGTGTATCCACAAACTGGGTAGGCTTGAATATATTAAATACCAAGAAGAACCCATGCAGTGTTCCACCAGGCATTAGCATCTCATAATACTTACATCCAAGATTCAGTGTCAGGGTGTTACTGGTCTCACTATTCAGACTGTTAGAGCCAATGCAGGTGAAGGATCCATAATCTGTCCTCTCCACGGGACTGATAATGAGGCTGGAGTTGGCATCCATAAAGTCATAACTGGAGTCTGGAGGTAATGGTGCTCCATCCAGGTACCAGGAGAAAGTGACATCAGGGCCAAGAGCTGAACATGTTAGATTGACTGAATCCTTCCCTGCCCACAGCAGCCCTGAAGATGCATTACTGCTCAATACCACTCCTGATACAGGCACTGCCAACCAGAGAACAAGACAAGGTAATAACTTAGTGGAACAGGTTTATAGCATTAATCTAAAATTGCCCTGCCCCTCTCTCCTCTCATTTTACTTAATTTTTTATAGTCTTCTGTTGGACTAGTTGCCTAGCATCTGATGACTTCCTTCTGAGGGCCCAGAGTTTGTCACCAGGGCTATATTTTGGTCCACATGTTCACAAGAACCTGCTGTACTGTGTATGCACTGATCACAGATACTCCTACAGCTACACCTACCCCCTCAGCTCTGCTGCCAGATTTGCTTGGGCCTGAGAATTTTTTTTTATGTGTGAGGGTTTTTTGTTTTTTTTTATCATATAGGCATCTGGGTTTTTTAACTATATAGGAACTGCAAGATACAACAACATACCTGTGGCTGTTAGACTGAGCGGTTGGCTGGTGTTACTGCTGATAGGGTTCTCTATTTTACAGGTGTATATCCCAGTGTCACTCGTCATAATTGGTTGGAAATACAGGACGTTTTTGTTACAGGTCACATGGGTCTGGGAGCAGGCAGTCACTCCGTCATGGTAAAAAGTGTAATTAATCACATTCTGGTCTCCAGCATCACAACAGAGGGACACAATGGTGCCATTAACAGGATAAGTATCGCCATTAGTGGTAGATACATTCACTTTTAAAGTTGGAGGGGTAAGTGTACCTAAATAATAGATAAAAACAAGGATTATTTCTGACATATTTATTATTAACTACTTTTTCTGACTGTTAGAATAATTAAAACTCACCCTTTTGTATGAAAACTGTACTCTCACAATAGACAATTAAAGCAAAATTTAATATTGACTGTAGCCAGGACATCTTTGAATGAACACATTCTGACATATATATGTATTTATAACTTGGTATTAATATAGCACAGGAACATTTCTGCAACACTTTACAGAGATGGCACAGTGTCTGGAAAAACACTAGTGGGAAGAAACATATCTCCTAAGATGCTTTATGAAACCCAGCAAATGAGGAGGATAACAGAGATGTCACCACCAAGGGAGGGGTTTTGTCTGAATGAAGGCAGGTAGTAGGAGACTGAGAAGCACATGCTAAGTGAAGTTGTGTGAAAAGACACAAAGGTGGTTGTAAAAGGTTAAAATAACTAATTACTCTGAGTAAATCTTTGCTGTAAAGAGCAAGACCTGTGAGACCAGTCTGCTAGTGGGACAGGTTATTCTGGTTAATGAGCAAGAACTGTACATTTGTTACAAACTGTTAAGAGTTACTTCTCTCTTGAAAATTCCATTGTGGATAAAACAGAGATTTCTATTTAAAGTTACCTGGATGTCGCTGCCTTTCTACTTATTATTATTATTGCTAAGACTAACATATGAGTTAATTTCCACAGTTTACATCAGTCCTTGTCCCAGTGGAGCTTACAATCTAAGGTCCCTGTCACATTCACCCTCAGCAGGGTCAGTTTTATCAGGAGTCAGTTAACCTGACTCCGTGTTTTTGGACTGGGAGGAGACCACAGTACCCAAAAGAAACCCATGCGTAGAATATACAAACTCCCAAAATAGAAAGACCTAATATTGAGAGTGACACAATAGAACACACTGGTTTGGTTGGACAAAGGACAGAGTTTGATTCTGCTTTAGTCTGATGCCTTTGTAAAAGTCAGAGAGGTGTACAACTACCAGTGCCCTGTGACACTATGGTGCCATCTAATGGTATCATACTCAAGCAGAAGCGCTATCCACTGAGGCACTGACTAAAGTATTCTGAATTGGAGCCAGTGACAGAGTTAGAGCAAGAAGATTTGGCTTGTAAGAACCTTGCTAATTAACAAATTTAAATAAGTGCTTAGTGCAATAAATAGATTTTAAAACATAATTATATTACTGGCATGAGGCTTTATTATAAATGTAGTTATCCACGTGCTTAAGTCTCTAATCTGTTGCTTATAAGAACTTTTAAAGTGCAATTGGATTAATCAACCACAGAACAGATTGCCAATGTGCAAACAAAATAAGTTAGAATTTTTGGTCTGTCTGGTGTAGGAAGTGAATTAATACACCATTTATAATATACAGACCAAAACCGGCATTTGAGAAATAAAAACAAGGAAATGGAAAATAGTTAAGAGGTGGAGAAGTCCCAAGAATCTACTGCCTGATTGTACTTTCTAGGTCCTGGGACACCACACGGTGAGAAAGTAGGACACTGGGGACTGTGGTCTCGAGTCTACCTTGCTATCTTTGAAGGAGAGCTGAACTTCCCTATAAAACCACAAATCCCACAGAGCCTTATAGTAAAAGAGATTGAAGAAATACAAATGTGGTCAAAAAAGGTTAAAATATCCAAGGTTAGAAAAGATTAATAAAAGCAATTTTTGGAGTCCAATCCAATTGCTAAAATGGTAGCAGTTTGCCAACGCGCGTTTCGTCTTTATCAAGGCAAAGCAGACAGTTTAGAGACATGAGGGTTAAGTTACAGGGAAGGTCTGATCGGCAACAACAGGCACAAAGCAGAAATATGAGTGCTAAGCTTCTTGGATCTCATATTACTGCCAGATTGATAGCTCTTATCAATGTACCGGGGTCTTCCTCAGCGTAGAATGGGGTCACACATGGGTATGATACTGTGTTGGGTGTAATAATCTGATAATGGATAATAGCTGAGCTTTTACAGTGGAAGGCTGAATAGCTTCATCACTTCTCTTTTAATAAGGCCTTATTATTATTATCATCATCTATTTTATTCTACTGCAATTAAAATGTGAAGACCTTACAGGTTGCTGCTGGCAACTGCACTTGCGCAGTTTAGCATCTATGTTCACAAATGTGCTCTCAGGTCTAGCAGCCCTAGTAGTAGTGGGTAGCATTAACTGGTCATCTGGCATATGGTTATAAGAACTTTGCTATTTTCTCACTCCAAATATAATATATTTAAATAAGGGTGGTGTATTTTTTGTGGTCTCCTTGGAAGTTGCCATTACTGGTGAGAGGTTTACTAACTCCTCCTGCCAGGGTCATGTATGAAGTTGAAACCACTAATGTCAAATTGATCTTTCTAAATACATTTGACGTAGATGCCTAATAGCTGAAAGCTGAGTTAGTTGACCAACACCAGAACTTACTCTCTATTGTGAGATAGACCCATCCTGACACAGACGATGCTGTATCCCAGTTCATTATAGTAAGGGAGTAATTGCCCTGGTCTGCAGGGGTCAGACTGTCCAGCTGGAGAGTTGCATTCTCAAACAGCGTGCATCTCCCATCATACCCCCAATAATATGTTGGTGTGCTGTTCGTGGATTCTGATGCAACAATATTAGATGTATTAAAATACCATGTTGCCATCTGGTTTTCAAACACATTGAGCTTTACACTGAGAGTCACAGATTGACCTTCAATGCCTTGCACATGCTGTATATAAAAAGTCCCTGGGGAAAGAAATAGATTAGATTAGTACAGAGGCAGTTGGACAGGCCTGTTTTCAAAATGCATCAGTTAATAGTGCTGCACCAGCAGTATTCTGCATTGAAATCCATTTTTTTTTTTTAAAAAAAGCAGAGTTTTTTACATTTAATTTGGAAATCTGACATGGGACTAGACATATTGTTAGTTGCCCACAAGCCCCCAGTAATGTGACTTGTGGTCTGATAAACTTCAGTCACTCTTTACTGCTGTACTGCAAGTTGGAGTCATATTACATCCCCCAGCAGCCTAACAGAACAATGGGAAGGTAACCAGATAGCAGCTCCCTAAAGCTCCCCATAGACGCGACGATTCTTTTTGCTGAACGATCGATTTTACTAGATGACACAAGATAACAGCTGCCTGGTAGATCTAAGAGCAGCACTTAATAGTAAAAATCCAGGTCCCACTGTGACTCATTCAGTTACATTAAGTAGGCGAAACAGCCTGTCAGAAAGCAAGAGTGAATTATTTGCAGTGTAATTTAGAAATAAAAACTACACTATAAAAATCGTGATAGAATCCCTTTAAACATACAAAACCCACATTTAGTCCTAATGTAAATGATGCTCTGTGCAGATTACTTGTGTTTAGAGGACTTTGTTTATCCTACAGAGTATTTTACATTCCCCTATTGATATTCCTGATGAATGGGCCAGTACTTACTCTGTACTGTGAGATAGACCGACCCTGACACAGTAGATCCTATATCCAAGTTCATTATAGTGAGTGTGTAATTGCCCTGGTTTGAAGGGATCAGATTGTCCATCTGGAGTGTTGCATTCTCAAACAGGGTGCATCTGCCTGTACACCCCAAAATATAACTTGGTGTGCTGTTTGTTGATTCAAATGCAATAGGAATGTATGTATTGAAATACCACATTATCTGCTGATTTTCAAACAGGTTGGCTGTCAGGTTTACACTGAGAGTCACAGATTGACCTTCATCACCCTGCACATTCTTTATAGAAAACACAGCACCTGGGGAAAGAAATAGATTAGTACAAGGCAGAGGTTTCTATACCTGGCTGTGAAGGACAGGACTGTGAGTTATTGTTATTTCCTCAAGAAAATATAGAATAGAAAAAATGTCTATATCAAATTTTAGTATGATATCACACTCAGTAACGGCTTTGCGTTCCCCTATGGTATCTAACTCTACAGTTTGAAAATCGAATATTTGGAAAACCAGATAACATCTCTAAGAAAGCAATGCATGTTGTCTATAGAACCAACAACTTGTCCAACAGTAGATTATATTAAATGAATGACAGCTCCAAACCAGAAATGAATTTTCCCTCTCCTCAAACAGAGGTTTGCCTCTAGGAACCTCTGTATAAATATAATAATTCATAAATTAAGTTCATATGTTATTCAATTATTTTCTTGTTGGGTGGCTGACTTTGTTTTGTTATATGTCAGACACATTTTATATCATAATCAATTCCATAGATAAATACATTGAATATTATGTGTGGATAAATTAATGAATGATAATGCTCTCTTAAATCCTGGCAGTTCAGATTTGGCTACAAATCAATTTGAGACTAATTTTGTTTAATATTATAACAAGTCTCACCTAAAGCTGAAAGGAGCAGGACACAAAGGGATAGACCCCGAGAGAGCTCCATTCTTGTGCTGCAGACTGAGCCACCTACTCGGGATTTGTCCTTTAATAGGCACTCTGTCTGCTGATTAATGTGTTTTTTGTATTATGGAAGTAAAGCACAGTAGGCAAATTAAGTCCTTTCTTACGTTAACTATGTTGTTTACAATAGAAAAGTCTAATCTGGAGATTTCAGATAACGGTGTGACTTTAACTTGACTTTAACTTTGTGACAATATCAGCTGTGTGTTATATTTGCCTCACTGGAGCTCCTGTTTGGTTTTTGGGCTCTGAACAACTCACATAATACACCTTATCACACCCCTGGGGTTTTCCCATACTAACTTGAAATGTGTGGTGTAAGGTTTACAAAGGGGAACCGCGTAACTTAGGATAGCCACTGCATGGGGAGTGGATATGGCGGAAGCCCAGGGGTGTAGCCATAGGCAATTGGAGGCAAAGACATGATGAAATTAGATTGAAGATTTAATGGCAGCCAGAACACAGAAAACAAAAAGCAGGAACAGGCAAAAGGATAAACAGGGTATCCTCAAGGTGAGGAAAAAAAGGGAACACAGGAACTTGAGGTACTCACTCAGGAACAAAGTAAAAGGTATTCAGGAAAAAGGTTTAGATCGGCAGGTCAGGAACAAACAAATTACATTCAATGATTTAGCAAAGCTCAGGGCGGGGTTTATAAAGGGAAGGTGATTAGGAATGGGAGACACATGAGGGTAAACGAAGTGGGTGGAAAACAGTGGGGAAGCATACTGTGAACAGGCAGATAAACAGAAACATCAAACACAAGAATTGGCATGCGCCCCAAGAGCCCCCAGTGGCACACGAGGCAAATGCAATCAGTGTCCAGAACCTCATAAACAAGAGTTCGAGTCCCCGGGCTGATCCAGACATGTGGTTTCCATCAATATGTAAATATGTGGTTTACATCAGTAATGATAATCCATGATTACTGCATCAAGTGTGGGGTATGATTCACCACTAAGGGTGACATAAATGCTTTTAATTATACTGAATAAAATGAAGATTTTATGAATCCAGCTGCCTGGTGCTCCGTATAATTTGCAGTGTTGTTGTACAAGTTCGTCCAGATCCGGGGGCGTGATTACGAGTCAGCACAGGGAGCCTGTCAGGCCCATGGTGCAGAAGTGGGTGAGTGCTCTCGTTTCATGTTGTGTCTGCATGTAATGGTTTGTATGGATCTCCTCTCTTTTGCACAAAGATTCATAATCCATGACTAGTTTAGTGAACAAGAGAAACCCTACAAAGTCAACAAAAAACAACAAAGTAAAGTTTTAACATAATAAGCTTCTTTAGTGGTGACAGTTCTGCCAAAAGGTAATGTTAATAAGGCCAATAAATAGGATGGCCCAGGTGTAGATACCCTGGGCCACTCATTTTGGGGGAAGGTAGATCAGAGTATAACAAACGTTAAAAGTTTAGCTCACCATTGACAAAGGGCCAAGAACCTCAAACCCAGGAAAAAAACACTTGAACCGCAAGACTAGGAAATGGATGTTTGTTTAAACTTAATTTTATTAATTAATTAAATTAATTAAAACCAAGGAATGACGAGTTTCATGCACAGGTGCACTTAATCATTTATTAATTAAATTAATTAAAACCAAGGAATGACGAGTTTCATGCACAGGTGCACTTAATCATAGGCATGGTCAAAAACATGAACATGACCATGGTTTTAATCAATGAATAAAATAGAGTTTTAACGATTGTCTGTTTCCTGGTCTGGAGTGTCTGAAGCTCCCTTGCAATTCAAACAAGATAAACCCATCTACATTGTTTGTAGGAATCCTCAAAACATGAACTCCAGGTGATGCTTGACTTTAGGTTTTAGAGCCAGTACAAAAGACCATTAGATGGACTTTTCATTGGGCACCAACATTTATATTATTTTTTCCATATAAGTTAAGTGGATGTTATCTTCAGTAAAAAAAAAAAGAAAAAAAAATATGCAATAGGAAATATAAAAATACAGTGCAAATATCACGATCACACTGTAACAATACAAAGTATCTTAATAAGGCTTTTTGGTTGTAAGTGGATTGTTGAACAAACGGAATTGGAAACTGCTTGAGGGTTTATTTACAAAACAAGTGCAAAGTGTAAAATGTACATGTAGTCTGCCAACACAGGGGCAAATTCACTAAAGGGCGAATTGTCACCAGCGACTGCTTCGCCACACTTCACCAGGCACAAATGTTACCACTGCGCTAATTCACTAAAATTTGAAGTTGCATCTTGGCTGCCGAACGCTGGCGACTTTTCACTGGTGTTAATTCTGCTGGGAGAGTATTTCATAGCAAATTTTCATTAGCGTTAATTTCTGCCTAGTGAAACTTTGCTATCACTCTTGAGCTTAGGTCAATTTGAATAGTCGTATGGACGTCTTTATTAGTGATGTTGGTGCTAATGCTTGAAGTGGGTTATTTCTATTTCAAATGTCCAAGGAACCTGAATAAAGACAAAAGAGATTCTCTAATGCCCTACACACGAGCCCACCCTAAAACAAATGTTCCATGCCCCTCAAATGTCTGGGGAAAAATGTCAACACAAAAAAGTTTAATAGGTTGGACTTTTGCAGGCAACCCTGCTTAAAAAAAGGACAAGTCACCAGCGTTTTTACAACACAGGACATGATGTAACTATCATGAAGAATATCTAGTTTCATTTTACCACTTTTCCTGGTCTAAGGTGGTGAAGGAAACTCTGGCGAAAGAGGTAACGTTCAGTAAAATCCACAACTTAGTGAACTTGCGGAGACACAACCATTCGCCACAACATGGCAATAGAGTGCGAACGCAAGCGACAGTCTCTATCGCTAGCGAATTGCTGTCTGTGCCTGTTAGTGAATTGGGGATGATATCTGGTGAATTGACGCTAGCATCGGCCACTCCGCCCTTTAGTGAATCTGCCCCCATAGTCTGTTGGTGCTCCCGTCTCCGGCAGCATCCTATCCAAGATGGTGGTGCCCACGCTCCACATGGACTGAAACCGGAATCTAAAAGGACTTCCAGGTCACAGGTTCGATGCCTGATTATAGGAATTGCTACATCGTGTTCCTGGGTTTCCTAAATTCCTGTTTTTGCTTTTCTTGGACATTTGACCATTGCCTGAACTCTGGACTTTGATTATTGCTACCTGCCTTCTGAACGTTTGCCTGAAATCCTGACTACGATTATTCCTGATCCCTTTGTACCACATATTGGACTTTAACCCTTAGGCTTCCACTTGGTCCAGACTTCTCCTGCTGGAAGCTGATAGGATCCACCTAATTGGTGTATAAAGTGCAGGTGCTTACAGTTGAGTTTAGTAACTAAAGTGCAGTGCAAGGATATCAATAAATTCCTTGAAGTGATAAAACAATCACTTGATTCAATTGAAGCGCCAATTCATTTAAAAATTCATCAGTAAGCTAAATAAATAACCCTCAGATTAATTCCAATAGATAAATAGTTTTAAGATGTTGTACCATGTTAGCCATTGAAAAAATGCAGACAATGTAAAGTTTGGTGATACCTTTTATTGGCTAACTGAATAAATAACAGCTGCAGGCTTTTGGAGCACACAGGCCCTTTCGTCAGGCAAAATAGTTAAATATAAAATGTCGATAATGATAAATTTATGGAATAAATTATACGGTCACTTGCTCAGGTTCATGAAGAAAGAGAGGGAAAATTATATAAAGAGTGGTGGAGTTGTCCCAAAAGCTTCTGCCTAAGCAAACTAAGGTAAGATATTAGCATTACTATCAACATTCAGGGTGGTATTTACTAAAAACAAATGTATCTTATTTTTTTAATTAAAACATAGTCAACCAAACTCCCATCCACAAATTTAACTCATTTATCAAATTATCAACTCGAAAAAGTCAGTGCATTAAAAGTTTCAACAAAATTAAATGAAAATTTGAGTCATGGTGGGCGCATATGCGCAGCTGTGCAGGAAGGATGTGCCTCTAATAGCTTCGTGCCCAACCTGCTGAATTTAGCAATATTAAGCCGAGAAACTCCATAGAAGCGCTCGATAAAGATACTCTACAACTTTGTGAGCTTATCCTGACCCACACAATGGCCCCACCATCCGCGAAAAAGAAACAACAGCTCCAAACAACGCCGATGTTCCAACGGCGCGCAACGGAGAACTCCATCTTTATCTCCATACGCAGAACACAACTCTGACTCCGAACGGCAGGTAACAAGAGCCCACACACAAGCCGCGCTGCAGACAGTACAACAACTGTTTAAAACCGAAGTTAGGACGACGGTTACTGAGTTCTCCCAGCAAATTTGAGAACTGGGAGACAGAGTCGATAGGCTAGAATTTACAGCAGACGGCCATGCAGCAGCCCTCAAGGAGGACCAGAAACTAATAGCCGCGCACCAGGCCCAAATGGCGCAATTGGAGAACAAGCTGGAAGACCTAGAAAACCAGTCACGGAGGGGAAACTTAAGGGTAAGGGGAGTCCCAGTCACGGATATAACCAGCCTGATGGATGAAACACTATTACACCTACTACCGGACTTGCCGGAAGGGCACCTCCATATTGAAAGAATCCACAGAGCCTTGGGTCGTTCCCGAAACCCCAACCTCCCCAGAGACATTGTATTCAAAATGCACCATGTTGAGGTAAGAGATTTGGCTCTACAAGCAGCTTGCTCAGTGGGCAAAGATGCACTACCGCACCAGATGCAGCTATATGCAGACTTAGCCCCGCCACTCTCCAAAAGAGGAGACTGCTGAAACCAGTAACAGCACTATTAAGAAAGCATAAAATAAAGTACAGGTGGGGATTTCCTGTCTCACTGCAATTTTAATGGGAAGGAAAGCTACAATCAGTCACAACCCTAGAAGCAGGACTGACACTACTCGGCAAAGGACAGTCGATCCCCATCAGCTTCCCCACGACTGGACCATGAGTGGAACACTTTTACCTCATTCTCCAAAACCACCACTTAAAGATCAAAGGCAGAACCGCTAAAGAGCAGATCCTGATGCAACCTGATGATTCTCTTGGAACCTACTCCACAACACCCCACAATTTGGGTAATCTTCATGTTCTCTGACACTTTCTCTTTCTGAACAAGAAGTACAGTTTTTCTATGTTGTTCTCCTTTTTCTCCAGCCAAGTTAACTGGATGTTTTCTCCTGAGTATTCTTTTGATATAATAGTTTTCAGTTGGTCTGCGATGTTGCTGCCCCCCTGAGAACATTTCTGCTATGGTAACCCCCGGAGGGTGGGGTTTCATGGCAGCAAAGTGTTTACAATGTAAAATTGTTATTTTTTGTTTATTTTACGTTTTCACTAAATGCCTTATATTATATTCATTCTAACTTTTTTTGGCGGCTGGGCTACAAGGTGAGCTCAAAAATGTCTAACGTTAACGCTGATGTGTACTCCTGCTGGAGAGATGTGGCCCTACATCCTACAGCTACAGATGAAGCCAGAACGGATTGTACATCTGGCGCGCTGTAACGTTAGATAATTGGCAGCAAGTGAGATATGTTAAGATGTGCCGTCGCGTTTATGGCAGTTACTTGCATGCAGTTCCAGTTCTGGCCACTAGAGGCCGCCAAGCGCAAAGTATTGCTATTGTTTACCAGCTTGCTTTAGTGATTCACAGTGCAGAAAGATTGTGGCATGCACTCAATGTAGCCTGGAGAAAGGGGGCTCTTCATGTGTTCAGAAACCAGTCACAATAATTTAAATAGAAGTGTGATTATTTTTGCATGGCTAGGAAAGTAGATCTGCAGAGGTTAAGTCCTGAGGAACTAAAAAAAAAAAAAATGTAACGAATTAAAAAATAATTAAAAAAATATATAAATAAATAACCAAAATTAAGTCCCAATGCCTCCTCCATCTACCCCTGAGCTTCATTTCCCATTACCATGCACTGATTATAGAAATAGTAGAAGAAATAGAAGAAACAAGGCAAAAACTCCATGCTTGCCAAGTAGAACAAGCCGAGAAAGCTATCCGTAAGACTAGACACAAATTTTACAGGTATGCAAATAAATCAGACAAAATGCTAGCCAACTTACTTAAGTCAGAAATACGTCGAGGCCAGGTCCATAAAATCAGACTAGCTAATGGCACAATTTCCTCTAACCCTGATAAAATAGCTGAAACGTTTGCAAACTTTTATCAACAGTTATACGCCTCCAACCCTCCTGGGAAACCAGGTGAGTTGGAATAATTTTTTTAAAATAATGCCCCTGGATTTCTTTCAGAGGACATGAAACAGATCATGACCCAGGATATCACTTATTAGGATATAGAGTATACGATTAAACATTTAAAAACAGGTAAAGCCCCAGGCCCAGATGGGTTCTCTTCATTATACTACAAAAAACTATCAGTCCAACTTATCCCGCAACTCCAAAAACTCTTTCAGCACATTACTATCAGAAAATCTCTGCCTCCCGAAATGAATGATGGTAGCATATCAATAATTCCGAAGCCCAACAAAGAGGTCTTGAACCCTAAAAACTACAGACCAATATCACTACTCAATTTTGACATTAAGATACTAGCCACCATCCTAGCGAACAGATGAAACAGAGTTTTACTGACAGCTATAAACAAAGACCAGATAATATTAAGAAGACTCAATCTCATAGCATATGACAATAGAAATAAAATCCTGACCTGCTTATTGGCGTTAGACATTGAAAAAGCTTTTGATACGCTTAGCTGGTCTTATCTGTTCTCTTTCATAGAAGAAGTCGGACTAGGAGCTATTTTAATTAATACGTTGAAGGCATATTATCAGGACCCACAGGCACGCCTGAATCTCCCCTACACCAAAAATGTAGGTGTTATCAAAATACAAAGGGGTACATGCCAGGGATGCCCTCTCTCCCCAGCCCTATTTACATTAGTGATGGAACCATTAGCAAGAGCACTTAGGGAAAACATTGATATTAAGTGCCTTACTATCAAAGGTAAAGAATATAAGCTTTCACTTTTTGCTGATGATTTACTCATGCATGTAACTAATCCCCTCACATCTCTACCCAACCTGATAAATGTTTTGTCACACTTCGCAAAATTATCAGGTTTGGAAATGAACCCAGAGAAATCGGAAATGCTACCCTGTAACTTAGCCATTGATTAAGCTGATCAAGCTGAATTTTGGATTTTCTATCAGAAATGAATACCTAGAGTACCTGGGAGAAAAATAACAACCTCTCTCTCTATGTTATACAAGACTAACTATCCCTCTCTAATAACACAGAAACTCTCAGTGTGGGACAAACACTGAATCTCATGGATCGGTAGAATTCACTGTGTAAAAATGGTACTATTACCAAAAATACTATACCTGTTCAGAACTTTGCCCATCTCTGTAATAAATGCAGATATCCACAAGTTGCAATCAGCCATCAACAATTTTATATGGCAAAATAAAAAACAACGAATACCGTTATGTATATGCACAGATCAAATGGAGGACTTTCGGTACCAAACTTAGCTAATTACTATATTGCTGCTAAAATTGCCCAATGGGCACCGTCACATGCAGTAGCAGAAGCCCTTTACAGACTTTACACCAGGAACATCTAAAAGGGCATATGCATGGTGGCTAGGGAAAGGAGTGACTACGCTGGAAGCATTGGTTCAACGGGGCAAACCACTCACTTTGCATCAACTGACCCAAAAATTTGAACCTCCCCAACAAGAAATTTTTAGAGCTTCCCAACTTATCCACTATGCTAACCAGCAAGTGCTTCTGGGATCATGTAAAACAATTACTATCCAAAATATTGCACACTGATTTCCCTAAAGACCCGGCCACCATGCTCTTAGGAAAGAAACCTAACAGATTCTCCAATCCGGCCCATAGGTTGTCACAGCATATTCTCACAGCCGCCAGACTGATCGTCGCACGCAACTGGAAAAAGACTACTATTCCTATGTCTATGTTAATAGCAAAAATAAATGATATAGCAGCTAATGAGAGAATGATATATTTGTTACAAAATGATATGGAAGCTTATGATAAGATTTGGTTGCCCTGGCTGGCTTATGAAAATGATCCCTTGCTTTTCTCAGCATTGCATGTATAACTAGCCAGCATTGTTGGTAGGTAAAATGAATACTCTTAGTCCTGAAACTAGCTACACCACATGTATGTACCTGTTTTAGTACTTAACCCAGCCGCCGCAAATTACCTTTTTATTTAGATTTATTTTATTTTAATTCAAACCATAATTTGAACTTATCATGACATTTTATGCTTATTTGCTATGAAAATCCAAGCAATGCTGTGTTAAACTTTTCTTTGAAAAATCAATAAAACATTTCAGTTTAAAAAAAAAAAATTGAATCGTTACACTTTTTTGGATTTGACACCCAAATCGTTTGATTTTTTTTGAGCTGTAAACCAAGAACCATACATTTTTCGGATTATCATACGAAACCAATCGCTGATCACTAGCTCTTCAAATTGTTAAAGGGACATCTGCCATTGACTTCTACATGACCTCAACAGGTTTTAGCTGGAGTATTTTCGGATTCAGACTTTTAGTAGTTTTGGCGTATCATAAATCTCTAAAAATTCGAGTTTTCCCCCTTTAAAAACGTAACCAGAAAAAATCAGGGTATAATAAATAGGTTTTCTAACTCAACTTCAGTATATTCAGTTATTTTCCTTCCAATTATCGCCTTTATTATTTTTACTTTTATAGAAACTATAAGACCTTTTTATAATTTTTTTTCTATTTCAATTAATTACTCATAATAAGGCATAAAGAGCAGGCATTGGAAGGAAATGTGAAATAATCACTGCAAAGACAGGCTCAGATCAGTGGTGGAGAAAACTGAACTATAGATTCAGAAGAATTCCAGATAATAAGGTTCTCTGTTGTTTCTGGCAACTCGTGTGTCCATTTTGGAGGAATAAAGGTGCATTATGGGTCAGTATCAGGGTAAGCCAATGACAAATGCCTGAAAAACAAAACACATAACAGACAGATGTCAAAAATATAACTAAACATATTGACTGAGTGGTAGTCTATTAAAATAAATATTTACCTGAATTATTTTCTGGGGGCTTTCCTCAATTCATTATACAGAGAATTATTTGGGTACTGAAGTTCCTGTTCAATGATAACACAAAATTAACATTGTAGCTATATATCTATTACATTGTACTTGTACAATTTGTCATTTGCATTATTATTTAATGAGCATTGTTTAAAAATAATGATTTGTGCTAATTTGTAAGTATTGTAGTATTTATACAAAAGGGCACAATGATGATTTAACAAACATTCTTTCAATCGGAGAAGCAAAATCTAGATTATTTTAGTGTGGTCCCCAATGCCACTGACCAGATCTGTTTTAATAAGTTCTGGGAACGGTATGGCCTTATGACATGGCTCATAGAGATGAAGCTATCATAGATTTAAAGGAAATTTTTAACTTCACAAATTACTTTTTTTTAAAAAATTTCTATAACAACCCCCATACCACTGCATTGTGTTCTTACCCTATTAAAATCTCTATCTGGTAAGTTTCTTAGTATAGGCTATGTAGAACAAAGACGGCAGTGTTGATGGGTGACAGAAGTTATCAGCTCTACTTTTTGATATAGAGATCTAAATATCAGCTCACCAGGAAGAACAAATATACAGTTAAACCTCCATTTTACATACCCTGATTTTAAGTTTACCCACATTTTACGTTGTTTTTTATTTTTGTGGTCCCACCAATTTAAAATGTATTTCAATGGATGTGATTTTCCCTGGATTTATTTACCAAAATATTGTCCAGATCTTTCTAAAGTGTCTGCTTGCCCTATGTGAATGTTATTAACAGTGAAATTAATAGTGAAATTAAGAGGTTTAAAATCTAGTGCATATTTTGCCTTGGTTCTGCTTGTAAATAGTCAATTAAATTTAATAGGGGTTCTACTTTATACAATTTAGGCCATAAAGGACTTTTGTCAATGACAAGGAGGTAAAACACTTTCAGATAACATTGGAAACAAAGGGGCAAATTCACTAAAGCGTGAAGCGCCTAACGCTAGCGCAAATTCGCCAGCGTGACGTCATTTTGTTACTTCGCCGATTTACTAACGGGCACTGGCGTAAATTTGCTAGCGAAGTGGACCTACTCTAGCGCTACTTCGCACCCTTACGCCAGACGAAGTTGTGCTATGGCAAATGGGACGTAACTACGCTAATTCACTAACTTGTGCATTTTACTGAACGTTACCTCTTGTGCCAGACTTGCCTTCGCCACCTGAGACCAGGCGAAGTGCAATAGAGTAGATAGGGATTGCTTCAAAAAAAGTTGACATTTTTTCTAAGTCCCAAAAAACGCTGGCGTCTTTTCCTTTTTTAAGGGTGATAGGCTGAAAAAGATCGTAAATTTTTCCCCCTACATTTCCTAACATATGGCACCTAAACTATACAGTGGGCACATGTGTAGGGCAATAAAACAACTCTATTTAATTTTATTAAGCTTTCCCAGCCTTGTGTAGTTCAATGTATTTGTTGCTACATATACGTCCATTGTACTTTAACTTGGCGCTGTGTGCAAATTAGGCATCGCTAGCGTAACTTCGCTTTGCTTGAGGATTTAATGCTAGCTCAACTTCGCTACCGTTCGCCTCCCTGAGCGCAACTTCGCATTTTAGTGAATTTGCGTAGCGCTGGCCAAACTACGCCTGTCGAAGTGCGGCGGAGTGTGGCGAAGCTGTTGCCGGCGCAACTTCGGATCTTAGTGAATTTGCCCCAAAGAGCCGTTAATACACAAAAATATAACTGATTTAGATCTTTTTCCAGGGGTTCTATTATATCCAGTTGAAAAAAGACAGTGGAAGAAATAGCACATAACAGACACAGAATATGTATAACATGATTAAAGAGGTTGTTCACCTTTAAATTAACTAAAATCAAAATGTTTCTGATGTTTTAAATAAAAAAAAGTCCAACCAAACTGAAGAAAAAAAATTGTTTTTTTCAACCAAACTATAATCCATGATTTCTCCTTATTTATCAGTAAAAAAACTAAAAAAATCAAATCGGAAAAAAACACAACTTTTTCAGGTTGCTGCAAGAAAAACTCAAATATTTCGAGATGGATGGCCAAAAACCACGAAAAATTCGAGATTTTGCAGAAAAACCAGAGTCAAACCCCGAACACTTTTCATGAGGGTTAAAACATCTTCAAATGGTGCCATTGATTGATTGTTTTTGGATTTTTGGACTTGGAACAGCTTTGAGAAATTTTCTTTTTTTACCGCAACTTTTCTGGGTTTTCAACGTCAAAACGGATGCTGTTATTTGTGCTTATTGAGCTCTTTATTCAGCATTTCTCCAGTTTGCAGATTTGAATAAGAGACAGGAATATGAATAGGAAAGGCCTGAATAGAAAGAGGAGTAATAAAAAGTAGCAATAACAATACATTTGTAGCCTTACAGAGCATTTGGTTTTTAGATGGGGTCAGTGACCCCCATTTGAAAGCATGAAAGAATCAGAAGAAGAAAGCAAATAATTTAAAAACTATAAAAAAAAAAATAATTAAGACCAATTGAAAAGTTGCTCAGAATTAATCAATCATTTTATAACATACACAAGTTAACTTAAAGGTTAACCATCCCTTTAATATTTGGAACATAGATGAAGCACTTCTTGTTCTGACCTTAGTGCACGTTACATAACATGTCGTACCATTAATTTCAACATTTACATTTTACTTACATACACACATCTTGTTGTGAGCCCCTTGACAGCACTAATTTACCTGATATGCGGGTTCCTGCGATATTTTCCCTGCCATATCCTCCTGTCATAGAAACAATACAATCCCAAATAAGCCTCAGAAAACTTCTGGAACAATCAGCTGTGAGAATTTTGAACCCCTTTATATGCTGTGCAGAGAAGTGAAAATGTCTGATGATTTTTGATGAGACTTTTGGTACATAATAATTAAATTCAGCCTTCCCACGTTACATTTGTTTCATAGATTTGCTGCATTCTGTGATATCCAAGTCTTGATTCATTAGTATCCATTGAACATCCAATTGTACATCACTTTAACTCAACCTCAGATCATGTGATCCTGCAATTAGCTCACATTTATAATATAGTGTATGTACTGTATACTATAATGTATATATAATATAATGTACATATAAAATAAATCTATTATATAGTGTTTATATAATATAGGGGCAGATTTACTAAGGGTCGAATTTCGAACGAACGATCAAATAGAAATCGTTTGATGGAACAATTAAATCGTCCAAATCGAATGAATCAAACAATTCAAACTATTTTTAGCAATCGATCGAAGGATTTTTATTCGACCAAAAAAAAAAACTTAGAAAAGTGCTCTGGAAGGTCCCCATAGGCTAACATTACACTTCAGTAACTTTAATTTGGCGAAGTATGAAGTTGAAGTTTTTTTTAAAGAGACAGTACTTCGATTATCGAATGGTCGAATAGTCAAACGATTTTTACTTTGAATCGTTCGAAGTCGAATATAGCCTATTCGATGGTCGAAGTACCCAAAAATTTACTTTGAAATTCAAACTTTTTATAATTCGAACCATTCACTCGAGCTTAGTAAATCTGCCCCATAGTGTATGTGTAATATAGTGTGTGTGTATATATATATATATATATATATATATATATATATATATATATAGTATATAAAAAGGAAGATATTGCCGCACAACCCTCTTAGTTTCTGGGTGCAATTGTCAAAAAGGCACTGCCAAAGTAGCCAATATCATAGAAAAAATAAAAACTGACACAGCACTCCAAATTTTGTATGCAAAAAAAGATATATTGTAAAGCACATACCAAAGCCCAATGTATACCCCGAAACGTCGCCCATTGGGCTTTGGTATGTGCTTTACAATATATCTTTTTTTTGCATACAAAATTTGGAGTGCTGTGTCAGTTTTTATTTTTTCTATATATATATATATATATATATATATATATATATATATATATATATATATATATATATATATATATATATATATATAAATTTGGCGCCATTTTTCTGCCTTTAAACACGGGGTGGTATGTTCGTTGACAAACAAAACTTCAAACAAAACTTCACTTTTCTTGATCTCATTATGAAGTCCTGGAGTGCGTCATTCCTTGGAATACGACCATCTGCACTATATATGACAGCACCCAGGTAGTAAAACTCTGCTGGATTGGAGTGCACCACAGCCTGAACTGTGTATATATATATATATATATATATATATATATATATATATATATATATACAAATGCAGGGTGGCAGCACTCCAAGGATTTTGCAACAAGATAAGGTGTCAAATAAAGCAGGTTTATTAAATCCGACGTTTCAGTTCCGTACAGGAAGTTCCTGTACAGAACTGAAACGTCGGATTTAATAAACCTGCTTTATTTGACACCTTATCTTGTTGCAAAATCCTTGGAGTGCTGCCACCCTGCATTTGTATCCATTTTTATTCGGATTAGCACCCAGGTTGAGCCTTTGTTTTTCGGAGTGCGGAACATGTGCATTATTTTATATATATATATATATATATATATATATATATATATATATAAAAAAAATAGTGTATATATAATATAGCTAGTGACAGGATGAATTTTGAGTAAAAAGTAAGAGCAACTTTCTCTTACTGAGTTTCTTACTGAATTCTCCATTTTAAAAAAAAAATGTTTGACTGCATTTGTGTGGAAGACATACGTATTTGGTATAAAGTTAAACATACTGTAGGTAAGTTGCCCTTTTATTGGGATTCCCTATCCTCCTACATTCCCACAGCAAATTAAGGAGTGGAATTTTCTGTGGAAATGTAAGTGGAGTTTCGTCATTTATTTTACATCTGATTAATACAATTGAATGACACGTGATGTTCTATAAATAATCAATATGAGTAGATTGTACCTTAGAAACTGTAATGATATTGTCATAAGTGTTGGCTGCTTGGGCACATGTGTTCTCATATACAGCATCTATGGGACCTGGAGGTTCTGCGAAGAAAAAAAAAGTGTGATTCGAAGATTTTAAAACTCTACATTATACAATGTTTGTTCCATGTGCTTGTGTGGTGTATTACCGTATATACTCGAGTATAAGCCGAGTTTTTCAGCCGACAAAATATGCTGAAAAACGATACCTCGGCTTATACTCGGGTCAAGCGCAAAAACGGTCACCGGCGTCTAAGAATAGTCGCCGGCGCCCAAGAATAGTCGCCGGCGTCCAAGAATAGTCTCCAAAAATATTTGCCGGCCTCCAAGAATGGTCGCCGGCATCCAAAAACAAGACGCCGGCACCTCTAATGGGAGCAGAAACCTTCAATTTTTTGATTGAAACTTACCAGAAGCTGCTGCATTTCTCACCCTCGGCTTATACTCGAGTCAATAAGCTTTCCCAGTTTTTGGAGGTAAAATTAGGTACCTCGGCTTATACTCGGGACGGCTTATACTCGAGTATATACGGTACTTAATTAGGCCTGACAGTTGACCCTATTCACATTTCTTTGACTTTGGCTCCATAAAGCTCATACCACACATGCACATAACTCACATTAAACAAACTTTTCGCTGGGTACAAAAGCTATCATAAGGTAAATAAAGAGGATTTTATTTGCTATAATGACCTTTGCTTGTGTTCTGTAAATATATTAAGGAGATCATTTATCCTGGCTCTGTAACCTGAAGGCGCAGTTATTACATTGTAGTGCTAATGTGTTCTTTGAACATAATTATTAAAGTTCTGATGTTGCCCAATAGATCAAAATGAAATGATGACCAGCAGAAAAAGCTCTGTTGTAATGGTTTCAGAATACTAGAGATGACTGACCAATCCACTTATTGATACAACAGTTTTGGAATCATCTTTCTATTCAGGATGCACCAAACCCAATTTTTTGGGATTTGGCCACATCCTGAATGTTTCATGAAGAATTCGGCTGAATCCTAAACCAAATCTGAAACCTAATTTGCATATTAAGGCAAGAAAGTGTGCAGTAATAAATGTTTAGCTTCCTTGTGGTGAAAAGTCGCATTATTTTAAAGATTCTGTTGAGCTAGGCAATTGTTTTTAGCCAAATATGTATCCTGCTGTAAAAGGCTGAATCCTGTAGCCTGGATTCAGTGCATCTCTACTTTATATTCACTTTTTTGGGGTATTTAAGCTCTAGTTTCTATGCCCTACACCAGGCCCAGACTGAGAATTAAAATAGACTCTGGTGTTTCAGGTACACAGAGGCCCAAACAGCCACCCAGCCCACTAAACCGTGACTTTCTATGGCACCTTATAGCAGCCCCTCTGGATTTTGCCAGAACCCACAGATTGCCAGTCCGGGCCTGCCCTACACCTTCAGACAACATATGCAGATATCCTCGCTTGTGTACAAAAATACACTAAAAAGGTATGCATAGGTGGGAGGCAGCACCTCTATCTCTGCTACAGAAACTTTCACATGTTATATTTTATATATCAGCATATGATCTGTTATCCGGAAACCTGTGATTTGGAAAGCTCCATTACCTTGTATTTGATATAATTGGGGGAATGTTATATGTTTCGTTAGCACAAAAAACGTTCGCAAAGACCATTGTGAATGTTAGCGACCACGTTTGTGTCCTTTTTGTTCGACCTCATTGACTTCCTTGCAACGTTTACTTTTGCAAACATCTGCAGTGTATGTAATAATGAGACTAGATATTTAATGAAACTCTAGAGCAGGTGTTAATGCTAACCTTTGCTTAGCAATGTAATATTTGCCTGTGAAATATTTTACATTGCTAGCAGTGCTAAACATTTACAAAAATGCCATTTTAAAGAGCGATTGCGATTTTAATAACATCCCCCAATGAATCCTTATTGGAGGCAAAACAATACTATTGAGTTTATGTATTATTTAAATTATTTTTCTGTTAAATGTAAGGAATAGAGATCCAAAATATGTAAAACCCCCGGGTCCAGAGCATTTACTAACATATGGCACATAAACTATACAGTGGGCTCATGTATAGGGCATTATAACTCTATTTTCTTTTATTAAGGTTCCCTGGACTTTTGTAATGTAATGTATTTGCTGCGACATATACTTCCATGTAAATTTCCTGTCGTATGCAAATTAGGCAACACTAGCGCAACTTCACTTTGATTGCCGAAGTAACACTAGCGAAAATTTGCCAGCATTTAGCGCCCTGGACACAACTTTGCATTTTGGTGAATTAGCGCTGTCCTAGCGAATTTATGCCTGGAGAAGTGTTGCTATGGCTGTGAAGATGTTGGTGGCGAATTTTTCGCTGGTTAGGGACTTTGCCCCTTGGTTTCCACTGATTGGTTACCAGGCAGTAACAAATCAGTGACTTGAGGGGAAGCCACATGGGCTATAACTGTTTTCTTTTGAATCTGAGCTGCATGCTAAGGATCAATTGCAAACTCGCTGAACAGTTATGTCCCATGTGGCTCTCCTTAAAGTCACTGACTAAATCAGAGTTAGAGAGCAGCAAAGCAGGAAGTAGTGTTCTGGCTATTATGTTACACATCTGCTCATTGTAAACAGTCTATCTATTTACCCAGTTTTCATTTTTACACTGAACTGTTCCTTTAACTAAACTATTCCTATTTTCCATTTATGAGGTCAGGGAGGGACAACTGCAACATTAAAATCTAAAGACCTTATAACAGTGGATTTTACTTGCATTATAGGATTATAATTATGTGGTCAGAAGACAATGTTGGGGCAGATGCCACCACAAAGCACTCACTGTGGTTTTTCTTCTTGCGGAGAATGAAGATGATGGTGAGAGGTATCAGTGCTACAATAAAGAGGACGGCAATCACAATGCCGGCTATTGCACCAGGAGACAGTGGCAGTTGGTTGCCGTTGCTCGGGGGTGGAACTAAGATGTTGAGAACAGAATAATACATGGGTATTGGGTAATACATGACATACATAATTCTCAAACTCCTTTCTCATAATCTGTGATACAACAAAAAAACACCCACCCCCATAGGTTTCCTTTCATTAATCTCACTTTCTCTTGCAGTCACTGAAGATATTACTAAAGTTTGCAAATACAAAAAAAAAAAAAAAGTGCCAGGACGTGGCCATTCCTTGACACATCCCTTTCTTGTGCATCATCCACAACACACAAAGAAGCAACACTTGGAAGTTCAACACAGACGGGGCTCACTTGTGCCTGTACATATTGGGATTTGTTCCTTAAAGGAACAGCTCAGTGTAAAAATAAAAAACTGTGTAAATAGATAGGCTGTACAAAATAAAAAAATGTTTCTAATATAGTTAGTTAGCCAAAAATGTAATGTATAAAGGCTGGAGTGACTGGATGTCTAACATAATAGCCAGAACACTACTTCCTGCTTTTCAGCTCTCTAACTCTGAGTTAGTCAGTGACTTGAAGGGGGGCCACATGAGACCTAATTGTTCAGTGAGTTTGCAATTGATCCTTCACATTCAGCTCAGATTCAAAAGCATCAGTTATGACCCTATGTGGCCTACCTTTGAATCACTGATTGGTTTCTGCCTGGTAACCAATCAGCAGAAACCAAAAAAACTGCAAAGCAGGAAGTAGGGTTCTGGCTATTATGTTACACATCCAGTCATTCCAGCCTTTATACATTACATTTTTGACTAACTAACTATATTGAAAACATTTTTTATTTTGCACAGCCTACCTACTTGTTATTTTTACACTGAACTATTCCTTTAAACCATATTCTCTATGCAAGATAAGGACCAGAGCCCAGTAGCATTGACTATAGGAAACGGCTCCTAGTAAATGAGACCTTATACTGTGTGTACCACTTTAACATGCACAAGTCTTACTCCAACATAGTTTTTATATCAGTAGAAATTTTTTACTTCCTATCATAAAAGTGGGAATTGGACATTTACTTGACTGAGCCATGCTCCTATCTATGAGTGAGTAGCACCTAATGCGAGTTTATAGACAAGGGTCTGTAATGGAGCAGAGAGTTGCAACTTCAGTATATTCAAATACTGATGATTTATTTGCTATAGCTATTTATCACTAGTGGATTCAAAGTGAAAGTACAGGTATGGGATCCGGAATAGGAATCAAAGAAAAGGCATCTTCCATAGACTCCATTTTATCAAAACTATCATATAATATATATTTATATACCCTACAGTATAATTTATTATATTTTTATATATTTATATATAATTACATTATTACTATTATAACTGCTTGATAATAATAAAATGTTAATAGGTAACTATTGCTAAAATGCAATATGATGATCATCTCATGGAAATTACAAATGTGTAATTTATATATAATGTAAAATAAATGTAATTTTTGAAACTACAATTTGGCTCCTGGTTGCAACATAACTGATGTTTTCGTTTTTTGATGACTATGTTCCATTTGGCAACCTTGTCAAATACAGATTGGTCTTCTTCCTGATCTAAACTATGGGACCGATTTAAGAATGCTCGATCCTTCAACCTCAAGTATTCAGGAATTTTGCACATAGAATCATGTACAGACTTTATTTTGAGACCAAATTAAATAATCTGGACTTTTCAGTGCATCTGTGGCTGATTCTAGTAAATGTGCAAGCCTACTTGTATGCATTTGGACACATTAGACGCATTTGTGCAAAGCTCAACTCCCCCTTGTGGCAATTAATTCATTAATACAGCCTTTGGGGGGCTCAATTTGTCCAGAAGATGTAATAGAGATCACTCTGTTAAAATCACCAGAAATCTTGTATCCCAACATGTGGGATTTGTGCCAAAGTCAGTTATTTTGTTAGGTCCTGCTTGTGCTGGAGGTGGTTATTTGAGTGAGCTCTAATTCATATGCTAAAAAAGGAAGCCCCCTTAAGAGATATACTGTGTAAAACCCCAACACCTGCATGAAGAGAAACAGATACTAAGAGGGAGCGATAGTAAAGATAAACATAATTATTTTCTGAATTTTTAATTGACTATATTTAGAAAGTTTCTTATATCAGTATGATGAAGCTTATATTACATTTTCGTTTTTGATATAGTTCGCCTTTAAACTTACAGATACCACTAAATTGTTTCTTGGATGACAAGTTAATTTTACCATTCAACATTTAAATAAACACTTTGCCCTTGCTTTATATGTTCCCAGCTGGGTATCCAGAAACTCCCACTTGAACCCAAAAGCCTTCTCCTGCTGCCCTCGGTGTCTCTCAACATCTCTCACATGCCAGAATTACAGGTTCTCCTTCAATGTCAGCTGTTTATCTGGTGGAATTTTGCAACGAGTGATTTATATTTCTTTGTATTTTATATTCTTTGACTTCTGTACTTTTGTAATTACTTTGTAATTAATGCAAATGTCTATATGTAAGAAAAAAGTTCTGAATTCAAAAGCATAGAGCACTGTGTTGTCAGTACTTACTGTAAACGGTGAGATGAAACTGTTCTGTTTGTTGCACAGCAGTGATTACGTTGAATACATTGACTGTATATTCCCCTGTATCTGCAGGAGTGAGATTGTCCAGCAGGAGACTAGTGTTTCCATACAGGTGGCATCTGTCTGTGCAGCTGTTACTATAAGAAGGAGAGTTACCCAGTACTGCAGATGCAATTGGACTGACACCAAACCTCCATGTTACAGTCCGCTCATTCTGTGCAGGTAAATTCAGCTTCACTGTGAGAGTTACAGATCCACCCACATTCCCTGATACATTCTGTAAGCAGGATACAGAGCCTGGAGAGCAAATAAATAACATTATATATTATGATGAGAAACATTGTGGAAATGAAGGTTGAACAGTGTAATGAGAGGAAAAATAACATGTCAAAACTGTATAATGCAGCTGCAAAAACACATGCTAACAACCAAGTAAGAAACAAGCCATTTATACTAATTAGTGATTCCTAGTTGGCAAGATGAGACTTTGATATTATGTTCTGACTGCAGGAAAGATCAGAGAGTCACTGAGAGTCGCAGGATACAGAGACCTGTGCTGTATGTTCCTATGATCTCACTTTCTTGTCAATGAACACAAATTCTCTTCTTCCTCTTGACAATTGTGTTATACATACTGGGGAGCTAAATCTCTCTAAGGGACAATTCACTTTAAAATGAACTTTTAGTATGATGCATGCAGCGATACTTGGAATTGGTCTCTAATTTTAGTTTTTTTTACAACTTAATTGTTTTCCGATAGATCACCAGAAATAACGACTTTTTCCAATTACTTTCTATTTTCTATGTGTCACCATTATTCTAATATTGAAGTGTAAACTGTTTTTTTTTTTCACCTTCTAAAGCAGCTCTGGGAGGAGGGGTCGCCGAAACCGTTAAACTGTTAAACTGTTTTAAATTGATACATTTATCATACATGATACATTTATGATACATAATCATGTTAACATTAAATAAACCCAATAGCCTGATTTTGCTTCTAAAAAAACATTATATCTTAGTTGGGATCAAGTACAAGGTACTGTTTTATTATTACAGAAAAAAAGGAAACCACTTTTAAAAAATATGATTATTTGGATAAAATGGAATCTATGGGAGACGACTTTCTGAATAATAGGTTCCCATACCTGCACTTTAATTTTCAATGTCCATCCTTGTTGAGTGCTAGAAAAACTGTAGATAATTCTGAATTAAAACAACAGGCAATACATAAATCATATTTACTGGCCTCTTGTGGAACAAGAGTTGTAGTGCTCCTTTAATGGAAACAAAGCAGTTGAAATACGAATAATAAAACATCTTTATGGTTTTGAAGCCTTATAGTTTTTCTGTGTTAGACAACCAGATTGCTTTTTCAGTTACATGCCAGAAGGATGCTGTATAAATGAGACCATATATGAATCTAGCTGCATAACCAGCTGTTTTAATACCACAACTATCATTTCACAGATGGGTCCAGTGAGTGATCCACATCTGAAGACTAAAGGTCTTTTCTGCAGTGAAATAAAAAAATATGTTTTTCTTCTTTTTTCTGTACTTTGTAAAATATTAGTATTTAAGTATTATTGTTTTGATGTAGTATATTTTGTCATCATTATGAGGTTAATCTACCAGCATATGGGTTCTTTTAGGAACATCGAAATGTAGGATGTCATATTGCCGGATATACTGTACATGTATACGGAGATCTTTGATGGATGGAGCAGTTTTGTCCTAAAATATAATGCATATTTCGAAATGGAATATACAGTATTTCTCATTGTGCCAAGTAGTTACATGAGTGAAATCATTTTGATGAATATTACTTTTTGGCTGTGATTATCTACACTATCTGTAAACATTTGCGAAATGGGGAAAAATTCATGAAACGCAATTGTCAATGAGCATCAAAATTATGTTGATGCGCAACAATTTTTACACGCGCAACAATATTTAAATGCACAACTTTTTGGTCCAAATGCATTAAAGGAAAACTATACCCCAAAAATGAATACTTAAGCAACAGATAGTTTATATCAAATTGAATGACATATTAAAGAATCTTACCAAACTGGAATATATATTTACATAAATATTGCCCTTTTACATCTCTTGCCTTGAACCACCATTTTGTGACTCTATCTGTGCTGCCTCAGAGATCACCTGACCAGAAATACTACAACACTAACTGTAACAGGAAGAAGTGAGGAAGCAAAAGGCAGAACTCTGTCTGTTAATTGGCTCATGTGACCTTACATGTGGTTTGTATGTGTGCACAGTGAATCTTACGATCTCAGGGGGTGGCCCTTATTTTTTAAAATGGCAATTTTCTATTTATGATTACCCAATGGCACATACTGCTAAAAAAGTATATTATTATGATAATGGTTCATTTACATGAAGCAGGGTTTTACACATGAGCTGTTTTACTCAGTATCTTTTAATAGAGACCTACATTGTTTGGGGGGTATAGTTTTCCTTTAAAGTCAATGTGCGTCAACCTTTTTCTTTACATGCGCAACTGTTTTGTTGCATTGAATTTTTTTACATGGTGAATTTTTTCAGCAATTTTGTGAAAAAATTGAAAGAGCTGTGCGTGTTGCTATGGCAATGAGGATGAAGTCAGTGGACGTTCTCTTTAAGAATACATAAATTCCACATTCCCAACCTCTTGAGAAAGCCAAGTTGTTGGCAAAGTGGTCATTGAGATGATGATGATTGCCGCTTGAGGGTGGGCCCCCTCATTTAGAACTGTGACCTGTAACCTATTTTGCTCACCTTAATGAGTGCATTGATGAATTTTGATTATATTGGAGTACTTAAAGGGGTGGTTCACTTTTAGGCAAACTTTTAGTATTATGCACCCCCATTCTAAGAAACTTTTCATTTGTTTTTATTATTTCAGTTTTTGAATTATTTGCCTCCTTCTTCTGACTATTTCCAGCTGTCTAATGGGGGTCACTGACCCCATCTAGAATCAAATGCTCTGTAAGGCTACAAATGTATTGTTATTGCTACTTTTTATTACTCAACTTTCTCTTCAGGCCTCTCCTATTCATATTCCAGTCTCTTATTGAAATCAATGTATGGTTGCTAGGGTAATTTGGACCCTAGCAATTGGATTGCTGAAACTGCAAATTGGAGAACTGCTGAATAAAAATCTAAATAACTCAAGAACCATAAATAAAAAATGAAAACCAAATGCAAATTGTCTCAGAATATCACTGAATCAGAACTGTCCTGTGCTTTATGGGGGATAAGTATAATCTCTGTTTGTAATACATAATATTATTATACAGTACATATACGTTAATACTTATAAGTGCAACATGCTAGCTTTATTATTAATATGGGATTCATGGAAACCTAGAGGTTTTACAGGAATAGATGCAGTGTGAATAACTATTGTGGACTTCTGCCTGGAGTAGCGTCTCTTTATATAAGGAGAATTGTTATAATGAGGATATCGAAAATTGCCATATTTAATCCTTTAACCTCAGTTCTGAACTTTCCATATGCATGTAATACTATTGCACCTATCTATGAGCCTCTTACACTAGCCTCATATACAAGTAATTACAACTTAACATTTGAAAATTGGGGTGTGTGTGATCTAATTAACTGCATTTATATTGTGTTGAATTGTGAATGTGAGGCCCCCCCCCCTCTTTGAATGGCATGGTCTATGTTTTTATGGGCTTTATGCAGAGTTGGGAATAAATAATGCCTTTTATTTACTGAATTGTTTTCATTGTTTATTATGGAAAAGTAATTAATGGATTTCTAGAGTTACGTATGTGTCCAAAGTTGTGTTCTTTGTGGGGTAATGTTTGTGTAAGGAAACCAATAAATTATGTAAATCAAACAGCCTTGTGAATTGAGGAAGTTGCAGTCTGACTTCTATCCCAGACAAAACATGACATGTTATAGCTCTAAATGCTAGATGAATTGCAGAATTTAAGGTTAAATCTTTACACTATTTTGTACCAATACAATGGATGCTGCACAATCCCATGCAAAGCCTATTCATCCCCTATATTCACCCACACAACTGCCTCACATTGTGCCATGCTGAGCCATGCGGTGTGTTTAGATAATACCTGTAGACTTCATTGCCATATGCTCCTGCATCTCTGTGCAATACATGCATTCTAGTCCTATGGCATCACAACATTTTCTACCATAGTGGCATCTCAATACATTCTATCACAGTGATATCTCAGTACATTGCATAACAGTGGCATCTTGGTTCACAGTGACATCTCAGTTCATTCTAAAGCACTGCGTATCTTGTCGGTGCTATTTAAATAAATGATGATGATGATTCTATCACAGTGACATCTCTTTCATTCTATCACAGTAGCATCTTGGTTCATTCTATAACAGTGGCATCTCGGTTCACAGTGGCATCCAGGTTCATTCTATAACAGTGGTATCTCAGTACATTCTATCACAGTGACATCTTGTTAATTCTATCACAATTATTTTTCAGTTCATTTTATCACAGCAACATCTCGGTTCATTCTATCACAGTGACATCTTGGTTCATTTTATCACATTAACATCTTGGTTCATTCTATCACAGTGGCATCTCGGTTAATTCTATCACAGTTATATCTCAGTTCATTTTATCACAGTGACATCTCGTTTATTCTATCACAGTAGCATCTCCGTTCATCCTATAACAGTGGCATCTCGGTTCACAGTGGCATCCCAGTTCATTCTATAACAGTTGTATCTCAGTACATTCTATAACAGTGACATCTCATTCATTCTATCACATTGACATCTCAGTTCATTCTATCACAGTGGCATCTCGGTTCATTCTATCACAGTGACATCTTGGTTCATTTTATCACATTAACATCTTGGTTCATTCTATCACAGTGGCATCTCGGTTAATTCTATCACAGTTATATCTCAGTTCATTTTATCACAGTGACATCTCGTTTATTCTATCACAGTAGCATCTCCGTTCATCCTATAACAGTGGCATCTCGGTTCACAGTGGCATCCCAGTTCATTCTATAACAGTTGTATCTCAGTACATTCTATAACAGTGACATCTCATTCATTCTATCACAGTGATATCTCAGTTCATTCTATCACAGTGGCATCTCGGTTCATTCTATCACAGTGACATCTCGTTTATTCTATCACAGTGACATCTCGTTTATTCTATCACAGTAGCATCTCCGTTCATCCTATAACAGTGGTATCTCAGTACATTCTATAATGGTGACATCTCATTCATTCTATCACAGTGATATCTCAGTTCATTTTATCACATTGACATCTCAGTTCATTCTATCACGATGGCATCTAGGTTCATTTTATCACAGTTATTTTCCAGTTCATTCTATCACAGTGGCATCTCGCTTCATTCTATCTCAGTGTTATCTCAGTTCATTTTATCAGATTGACATCTCAGTTCATTCAATCACAATGACATTGCAGCACTTTCTGGTAGAGTGGCATCTCAGCACATAAAACTTTGACTTTTACTCAAAGCAGAAAACCCACATATAATAGTTCATATAACTAAAGGTATTTCAATTTCAGTTTGTATATACCAAAAAAAGTTTATATATGTATCTCATATTTTGTATCCTTAAGATACATTTCTCAGTAGTCAGTGTCTTTTTTCTTAATTCCAGACTTTATATATTATAGTACAAAAGAGCGTGAACCTATTTTCTGTTTTCCAGAATGTTCTTACAAATGACTATAAATAGGATTATAGATACAGTATGTCTCACCTAAAGCTGAGAGGAGCAGAACACAGAGACATGTACCCTGCAAGATCGACATCGGTTCCATTATAATGTTCAGCCACATACTTTGTACTTCCTCTAACACACACGGCATCTCCTAATCTGTTATTATACGGAACTAACTGACAGTAAATAAAGCCCTTATTTTAACATCTGAACCTTGATCATATTACAACAGAAAAGTTATCTGGAACTTATTTTCATGTTATTTTCATTTACATATTAATCATGTGTAAGTTTAGTCATTCATTTAACATGTATACATGTAACTATATATAAATATATGCAAGTCAATTGCACCACATGTAGTGAGATGCTTACAGGGCCCTTCTTTTATCACCCACATTCAGGAAAAGCTATTGCCATCAGACACAGGACCACCTGTACATCCCAGTACGTCATCTACCTCATTAAGGGGCCTATCAATTAAACCTCAAATTTATCTGATAGCGTTTTTAAAAGGGGAAAACTCAATTTTTAAAAGGAAAACATGAGATGTAACATACCCCAAAGCTGATAAAAATCCTAATCTGAAAATACTCATCCCAAACCTGTTGAGGTCATGTAGAAGTCCATGGCAGATGTCCCTGAAGTTGATTCTTAATATCGTGATCTGCGCTGGATAATCCTATAAAGTCTAGTTTTCTCAGCAACAATTCAATAAAGTCGGGTGTCAGTCATACGTTTTGAATTGACGCTCGATTTTGTCTCAAATGTTTTTCCAATCTTACTTTTTCAAGAAAAATTATTGATAAATTAGTTAAATACGTTTGCTCAACTTTTTTTTAATAAAAAAACAGATTAATTTGAGTTTTAGTAAATGACTCTCCCATATTTCTCTGCCGACTTGTCTTGTCCTTGTCTTGTGGGAAAGATCATCAGCAGCTTCAGGGATAGGATGGCTAATAATCGCTCAGCATTACATTCTGCACTCTCAATGGACAAAGGGGAAACACCAGAGGCAAAACATTTCTTGGAATTCAAGAACACCCTGTCTAGCTTGAAAAGTATGTTCATTGACTTTGTTCCGGTTTCCGGTGATTGAGAGACATTTTTATTACAAACTGAGCTTAAATGTATTCATTGCCTTGACACCTTAAATCCTAGTGAATTGAATGAACTCATCTCATATGCTTCTTTTTATTTATCCACATATATGCATACCTTGTTTAATACTTTCCATATCCTAGTTGTGCTCAAAAAAGTTTTTCCCCTCCTATCTCAGTACCTGCCAGTGTGAATGTAGAATGTACCAAATGCTTGAAAGAATGCTGAGTGGTATTAAGTGAAATACATAAATACCCAATTTCGTTTATTTGCACCTAAATCAGGCAGGGCCGGAACTAGGGGTAGGCAGAAGAGGAACGTGCTAGGGCACAATGTTAGGGGGATGCCAGACACGTACCTCTTGACTGCCTACCCCTAGTTTGTAGCTCCTGTACAAACGTCCCCTAGTTGCCCAGCAGCATGGCACTCGTGCCTCCGCCATATGTGAGCAACCACATGAGTGTTCACGCTCAAGTGCAGGGAGCTGGTGGTTAATGGTGGTATAGTTTTCTTTTAATTTTTAAATAATTTTTTAGTAGGCAAAATATGGAGATCCAAATTACTGAAAGACCACTTATCCGGAAAACCCCAGGGGGCAGATTTACTAACCAGCGAAAAGTCGCCAGCGTCAGCTTCACAGCTTTCGCAAGAAAATTCGCTCAGACAATGCTAATTTACTAAAATGGGAAGTTTCGTTCTGGACGCCAGATGCTGGCGAATTATTGCTAGCGTTAATTCAGCCATGCGAGCAATTCAAAGCAAAGATGCGTAGGGTTCTTTTCTGCCTAGCGCAAATTCGCTGGATGTCTTGAGCTAGGTTACTTTGCATACAGCAGGAAATTTAAAGTTGAATGGACTTCTTTTTGTTATATGTTGCAGCAAATACATTACAATTACACTGTTAATTACACATGTTCAGGGAACCTTAATAAAGACAGAGTTGTTATAATGCCCTACACATGAACCCACTGTATAGTTATTGTTCTATATGTTACAAAATGTATGGGGAAACCGGTTACCCAAAAAAATTTTTTTTAGGTCTTTTGCAGGCAATCACTCTGAAAAAGGGAAAAGACGCCAGCGTTTTTTGAACTTTGATGCTCTTTCCACTCACAGAATATGATATAAGTAACAGTAGACTGAGGAAGATCTATGTACACCACTTTGACTGGTCTGAGCTGGCGAAGGCAAGTCTGGCGAAAGAGGTAACGTTCAGAGTAATGGAGTAATGTCCATTCGCCAGACCTAAAAGTTGCCTGGCGATAGAGTGTAAAACACCACTAGCGTCTAACTCTTTCACTAGCGAATTGTTGCCTGCGTCCATTAGTAAATTGGCGATGTCCCTGCGGGTGGCAACTCTGGCGAAAAGTCGCTAGTGTTACCACATCGCCCTTAATTAAATCTGCCCCCAGGTCTCAAGCATTCTGGATAACAGGTCAAATTGAATTGAAACAAGAAAATTCAAGTAAACACATTGCTCAGGTAAGCAGAAATGGACAAATGTAAAAAATATCTGATAGCAAACCCACTTACAATTTTAACAGAAAATAAACAATAAATGGAAAACTATAAATAAAGTGATTTATTTTATTGTATTTTCTACTGAACTGAGCTGGTCTTTTAAATAAGGTTTTATATCCACCCAGGAAAATATCAATGTATGTGACCACACCACCAGGGAGCTGAATTAATAAAACATGTTTTAATTAGACTTCTAAGCACCTCAGCTAGATTTTACACAAATTTAATTTCTGTTTTCCAGGAGTGACCAGAAGAAACTGGCATATGTCAGAATGAGAGCTCAGAAGGAGAGAAACTGAGTAGTTGTATTAGCCAGTAGGACCTGGAAGATATAATTGAGGTTTGAGCTTAACTGATCTCAAAAAAATGTTTTTTTTTTCAATACATAATGTTCAGAAAGAATCACACCCTTGTAAGCATACAGGACCCAAACATCTAACCAGATCACCCAAACCCTTGTTCTCCCATGCCTAATTGATAAATGTACAGCTACACAATGGAGCAGGTGACCACTATCTTTTGTTCTGTCAGAACCTCCACAGATCTCATCAACCATTTAAGAGCTGGGTACTGAAAACCAAGACCCACGTCCGCAAACTTCTGCTTAGTGATCAGAACAGTGAAGGTACTATGAACTGTCCTCCCTGCTCCAGAGCTCTGCTTTCTGTTTTTTGTATGATAGGTCACATAGGGGTTTGGGTGATGAGGTTTGGGAGATATTTAGCGGTTGACTTGTTTTACCAATATTTATTGAAACTGTATATGAATTAGAGCCTCATGGGGCCCCTATACCTCCTGGGCCCCTTTAGAAGGGAAGGAGTGTGCTCTTGCATTGCATTCTTAAAGGGGTGCATTGGACCACCCATTTAATTGCAGCAGCTTTAATGTAATCACAAATATGAGGAATTATGCTTAAATTAGTTTGTTCAAAAGTAATTTGTTGTGTTTGAATATTGCCTTTACATCTGTTTCATTCAATCAGCAAGTGTGATCACACTTACAGTATATATCTGACAAACAAGAGTCCCATTGGCATTGCTCTTGTCTGAAACTGTTACATAAGATATCACAAACCTAGAACAAAGCACCCAAGGAGGAGCCCTCTGAAACTCGGATGCTGTCAGGTCTTAAAGTGAGAGGACCAAGGAGAGTGTTCTGGGCAAACAAGGAAACCAAACGTGAGCAGGAAGAACGAAGAACAAGGAACGTGGTCGAGGGACAGGTTGGGTCGATACCAAACAGATAGAGCAGTACCAAATCAGGAGTCAGGAATGTAGTCGAGGTCACAGGCTGGGGTCAAACCAACAATAGCACAGTATAGAATCAGAATCCCAGTATCAATAAACAGGCAGAGGTCAGGACAGGCAGCATACCAGGGAAAGTCAGAAACAGACAAGCAAGAATAGGAAACACACCCAGGACCAATTAGAAAAAGACCTACAGCAGGCAAGGAATAATTGGCCGCTGCCCCTTTAAATACTCTAATTTCGCCCCAAGCACGATGACGTCAGACATCAATACCCGGAAGCGGCACAAACATGCGTCTAACAAGAATCTGCACATGGCAGGAGAGGAAGCAGCGTTCTGAAAAATCAGTAGCCATTGCAGTATTGAATAAAATGGCAAGTGAATTTTACCAAATCCCAGAAAGGACATAACTTGGCTCCTTCCTTCTTTTCTACAGTGCTTTCACTACTAATGTGAGCCAGTGCAGACTGTAACATAGTATAGTAAATGCACGATCATGATTGCTTAGAATATTTTCCACTGCTAAGATCTGGCATACAATTTGATATATGTATATGTAAATAGTGCTTATTATATCAACAGAGCTAAAATAAACCTAGATTTTTATGATATGTTAGTACGGACGGGGGGTACAAACAGTGAAATAATTAAAAATTGAATGTATGCAACTACAAAAATGAAGGGGTATAATTATTAACACTTTTTACCAAACACTTTCCTGTAGAAAAAAAGATCTTGACATTTGGGAAAGTATTTTACGAACTGACACGATCATCAAAGCAGCTCAATGTCAATTCATCAGAATGCAGGCCCGGATTTGCGGCAAGGCCGCATAGGCCCGGGCCTAGGGCGGCAAAAAAATAGGGGCGGCATGCCGCCCAGCCGCACTATGGGGACGCGTGCGTCCCCATTCAATTACAGCAGCTGCGCCGGCGAAAAAACGCCGGCGCGCTGGGAAGGGGAGGTGAGGTGGGCGCTAGGACCGCGCGGCCGCCTGGTCGGACCGCGCGGCCTAGGGGCGCCGCACATTGAAATCCAGCGCTGCCAGAATGGGTGTGACTTCTCCAAGCAATACTTTTGTAAGGGGTGTTAAAACTCAGATGCATGGCTGAGCTCTGACAACCCCCACACCATATAGTTAATGGATGTTATCCATTAAAGGACCAGTAACATTAAAAAAAAAAATTTAAAATTTTTGTCAGTATACATTGAAAAAAAAAACCACAAAGACAAATTAAACTTTAAAATTGCAAAGTCTTTATTAAGAAATAACCTACTGAAACTGTGCTTACGCTCCTCTTTAGATAAGGTGATCGCAATCCATTGTGCGGCGCTCGATTTCTCCTCCCTGCCTTCCTTATAGGAGATAGCCAGAGAGGAGAAATGGAGCACCGCACAATGGATTGTCGCCCTGTTGCCTTTTCTGAAGAGGAGCTGAAGCAGAGTTTTGGTAAGTTATCTCTTAATAAAGGCTTTGTGATTTTAAAGTTTAATTTGTCTTGGTGTTTTTTTTGTAATGTATAATTAATTTTTTTTTAAAAAATTTGATGTTACTGGTCCTTTAAGAAAAGTAGGGATGCACTGAATCCAGGATTCAGTTCAGGATTTGATCAAAATTTGGCCTTTTTCAGCAGGATTCAGATTCGCCCATATCCATGTCCCTGGCTGAACCAAATCCAAATCCAAAAAATCATATGGCTTTTAACTGCACAAACAAGAAAGTAAAAACTGTTTTGACCACGCACAAAGCACAGTTCTCTTTTATGTACCGTACAACTAGGTATGCACCCAATCCAGGATTCGGTTCGGGATTCTGCCAGGATCGGCCTTTTTCAGCAGGATTCGGCTGAATCCTTCTGCCCGGCCGAACCAAATCCTAATTTGCATATGCAAATTTGGGGCGGAGGGAAATCACGTGACTTTTTGTCAGAAAACAAGGAAATAAAAAATGTTTTCCCCTTCGGTATTTCAAGGTTAGGTATTTGGCCGAATCTTTCACGAAGGATCCGGGGGGTTCGGCCGAAATCCAAAATAGTGGATTTGGTGCATCCCTACGTCCAACATATAAAAACACAATAATTAATAATGTACTGAAAACTGCTGAATTAATACATTACATTTTTAGATTTTTCTGGTCTAAATAATTCAGTTTCTTAAAAAGTACAGTTCTAATTAGCTTTAAAGTGTAATCAAGGTTAAGAAGCAATTCCCTAAATGTTCTTTACATGGCTTGAAATTAACATAAACAGAAATATATACCTGCATTATTTTCTGCAACCTTTCCTTTAGATTATAATACATAGAATAATTCCTGTTTGTATGAAAATATAAAGTAAATTAAATATTATAAAGATATATATATATATATATATATATATATATATACAGTATATATATTCACATGTAGTAAATGTACTTTGCATTACAAAAATATTTAAAAGCCCTACAAAATGCAACGTATTTCAACAAATATTAGTTAGAGCCATATATCCAAACTTGGATGGTTTGCCGACTGATCGCTGTATGAGTAGCCATATTGTTCTGAGACCATGCGTTTGATGAGCTTCTGAAGTCATGTACAGTGGCGTAACTAGATATTACTGTGCCCCACAGCAAATTATTTTACTGCCCCCCAAAATGTCTAGAGGTTGACTTGTTTTACCAATATTAATTGAAACAAATTAATTAATGAATTGATTGGTTGCCGGGGGGTGCATCTAGGAATAAAGGGGTGCCTAAGCGGGGTAGGTAGTTGATGCAGCATTTGGTGGTGGCCTTGGGAAATCAGGGAGTGAAGGGTGGAACTATGAATTCTGGAGAGATGGAGGTACACTGTATTATGGGCTAACTTGGGCATGGGGTCCCCTGGTGGCAGAAGGGTAAATACCATAGAGTCGGTGTACTGCGGCTGATGGGTAAACAAAAGTCATGAGGGGTGCAGCAGTATGGAGGTACAATGTACATGATGGTAATCCAAGCACCATCTGCCCAAAGGAATCAGGATAGGTTAGGAATAGGTAGGGTTATAAAACTGGCCTGGATTGTTGTGGATGTTAAAATGTCAGTTGTGGGTTGTAAAAGGTTAAAAATTACTACATATTATTGGTGATTGAATGTTTTGAACATGTTTAAGTTAATAAAGGAGCTGCGGCCATCATTATCCAAGAGAAATCTGGTGTCTGCGTTTATTGGGAGAGAGGAGGTTGGGTCACAGTTGCAGCTGAGGAGTGAGATGATGGATAAGTAAAAGGTTCCCCCACATTCCCTCCACTCCTGGCTTTTCACAGTCATCATGAGTTGTATTTTGCCAGAACACAATACTGAATGCCATTTACAGGCATATCTTTTTGACTAACTGCTCATTTTGACATTAGTCATCAATGTATGTGCGGAGACTTCCGTTGTATCTGTTTTTGCAAAAGGCATGCGCAGTGAATGATCGCTTACTGATGATTATGATTGTCCCATCAACTGACAGATTTCATATCTCACAACAAAATTTTTTAAAACTGTACGACCGACCATTTGCACGATTTTGTCAGAACGAGTGAAAATACTAGGAATGTTTGCACCCAATAACAACAAGTAGACAATAAGTAGACAATTTTAACAGATTGTACTAAAAGTGGTTGTTTCACATGACAAAATCTGCCTGTGTTTGGCCATCTTAAAATAAATAATATGAGTTAGAATGTGCAGCACTGCTGAGATCCCCGATAGAGAATGCAATTGAGAAATAAAATCACTTCAAATGCAGATTGTTTGTTGTATAATAATTTTCAGAAGGTATCGTGTGTAAAATGTAAAGCTGCCTGGGAGGCCGATCAGGTGGTTTAGGGCATTTGTTTGCTGGATGGAAAAACTGCCTCATAATATTAGAGTAGCTCCCATGGGTAGTTTTTAGCAAGAAAGCTTATGCTTGGTTACAATATACATTTTCTATCTTAGCCGCAGTTTCTGTAACAACTCTGAAATCTCGGCTGAGAAAGTTTGCTATGCAGGATTTCTATTCTATACGTGATATTTAGATGCAGGGAGTCTGTATAGTGAATGTCTAAATGAACATTTCTTCCATAGAGCACAATTTCTTAACCCCTCCCCCCCACAATGATTATCCGAGGTTCAACATATAGTTACCACCAATGACTGGATTACTAGATATGTCACATGTTCTGCCACCTTAACTGTATTCACCAAAAGGCAATTACATATTTTTACAATGTATGTCTCCCTAGTGCCAAAAGCAGAATGGCTAATGCTGTTCATTTGGCCTGTAGTCCCATTAAAATGTCACATGTATTGCTCCATCCATTTCCAAACTGGACACCATTTGCTAAAGTTGAATTAACCTTATAATGAGTACCCAAACACTCCTGCAACATAACTTAGCCAACTTTTCCTCATAACTGAGACTTTCTATACCCTTTCAATTTAGTTGCTTTTATCTGGACTCTCAGTTATATCCCTTTTGAGCACTGGAGTCCAAATCTGCCCTGAATATTCTATATGGGGCCTTACCAGCTCAAAACCTTGTTTGCCCTTGCAACTACTGACTGCCATTGCTACCTACAGCTAAGTTTATTATCCAAAGGTCTCTATCAAAATTGTGTCCAACAATCACATTTGTATCCCAAATGCATAAGCTTACATTTATCAACATTGAATCTCATCTATCACATACCCATCCAGTCTACGAGTTTGTCCATGTCTCTGTGCAAGGACACAATCCAGGATAGCATTAATTGGCCTGCATAGTTTTGTGTTGTCTGCAAACACAGCTACTGTGATAACCTGCCTGGCATTGAACCAGGTGTTCCTGTGCGGTCTGTGTTACCACTGCTCTAAACGAGCAGACAGCTAAGCCCCTGGTTCACTCATATGGCTATGTTTTTTATAGCTAGAAAGAATGGCTTGTTTCACTTGTTGCTAATTTGGCCACAGGTGATTTGTGTAAGCCATTTGACTGGATATAAAAACTTCTAGGGCTGAGCTACACAATGTGGCTTCTTCCAAGCCACGCTCTGAGAGGAAGCGCAGGCGGCACATTGGATGTGCTGAATATAATGTAAGTAATAGAACTATCACTCCTACAAACTGCATGCATCCGACATGACACGACTGTTGGATAAAGACGCAACGTGTGGCGTTCACATCCGACAGCCATGTCAGATGCATGCAGTTTGTAGGTGCAATAGTTTGGTTACTTACATTAAATTCAGCACATCTGACGTGTCGCTGCGCTTCCTCAGCGTGTCGGATTGGAAGAAGCCGCACCGTGTAGTTCAGCCCCTACTCTGCTCTGACTCATTGCTCAGTATAGGTCTATGTTCCATAGTTCATGGGTGTAATAATATTGTCTGACCCTGTAATTGACCACTGCATGACCTTGACCTTGCCAATCTTCTGCCCGAACTGATCCATGCCTGTGTTTGACTATTCTTCGGATCCTGATTTGGTGCTGAGCTTCTGATCTGTGTTTGACCTTGGTCTGTGACCTCAACTACGCTTCAGCTTCCTGATTTGGTACGGTATTTTCTATTTGGCATTGACCCAGCCTGTCCCTTGACCACGCTCCTTGTTCTACATTCCAGTTATACGTTACAGTTCCCTTGCCTGCCCAGAGCTTTTCCCTTGGTCCACTTGCTTTAAGTCCTGGCAGCATCTGAGTAGCAAAGCCAAAGGCAGCTGCTTTAGGCAGAAGTGTGAGCTGTAAACGGGACCTTGGGGTTTACTCTGGGTTTTGGGATACCATACTGTACGGTACAGCTACATTGCTTACAATGCCCTCTCCATATAATTAATGAACAAATTGAATAAAAGTGGTCCCAACACAGAATCCTGTGGGTCCCCACTAAGAACCATTCTCCAGGTACAGAATGATCTTTCCTTCATAAAGCCATGCTGATCAATACTCATAATGCCATTCTTCAGACCATCATTATTATTGTGATGCCTACATCAGAAGTCAGACTTACAAGCTCGTAAATGCCAGGTTGAGATCATAGCCCTTTTTAAAATATACTGTAGGAATGACATCAGCTTTCCACCAGTTCATTGATACCATATCAAAAAATTAAAGAGAACACTATCTAATAACGTATGTGTCTGTGATCTGTGTAAGTATAATCTGTATTATATGTTATTATACCAACTTGGTTTATGTTATTTGATTTTAAATATTTGAATCATTTGTATTACTTGTAAATATTAATCTAATTGTGTCCTACTAAGTTCCACAAAACGTTTCTATGTACAGGTACAGTTATACAACTAGCGGTAAATTCTGACTTGACATGACTTATGACTGGTCCGGTCCGTTTGTTTCTTAGAACAGGAATTGTTTGCTGTATGTTATGTTCATTGGGAGGATTTTATCTGAACAATCTCATTTTATTAGTTTGTACTTATGTTTAGGTTGATAATTCAGTTCTCTGTTTGAAGCACTTGAAGGTCAACGCTATTTACTCAATGAGTAGCTTTGGTAAATGAGCTGGGGGTATGGCTTTGTCATTCATTCACTTTCTAAATTCAATTAAGCTTGTTAAGTATATGTCAAAATATAAAATAATGCTCTTCCCATCTGTCTGTGTTATTGAGAATCATAAGCAGTGAATATACCAGTTAGTATATCTAGTATAGGTCAATCTAAAAACAACTGGACTTGCTGAGTAATCAATGAAGACGTTTCACTACTCATCCAAGCAGCTTCTTCAGTTCAACTGACTGGTGTGGGAAGTTCTTGGCATATATACTCTTCCACTAATCCATTTACAATGGCACATTGTAACTCTTCAAAGAGGTGACATCTGAAGAAACTCACAGAGGTGTTGATTCTGGATGGATTAGTGGAAGAGTATATATGCCGAGAACTTCCCACACCAGTCAGTTGAACTGAAGAAGCTGCTCGGATGAGTAGTGAAACGTCTTCATTGATTACTCAGCAAGTCCAGTTGTTTTTAGATTGACCTATACTAGATATACTATGACCTGGATGAATGAAAATCTTCATAGTCATATACCAGTTAGTATGGAAGAAAAAATAATTGTCCAATTTAGACTATACTGCTTACTATTTAGATGTATGGCAATTTGTAGGGCCAAACAGACCATCAATCCTTCAATCTTTGTAGATCATGATCTTCGTAGATTATTTTTTTGTCTGTTGGCTAAAAGGAAGAGAAGAGGAGCTGCCTTTCCTAACCTCTAAAGGTGACCTACCACATTTGGTAATGGCCCATCAATCTTACAGGATTGTTACCATGCAGTTTGGCCATGTGTATGGTTACCTTTAAAGACTGAGAAAGGTGGCCAGGATTTTGTGGGCTGAGAACTTGGATTTAGGGTGGGTTTTAAGTGTTTGTTTAAAGGTCCGAAAGCTCCTGAAATGTTAAGGAGTGGAAGAAGAGGCATCTGCATGATCACAAAGAAATGCATTGCTGTAATGTGTCCTAGATGTGATGAGTGCAAGGATGAGTATTTTGGTAATTTCCTGTGCAAGGGATGGTAAATGTTACTAGACTGTATCCAGGATTTTGTGAATATATAGATGTAGAGAGTAAATAGGAGGGCAAACTAGTGTTTTCTTAATGTGTAGAAGTGTACCATATCGGGAACTGAAAAAATTCTCATCAATGTTTTTGTTGATCTTCAAATCGTCTATATATCAATGGTTTTATTGTTCTAAGTATCACCCATAGTGTACATACAGTATCCCACTGTTCATTACATAGAGAAAGGGTGTCTCAATGTGTACCAGTTGGATCAGATAAACCAAAAATTGTCCCATTTGAAAAAGCCTCAGTTTCAGACCTGTCCAAACTCACTTCTAAAAGGCAGAATGTACATAAAGCTTCTTTTAGTATCGACTGGGGAAATTAAGATCTCTTTTTGACTTGTTAATTTGTTCTGATGAGAAGACCAGAATATAGAGTTCTGTGTTCTAACCCCCCAGCTTGTGCACTCCATTACCAGGAACAGGGGTGAATTTATTGAGTCTCTAACACTGGGAATCATCTAGAAAACAAAACATGATGATACATATGTGAGAACAAAATCTGTTTTATACAATTAAGACATTTATTTAAAAAAAATGAAAGCTGAATATTTAGGGGCAGATTTATCCAGGGTCAAAGGGAAAATTCTAATTTCGAATTCAGATTTTGAAATTCAATTTTCAAGGTTTTTTATGGTGAAATTCGACTAGGGTATAGTTAAAATTCAATTACAGTTTTTAAAAAGAAATTGAATTTGATTTTCAAAATGTATCATGTACTGGCCCTTTAAGAATTCGAATTCGACTATTCACCACCTTAAATCTGCCAAATTGTTGTTTTAGTCTATGGAAGATGTCCTGGGATGAATTTGGAGTTGCTTGCAGCCTTCCTGAAAATCTATTTTGTTTTCTGAGAAAAAACTCGAATCTAATTCGATTCGCGTTTGCGGTTCAATCCCATTCACCCAAGTTTGAAAAATTCTAAATTTTTTAATGAATTGCAGTTGGTCAAATTTTGAGTTCATGGGAGTTTATAAAACGTTGACCCTTGATAAATCTGCCCCTAAGTGTAGGATCTGTTATTTTCAATATGTAGAAAATAATAATACGTTAAGTTTTATTAAAATACGTTGAACAAAGATAATTATCCTGCTTACCAAAAAGTCTCCTAATAATACAGTCATGCGGAGAAACAATATCTTATATGTTATGTAAGTGAAAGCTCCTATTAACAGCAACAATAGGATTTACCTGGATTATTATCTGGGAGTTTTCCTCAAATTGTTATAAACATTATTATGAGGGAATTGAAGTTCCTGTTTATGTTAGAAATAGAAATACATATTACTTTTATATACTTTCATATGTACGTTTCATCAAGCAAATATTTAATATTTTTAACATATAGATATTAAAACAACCACGCCATTGTTATGCTTTTATAATAGTAATGACATATTTTTCAGAACAGAGATTATACATGGAGATTCCACTCAATTTTTGACCAGTTTTTAAAAGGGAACCACACATTTGATGCAAGTTCCACAACTATATTTAAAGGGCATTTATGGGGGAATGCAATACAATTCAGCAAAAGTAAACATAATTTCAATCAACTTTGCAATATAAATCAATTAAAAATAAATGCAGAGTTTTCCTGATTTTTAATGGTTTGGAACAGTTCCCTAAGCCTAGCCCCCTGCTCTACTGCTGATCTGTCTGACTACTTTGCTGAACTGGCTGACTACTGTTACTTTGTATCAACAACCAGCTGTCCTTGGTCTTTATCCTCCAAACCCCACAATTCCCTGCACAGTGATTTCAATAAGGAAAGGAACATCCCAGTGCAATGCATTGTGGGTTATGTAGTTCCTGCATGCTGTCTGTAAGCTGTGGAGAAGTTGCTACAATTTTTAACATCAGTGTTTATTCCTTCCCTGCCAGGATTTCAATTGATGCAGAAAGAGAAGAACTGTTAAACAGCTGGATTTCAGCATAGAAAATGGCATTTATTCATACTTTTTGATGAATCAGGTAACTGTGATGGGGTTATAATGGGTTTCTGTGTCATGTGGGCCTCTTTATTAAATTTTGGTTTGGAAGCCAGAGTTCCCTTTTAATATAGCTTTTGCGAACCCGGAAATTGTTTTTTAGCAACCACTTCCGATAGTGGAAGAAAGATTTCAAATGATATAGGTTGCACCACTAAAGTGCATAACATATAATTAATATTTGCAATGCAATAACAGTCTGATAACGAATATTACATTGTGAAATGCAGACTCTTATTTGTGCAAAACTTGTGGAAACAGGAATCAGCTCTAGGGATGTCTGGCACACTGGGAGGTAAGGTAAATGCTGGTGTGGTGCTTACAGTTTCTCCCCACAGGCTGGTGTCGTTGCCTCCTACCAGGAGCATTAGCCCGAGGAAAATACTTACCAATTTATTTTATGGGGGGGTGACTAACATTTTGGCACCCCACCGTGAAATTTGCTTTACATGTCTTTTAAGCACAAGACTTTTACACAGGGTGTGGAACTCTGAGGTATTATTATTTGTACAATAACACAAAAACATAACACTTTACACATCCAAACAATACCATCTCACTGAAACAGATTAACAAGGGGTAATTTACAATGCAGGACACATAGTGCAAAAAAAAAAAGAGGCAAGAATCAACAATTTTTTTTCCATTTTGCACACTGCCTCCCTGCATTGTATAACTGGATGCAAACCTGCAGTAGACAGTAGCCCAACCAATCCCGTAATTTGTACTACATTCAGATGCATATATTAGGGAGTGTCAGCTGCATTGGGGCCCTTTATGTACCTGTTTATGCACATCCCATAGTCGGACTGGGCCAGCGGGACACCAGGAGAAACCCCGGTGGGCCCCGGCTCTTTTGGGCCCTGCTAGCCCAGACTCATACCTGCACTCCTTTCCAGGAGGCAGCACTAACTCTCCTAATCCAGATGGCAGCGATTGCACGCCATAAATTATATGCACGTGCTCGTGCGTACACATGCGCGGCTGTGGCAAAAACACTGTGAGCATGAACACACACGCGGTGAAGGGGGGCCCTGAGGAAGCGGCCCGATGGGTCCCGACTAGGGTTGGCACCTTTTCTGGAAAAAAATACCGGCCTTCCTATATTCTTGCCGTTTTTTCCTATTAATAACATTGGCATCATGCATAATTTTTACCGGCCAGGCCGGTAAAATACCAGCCAGGTGGCAAATCTAGTCCGGACCCCCCCAGTCAGACTCTGCCACCTCCTGACACTGCTTTCTGCACCAAGTGCTGGATTTTTGATCAGTGCAGAGACCAACACTTCTGAGGGCACAAGTACTCTGTAAGTGAGCACTAAGGGGCTCACTCTAGCACCTCTTCAGTAAGTAAATTGCACCTATAAAATTACAACTGCATAGTGCTAAGCACAAAAAAGAAGGACCTTTTAAAATCTAAAAGGAAAGGGATTATATTGTTACACTATTTACATTATTCTGTACATGACCTTTACTCATTAAAGAGTTTACTCATTAATACAGTTATTAGTAATCCCAACACTGGGCTCTTTAATGTAATAAATATTTTGTTCACTGTACGTCCTGAATGTGCCTCTCCTTGTCCAGCTACCTCTGGTATTTCTCACTTCGGGAACTTCCTTCTTTGGTTCACTTATAAAGGTTGAGAAAACATATGCATTATGATATTATTTGCCATAAAATATTATAATCAATGTACCCTGCCACCTTCCCCAGTAAGGGCAGAGACATACGAGGAGATTTGGGGAGATTCAGTCGCCCGTCGACAAATCGCCTCTTCTTAGTGCGACTAATCTCCCCGCAATGCCTTCCCGCCAGCTAAAAGCTAAATCGCCGGCTGGATGGCACTCGGAGCACTTTGTTTTCCAAAGTCGCCCGAATTCGCCTTGTGAAGTTGCCAACCCACCAGCAATTTAGATTCTAGCCATCAGGAAGGTTTTGCGGGGAGATTAGTCGCCCGAAGAAGAGACGAATTATCACTGGGTGACTAATCTCCCCGAATCTCCTTGTGTGTCTCTGCCCTAAGAGATACAATCCAATCCAGTTAATCTTATAAATCTGTGGGACAATCAGTTATACATAGGGGGTTATTTACTAAACAACTGAAGCAAAAATCCTGAAAAATTAGTGAAATGAAATCTGAGTTTTTGGATTTTTTCCCGTAAAGTAAGTTTTCAAGACTTGTCATATAAATGTCATATAAATAAGCATAAAAAACCCGAGCGGATTTGATTGGAGTTGTAGCAGAAAATATTGAGATAAATTCGGACTTTGATAAATAACCCCCATAATGTTCCATGAAACAGACAGCCACACATCTCCTTTACACCTTTAGAACCATTCGTATTGCAATGTCAGCAAATGATCGAACTGAAATTCTTCTGGCTTATATTCTGAATTCCTAAATTTTTTGAGTTTTCTAGATTTTATCATTCGGATTGTAATAGATAACCCTCTGAATGTTAAAAATAACTTTCCTATTGGCTTATATAGAACCTCCCCAGGTTTAGGCTGCCAAATGTTTTCATCTGAATATTTAAGTTCTTCTTTATTCAAGAAACCTTAATAACAACAAATTAGACTTTGGAAAACTTGAATTTGAAAACATTTGAATTCCCATGTTTTCTTAGAGTAGTTAAATGATAGGTAAACCTTTCAAAAAGTAATGTAAAATTGCTCACGATGCTCTTCTAAGCACTTTTGCAGTTTACATTAGTTATTTATTTTTTTCCGTTTCAGAGCTACTTAACTTTATTTTGTAATATCACCACCACCTACAAGTCAGTTCTTGTGATTGTACTGTCAAAGATGTATACCTTCAGAAGGAAAACAAAGAAGTGTTCTGATTTCTTGGTACAGGAAATAGATCAAAAGCTTCAGATGCCTTTTCCTATCTTCTTCCTGAGACAAGCAACATCAGAACACTTCTTTGTTTTCCTTCTGAAGATATTTGTCTTGTACATTTACAGGAACTGACCAGCAGGTAGAGCTGTTATCACAAAATGTATTATATTGGTAGTTTTTAGTGTGAATTAGTGTGAAATGCAAAAGTGCTTAAAAATGCACCCCGGGCAAATTTACATTCAGTTATTTTAAAGGGCACCTGTTGGATAAAAATGTAATCCCCAAGAGCATTCCGGTTGGGGATAACTAATTTTTTTTAAAAAAAAAAATGCCCCCTGCCAGCGTTACGCACTGGGAGCTCCCGCTGCGAGCAGCCATGTCCAGTCACTAGCATGTGCATAATGAAAATGTGCCACAAATTGCTCATTATGCGCATGTGCGTGATATCACATGCGCATATGTGCATGCGAGTGACCGGACATGGCTGCTCGCAGCGGGAGCTCCTACCCGGTGCGGGTAGAGTAGCGCTGGCAGGGGGCATTTTTTTTTAAAAAAAAAAAAACACTTTTTATCCCCATAGGGAATGCGGTCTCTATTATCCTGCACCTTTGGTTGGGGATAACATTTTTACCCAACAGATGCCCTTTAAGGTTTACATATCCATCAGTGTTTACAGTGCTTAAAGAAAGCCAAAAAGAAAGTCATTAGACAGAATAAATTAGAAACATTGGTGGAGAAAATAAAGATTTAGGGATTCAAAGCTTCCCCAAGTTCAGAGGAAGATTATGAGACACATTTTGAACAGAATTCCTATTTATAATGTTCCATTTTAAAGTTGTAGTAGACATTTTTCCCCAATTATTTAGCAGGATCTATGAATAACCACGGATTTGGCCTGATTGGCTGTAAAATGAGCACAAATAGACATGCATGACCTTTTCCAGTTTTTCAGAGAGGCAACAGGGAGCAGTCTGTACCTTTGAATCTGTAATGTCATAAGTGTTTGTAGCTTGGGCGCCTGTATTATCATATACTGGATTTGTGGGTGTTGGAGTCTCTGTAAAGAAGAAAAATGTGTAATTCAAAATCTATAAAGGAGAAATGAATAAGGACTTTATTAAGTCTGCAAATGCAGTTGAAAAAATAGATGTAGTCCTTTTGCAAATTGATACTGAAACTGAAATTTTCAAGAGCAATTGTGTCGTCACAATGGCGTCAAGGCCACAGTCCTGAATTGTACCAGAATCAATTAATTTCATTTAAAGCCTCCTTTCTCAACAACAAGGGCTCATTACAGTGCTCTGAACAGCAACATTGATGGTTCCATCTGGTCTTTTATTAATGTAGCAAGTGTGAAAAATACACTGCATTGTGGGCAAAAAACATTGCGAGAAAAACAACTTGCACCCAAAATTGCCCTTTCCACAGGGCATTTGTGGTGGAAAAATATAAAATATAAAAAGAATATAAAAAGATCAAATATAATATTAATATATTTTGATATAAAATAACAAATTTTTATCATATGATGTGATGTTCAAATGCAATGTGCATACTCTTTAATCTTGTAGCTGCTACCATTGCATCAATTAAAATACCCTGCTTCCATTTTGTTGTCTTCATTAAAGGAAAACTATACCCACAAAATTGATACTTAATCAAATTACTTATATCAAATTAAGTGGCATTTTAAAAAATGTTACCAAACTGGAATATATATATTTAAGTAAATATTGTACTTTTACTTGCCTTGAACTACCATTTCTGACCTGCCTCAGAGATCACCTGAACAGAAATACTACAACCCTATGGGGCAGATTTATCAAGGCTTGAAATTCGAGGTGATGGGAGTATTTTTAAGCTTTCATCACCTCAAAATTTGAATAAAAAAAGACCAACCGAAATTTATTTGAAAAATCGAACTTCGGGTGATTAGGCTGCATTCAATCGCTTCAATTGGAATTCATATCGTATTCGATTGAATTCGAGTCAAAGGATTTTCCACAAAAAAAACCTTAGATTTTTCAAAGTCCACCAAATGACTCCAAATAGATTCTAGGAGGTCCATTCAGCAGGTTTTAGATGGTGAATAGTCGAAGTCGAATTTTGAGAGACAGTACATGATAAATCTCGATATTCTAATTTTTTTCAAATTCGAATTGAATTTGGACTATTCCTTAGTCGAAGTACACTAAAATTAGCTCAAAGTTCAAATTTAAAATTTACATTTTTCAATTGGACCATTGACAAATCTGCCCCTAACTGTAACAGGAAGAAGTGTGGAAGCAAAAGACAGAACTCTGTCTGTTAAATCCAAATGTGTATGTTTGTGTGCACAGTGAATCGTATGATCCCAGGGGGTGGGCCTTATTTTTTAAAATGGCAATTTTCTATTAATGATTACCCAATGGCACATATTACTAGAAAATAGGGATGCACCGAATACACTATTTTGGATTCGGCCGAACCCCCGAATCCTTTGTGAAAGATTCGGTCGAATACCGAACCGAATCTGAACCCTAATTTGCATATGCATATGCAAATTAGGGGTTGGAAGGGGAAACATTTTTTACTTCCTTGTTTTGTGACAAAAAGTCACGCTATTGCCCTCCCCATCCCTAATTTGCATATGCAAATTCGGATTTGGTTCGGCCGGGCAGAAGGATTCGGCCGAATCCGAATCCTGCTGAAAAAGGCCGAATCCCGAACCGAATCCTGGATTCGGTGCATCCCTACTAGAAAAGTACATTATAAAAGTACATTACCAATTATTATGAAAATGGTTTATTTACATGAAGCAGGGTTTTACATATGAGCTGTTTTATTCAATATATTTTATAGATACCTACATTGTTCTAGGGGGTATGGTTTTTCTTTAATAAGACAAATCTTTGATTATGCACTCAATAATATCAGACAAATACTATAGGGGTCAGTGTTGGACTGGCCCACCGGGATACCAGGAAAACTCCCGGTGGGCCAAGGTGTCAGTGGGCCCTCCTGCTTCTAAACTTTTGGCCTATTTCATGGTCATTCGCTATTTCTTTATGGGAATAAAGAGGCTTAATAATGGAAGAATAGAGTATAGTATGTAGAGAAAAGAGACTAGGAGAATAAAGAAGTTGAGTGAGGAAAGAAGGTATAAAAGTTTGGAAAGTGGGCCCTCAACCTAAGGTTTTATGGTGGGCCCCTTGTATCCCAGTCCGACAGTGATAGGGGTTATTTATTCATTTTAAACTATTTAGCTTTTTGTTCAGCAGTTCTCCAGTTTGGAATTATAGAAGCTGTCTATTTGCTAGGATCCAATTTACCTTAGCTACCTGGTAGTCATTTGAATGAGTGTCTGAAAGAGGAATAGGAGAGGGTTTAAATAGAAAGATAAATAATCAACAAATAAAATCAAATAAAGCAACAGTAACAATAATATTGTAGCCTCACAGAGCAATAGTTTGTTTCACTTCTGGGGGCAGTGATCCCCATTTGAAAGTGGGAAATGTAGACAAAAAAGGCAAAGAAATATAAAAATTGAAGACCAATTAAAAAGTTGCTAAGAATAGAGCATTCTATAAAATACTAAAAATAAACACAAGGGTGAATCGCCCCTTCGAGCACTCACTGTTGTTGTTCTTCTTGCGGAGAATGAAGATTACAGTGAGAGGTATCAGTACTACAACAAACAGGACAGCGATCACAATGCCGGCTATTGCACCAGGGGAGAGTTGGTTAGAACCTAAAATGTTGAGAACAGAAAATGAAAGAACATGGAATCAGGTTTTCAAAATCAGCAGGCGCAATTCAGACACAAGGAATGAGCAAACATGCAAATCGGAAGTCATGTTTCTGTAATGGAGAATTCGCATTGGCTTATTTTGTATATATTTAGTAAGGACTTGTTTTCCGAAGGGAGTTAATCTTATTAAAGGATAAGTAAACCTTTAAAATACGTGAATGTAAAATTGATGAGAGGGCTATTCTAAGCACTTTTGCAATTTACATTTATTATTTGTTTTATTTTTATTCCAAGATAATAAGGGAAATATGTGCTGTTAACATGAATGAATTTTATTACAACCACGCCACCTGCTGGTCAGTTTCCCACTAGTCTGAGTAGTACAAGGAAGTTGTCAGGAGAAAGAAAGAGGCTAGTCTGATGTTCTTCTGCTTAGGAAAGTTTTGAGAAGTTTCTAATTTTGTTCCTAAGCAAAAGAACATCAGAGCAGCCTCTTTCTTTCTCCTGACAACTTCCTTGTACTACTCAGACTAGAGGGAAACTGACCAGCAGGTGGCGCGGTTGTAACAAAATTCATTCATGTTAACAGTACACGTATCCCTTAATATCTTTAGATAAAAACAAAATAAATAATGAATGTACATTACAAAATTTCTTTGAATAGCACCCTCATCAAATTTGCGAACTTTTGACGGCGTCAATTCGGTGACAATGCCAATGGCGTTGATAATTTGACACGCATTTAAGTCAAGGGGCGTCCATTTAATTGACGCTGGTGTCAGAATTGTCGCCCGCACATTTTTGCTGCAATTTCGCAAATTTATTCGCCACCGGCGAAATAAATTCATAAATAAAAATGCCTAATAAATTTGTCCATCACTAATCTTAGGCTATAGTTAATGTGTGGAGCACATGTCTATCAGAAGTAAGTGAAAGGGATGTACACTTGATGACTTAACTATATGGACATATTTCTAATAATTGGAACTGGATATTTAAGCCACACTTACTATTGCCAAAACAGGTTCCAGTATATCATACAACGATATTCTTGACAATTACAAGTATGTGCTTTTGGGAAAGGCCTTTTCTGTTTCAGCAGCATAATTACCCTCTGTGCACAAAGTTAGGGCCACACCAAAATGCCTTGCAAACTAGACTTAAAGCTACAGAAAGACAACCAATACCAATGTCCTAATGCAAATGTAAACTTATTGTTTTGTAGAAAACCAGTGTTGGCTAACAATAAAAGTGATTGCCCTGCCTTCATGGTGCATCCATCTGGTTACCTTCCAATTGTTCTGTTGTTAGGCTGCTAGGGAGGAAGGGAGAGGATTATATGACTACAACTTGCAGTACAGCAGTAAAAAGTGACTGAAGTTTATCAGAGCACAAGTTACATGACTGGGGTCAGTTGGGAAACCGACAATATGTCTAGCCCCATGTCAGATTTCAAAATTAAATATTAAACAATCTGTTTGCACTTTTGAGAAACTTATTTCATTGCAGAATTCTGCTGGAGCATCACTATTAACTGATGCGTTTTGAAAAAAACTTTTTTTCCCCCATGACAGTATCCCTTTAAAAAAGATCCAATAGATTCAGCACAACTCCCATTGACTTCTATAGGACCTTGACACCTTCTACCTGGTTAATTATTGTATTTGGGTTTATTTACTAAAACTCAAATTTATTATTATTAAAACAAACACAACATAACTCCCATCCATGAATTTAACTCATTTATCAAATAATCAGCTTGAAAAAGTTGGGTTGGTAAAAGTTTAGACAAAACTGAGCAAAAATTTGAATTGTGCAATTTTTTCAAATCGCTCAGATTTATAGATTTGTTGCCCAAAAACCATGAATTATTTAGATTATTGTATGAAATCCAGCAAAGATCACAATATCTTCAGATTGTAAAAAGGACAACTGCCATTGACTTCTACATGACCTTGACAGGTTTTATATGGAGTATTTTTTCAGATTCAGATTGTTAGCAGCTTTGGGGTATAATAAATCTCTCTAAAAATTTGAGTTTCTTTTCCGTTAAAAATCTGAGTATACCTGCTAAAAAACTCAACCAGAAAAAAATGAGGCTTCATAAATAGGCCTCTAAGGTTTTTTTTGTGGTTTTTACACTTAAAAAATCTAGAATTCTATATTAAATATAGAAAAAAACACACATTTTTAGAAATTTGTGTTAGTAAATAGACCCCCTAGAGTTGTACAAAATCCATGTGACATGGATTAGGATGTACCAAATAGATTTTCTTTGCTGAGACTGATAATCTTAAATACTCAATGGCCATATTGTAACTTATATTAATCAAGTGCAGGCGTTAATGCAGCAGTGAAAATATCTTAAGGGAGATTTGTGCTAATAATCAATGTTATACCTGCAGTCACTCTGAGCTCAAAGAGGAAAGTTGATTTTCCTATTCTATTTTCAGCAACGCATTCATAAATTCCATTGTCACTGGCAGTCACTGAAGATATCACCAGCTCTGATTTATAATCACTGGAAATGACTGAGATCTTTCCTCCATTGATTGAAAGAGGGCGGTCATGTTGGAACCATAAGAATGTTGCAGGAAGTGCTTGAATTCTGGGAGAAACATTTCTGCCCCATTCTAATGCAACAGACATGGTGACATTTTCTCCTTTTGTCACTTCAGAGACAGAGTTACTGGTTGCCCCTATTGGAGTTCCTAAATAAAATAAATATAACATATACATTATGTGTCATGCAAAGATAGAATACAGAGCATTGCTAAGGGACAGATTTATTCAGGGTCGAATTTAGAGTTCATGGGAGTTTGTAAGAACTTCAATAAACTCCCATGAACTCGAAATTCAAGTTAAAAATTAGCAATCTAAATTTTTCTAAAAATTCTAATTTTTTAAACTCGGGTGAATGGGATCGACACGCAAACTCGAATCTAATTCAAATCAAATTAGATTCAAGTTTTTTCTACGAAAAAAGCTCGAATGCCAGGAAGCCATCAAACAACTCCAAATTTACCCCAGAACGTCCCCCATAGGCTAAAACAGCAATTTGTCAGGTTTATGGTGCCAAATAGTCGAATTTGAATTCTTAAAGGTCCAGTACATCGTAAATTATGAAAATCAAATTGGATTTGGATTCTAATTTTAACTATTCCCTAGTTGAATAACTAGAGTGCGCCACAACAACAAAAATCTTCAGAGGGGCCCAGTGAATTCTGATCCTCATCCTCCTGCCCACTTCACTCCCACTCCCCCAACCACTCTCTGCCTGATCCGCCCACTCTTCGCCCTGTGCCAACGTGCTCTACTTCACCGCTGTAGGTAAGAGAGCGATTGGGGAAGGGTTCTTGTTAGCTATACAGGAAGTAGACACCGTCCGGGCCCTCTTCTTCCTCTATAGTTACGCCACTGTATCACAACAAGCTTTCAGAACATTACAGTACAGTTCAGCAGTGCATTCATAAATTTCATTGTCAGTGGAAGCTTTGAAAAGGGAAATGAAATATTCTAAAAGCCTGTTGTGGTTATCATCTTGGTCATCCGTTTTAGCCTGTAACTTTTTCAACTGGCTTCATCAATTCTTTATAAAAAATGACGTTTGGAAAATGATGAAGCTGAATAAAAATGAAACATCTCAATTTATTTATAAGCAGAAAAATGGGAAATTTGGCAAACTTACAAATACTTTCACAACTTAACCAATAGGCAAACAGTGTGGAGCTGTTGTAGCATTGGAGCACAACCCGGCTATTTACTTAATTCTCAATTTTACAGCAGTGTATATGTATATATATTGTAATATATTATCTATCATTTCTCCTTCCACCTTCCATTCTCTCATCGAATCTCCTTTCTTTTGTAGTCTCTTCTTTCCTCATCTCTCTCTTACTGAATTATCTTCCTTTTTGAGCTTTATATTCTCTTCTGATTCTCTTAGGCTTTAAATAACTTTGTTTTCTGCTTCTCTCGCCCTTTTTTTCTTTTTCTCATTCTTCCATTTACTTTTCTGCTTCTCAGGTCTCTCTCCTTCCTTTTACAGTCTTATGCATCACTTCTGCAAAAGATTGTTAACCCCCAACTTCCCGTATATCTGCTCATCACTTCTCTAAAGAACATCTGAAGAAAATCACTATACACCAGTGCATGAACACAGGGGGTACACTTCACCTTAGTGCACTTCTCATTAACATAGTTGTGCTTATTTGAAGGCAGGCACCAAGCACACTGCACATAATAAAGGAAAAGGGAAAGCAGGCTACCTGGAGCTTGTTACCAATAGCCAGTCAAGTGCTTGTCTAGCAATGGGGCCCACCAGGATACTGCAGCCTGAGATATGTACTGATATTTCTTAGCTCTCACCTAATATCATTGTGCTGGCTGTAATCTGTCCCTCTTGTGCACCCAAACAAGTGAGCTCAGCCCCAGAGGAAATGGAATTAAGGGGCACATTAATTGTTACAGTATTCTGAGCTGTTTCCACTTTATTCTGAAATAACATGGTAACATTTGCAGCAGGGTATCCTCCAGGCCAAGAACAGCTCAGTGTCACTGTCTGATCCAATATGTCTGCATTACACTGGACATTTCCATAAGGAGAATCTGTAATGAAGGGATATGGGATTGAAGTTTTGAGTTTGTAATTTAACAGGGCACATTTATAAAAGGAGTACAAAGTTCATGCCTCACACAATGCCTTACATGTTAACAGTACACCAGGGTACAAAGTCTCCTTTGCCACTTAACACACAGGCAAAATACTCAAGTGGTTGTGTTCATCTGGCAGGTTGGTGATGTTCACTCGGGAAGCAAAGTGGCCCTATAATTATTGCCTTCTACTTAGCAAACTTTGCTTATAGAACTTCTTGCTATGTGGAGTTCTTTGTGGCAAAAGAGTAATTTACAGCACAGACATTAGTAACTTGCCCTGGGTAATGGTGCATCAGTGCATTGGCTTTACATTCTGTGTTTCATTAGCCCAGTGGAATGAGCCTGCATTATGCACATTTGCCTTTTTAGCTTCATAAAGTGATACCAAATGTTTCTTCACATCAACAATTTGACCTGGATGAATGCGAACCTTCATAAACAAGTCCATTTCTTACAGCTGTATTGCTGCCACATATTGATACAATTTCCTCCAATTTAATGTTTGCCCACAAACATTATTGGCAACTCGCTGTTGGGCAGCTAACAAAGGTAACAGAATGATGTTAATAGATGCAGTGTTCTATCAGCCATAGACATCCCATAATACTTACAGCCAAGTCTGAGAGTCAGGGGGCTACTGGTCTCACTATTCAGACTGTTAGAGCCAATGCAGGTGAAGGATCCACTGTCTGTCATCACCACAGGACTGATAATGAGGCTGGAGTTGGAATTCATTAAGTGATATCTGGAGTTTGGAGGTAATGGTGCTCCATCCAGGTACCAGCAGAAGGTGACATTAGTGCCAAGAGCTGAACATGTTAGATTCACTGAATCCTTCCCAGGACACAGCAGCCCTGAAGATGCATTACTGCTCAGTGTCACCCCAGATACAGGTGCTGCCAACCAGAGAACAAGATAATGGTTATATGATCTAGTGGGACAGCTTTATACATATGTTTTGTTTATGTCTGACAGGGCCTGCTATTGATAAAACCATTACAGGTTGACACATTATTTAAAAAATAAGTAAACCTCTAAAATAAGTGAATGTAAAATTGACGAGAGTGCTATTCTAAGTACTATTTCAATTGACATTATTTTTTTTTAAAATTCCAGGATATTAAAGGATACATGTACTGTTAATGTGATTTAATTTTGTTACAATAGTTACAATAGTACCAGTTTTCTGACTCGGGATTCATGTTAAGACTGAATATCCAGAAAACCTTCTTGTTTCAATATTTTGAGGGATAACTCAAACCACCCAAAACCCAAATAAAATCTTTCAATCCCTTCTGCCTTGAATAAATCCAAAGCACCATGGGTATAAGCCTCAAAATGTTTGGACACACCCTGAGAGGAAATTAGGAGGCAGTGGTGGGATTTGCATAAGAGAGGAGCTAGTCCAGCAACAACATTAAGACTTAGATGGAATGTCAACCCCAAAACTATTTTTTTTTCGCTTAAGAAAAGACAATTCTAAGCAACTTTGCAATATACATTCATAACAAACAGCACGAACGGAAGGGAGGGAGAGAGAGCACAGAACAGCACAGCACCACAAACGGAACGAAGGGTTGGAGGGAGAGAACACAGCAGCACGAATGGAAGGAAGGGAGAGAGAGAGAGCACAGCAGCAGGAAGGGTGGGAGGGAGAGAGAGAGCACAGCAGCACAAACGGAAGAGTGGGAGGGAGAGAGAGAGAAGCAGCATGAACCGAAAAAAGGGTGGGAGGGAGGGAGAGACAGCACAGCAGCATGAACGGAAGGGTGGGAGAGAGAGAGAGAGCACAGCAGCACAAATGGAAGGGAGGGAGAAAGCACAGAACAGCACAGCACCACGGACGGAAGGAAGGGTGGGAGGGAGAGAGGGAGAGAGCACAGCAGCACAAACGGAAGGGTGGGAGGGAGAGAGAGAGAGCACAAGAACTGCAGCACCAAGGGAGGGCTGGCTGGGCTGAGTAAAAAGGACTAGACTGCAGGTTCCTCCTCTTCCCACCCCCCTGAACTGAAAAGCAGCAGTAGAAGGGTAAGCAGTATTTATTACTTGTACTGCCTGCTGGCACCCCCCCAACTCACATTTGCCTGGTGTTTATCCCAAAGTGGCTATTAACTCTTTCCTTGACTTCTGTGAATATGTCACTGCTATGACTTCTGGGGGTATTTATACATGAAATTGCCACTCTGCCATTTTGCTATGACTTCTGGGGGTATGAATTTGACATTCATTTGACACTGTACTATGTGGCGTTGAGTTCTATGGGGTATTTATACATGGATTTGCTACCCTTCTATTAGTTCTGGGGTATTTGTACATGAAATTGCACAATACAGGCGAGTCTGCATTCTTCTGCCTAAGGAGCTCACATTATTTTTATCAAGTTAGATCTCCTGATGTGGTTCAGGTGTCGAGAGTAGATCCCAGGGTTACAGAACGGAGACTTGATAAAAATAAGAGACTGAATAAGAGTTTTCTGTTTCTAAGACAAGGAAAGGGTGTACTCATGAAATGTCCTTTTAATGTGAATTGGAATGAGCAGTGAGCAGTGAGTTATGTATATTAATTATTTTTCACTGTTGGATTCAATGATTTATAAAACTTTTCATTTCATACATGAAAATTATACAAATTGAATAAGACAAATAACAAACACTGAGTGATATTGTAATGCTGTACATATGTAAAATTTCAATAAAAACATTGTTTTAAAAAAATACACACACATACACATATATAAACACATATTTACAGGCAGAACGTCCCTCAGTGTGTGTATATATATATATATATATATATATATATATATATATATATATATATATATTGTAGAACAACATACCTATGACTATTATACTGAGCGGTTGGCTGGTGTTACTGCTGATAGGATTCTCTATTTTACAGGTGTATCTCCCGGTGTCACTCATCGTGATTGGCTGGAAGTACAGGAAGTCTTTGTTGCAGGTCACATGGGGCTGGGAGCAGGCAGTTACTCCATCTTTGTAAAAAGTGTAATTAACCACATTCTGACCCCCAGCATCACAATGGAGGGACACATTGGTGCCATTAACAGGATAAGCTTTGTCATTAGTGATAGATACATTGACTTTGAGATTTGGAGGTGTAAATGGACCTAAAAGACAAATAAATAGTGTTTTTTTCTGGCTTATGTATTGCATGAACTGCTGTAAAAACAGGACATTATTAAATAACCCATATTCATTAAAAGACAACCTTTGTACTGCAATAAATATTAATTTTACATTGTACAAAGAGGTTTCTCCTATTAAAGCCAGGGCTACTGTAAATTGTGCAGTTTCCTTCACATATTTCTTAGACTGACAAACAGAAGATCTGCACAAGGCTTAAAATTTTGATGAATTAAGGAAGCTGCTCTTGCTCATACCAAGGCAGAGGTTAGGTTCACATTGGTTTTTCATTTAAAAGGAATGCAACATTTTTAATGCAGTTTCATAATTAAACTGTTTATTAATAACAATAGGAGTCATACTTGATCCCTGGGTCATTCTGGGAGTGTGCCCAGGGTTGGACTGGGCCTGCAGGGCACCGGGAATAAAACCCAGTGGGTCACAGGCTCTTGTGGGCCCCACCAGCCCCAGACCCACTCTCTAGACTCGCTCCCTAGATTAAGTTTCCTGCTGCAAACTCCCTTATTCAGGCTGGTCACGGCAAATACAAAGTACGGTCATGTGCAGTGCTGCTGGGGACAGCTCGGCGGGGGAACCTGGCAGGGGACCCAAAGGGGGGTCCTATGGCAGCAGCCTCGGTGGGCGCCCAGTCTGACCCTGAGTGTGACTCCTTGCCTGCTGCACTCCAGTGCTCAGAGCAGAGGAATTTTGCCACGCTGTAGATCACAGAGTTAATGCTGCTGACAATTGGTCTGAAAGGGGCCCCTTTCTTGCGTATCTTAGGAAGTCCATTTATCCATGGAGAGATTTCACCAGGCTAGGGGCAATGATACGTGGCCCAATAAATAGCTTTGTCTTTTTGCCATTTTCTAAAGAAATTGCAACATTTATTATCTGCCGCATACATTAAATGTCTCCATGGATGGTTTGATAACACCTCAAAGCTCCAATCATGCTAATACAATCAACACCATACCTCAATGATGCCTCTGACCCTATGCTGGTAACAGATTTTGCTGATTGGAGCATATTTAACTCCAGAACGGTCTCTGTACAAGTCATTGTAAATTGAGAAAGCCAGTTGGATGACTAGCGAAAAGTCTTCAAGAGAAAAAAGTCCTGTTGATTTGACTTATTTATATATCATGACCTGGATGAATGAGAACCTTCACAGACAAGTCCATTTCTTACAGCTGTATTGCTGCCACGTATTGATACAATTTCCTCCAATTTAATATTTGCCCACATTGGGTATCCACAAACTTTATGGACAACTCGCTATTGGGCAGCTGCCAAAGGTAACAGAATGATGTTAATAGATGCAGTGTTCTATCAGCCATAAACATCCCATAATACTTACAGCCAAGTCTGAGAGTCAGGGGGCTACTGGTATCATTATTCAGACTGTTAGAGGCAGTGCAGGTGAAGGATCCGTTGTCTGTCATCACCACAGGACTGATAATGAGGCTGGAGTTGGAATTCATTAAGTGATATCTGGAGTTTGGAGGTAATGGTGCTCCATCCAGGTACCAGCAGAAGGTGACATTAGTGCCAAGAGCTGAACATGTTAGATTCACTGAATCCTTCCCAGGACACAGCAGCCCTGAAGATGCATTACTGCTCAGTGTCAACCCAGATACAGGTGCTGCCAACCAGAGAACAAGATAATGGTTATATGATCTAGTGGGACAGCTTTATACATATGTTTTGTTTATGTCTGACAGGGCCTGCTATTGATAAAACCATTACAGGTTGACACATTATTTAAAAAATAAGTAAACCTCTAAAATAAGTGAATGAGGCTGGAGTTGGAATTCATTAAGTGATATCTGGAGTCTGGAGGTAATGGTGCTCCATCCAGGTACCAGGAGAAGGTGACATTAGTGCCAAGAGCTGAACATGTTAGATTCACTGAATCCTTCCCTGCCCACAGCAGCCCTGAAGATGCATTACTGCTCAGTGTCACCCCAGATACTGGTCCTACCAACCAGAGAACAAGGTAATGGTTATATGATCTAGTGGGACAGCTTTATAGCAATGTTTTGTTTATATCTGACAGTGCCTGTGTGATGGGGTGAATTTAGGTTTTTTTGTTTGTTAATGCTAATTTGTTTTGCTGGCCAGTAATCTGTGTAAATAGCTATGTGTATAATTTATGTAAATACTTTGGATGTTATTTAGCTTTGGTTAACAAACTGAGGCCTACTTTGTTTGAAGCATGTGACTCAGCTGTGTTCAGAGTATATGTAAATGGTGCTAAAAGCAATTGTATATTGAAAGCTGTTTTTGCTGTATGTTAATACACAAGTGTGCATGGAAAGCTTTACTTTTATATATAAATGAAATTTATTGTACAAAGCACTTACCTACAGCTCTCAGAGAAGCCACTTCCTAAAGGGGTGGGCAGCCTCTCAGAATGAATATTTATAGGGTAGATGCTGATCACATGGTGTCAGCATAGAGCAGTCTGGAAGCTATAAAAGCTGCAGACTGAAATCATTGGGTGTGTTAAGCCTTTGGTAGAGGTTGTTCTGGAGCTTAGGAATATGTGTGATTGCAGGGTTACTGCTGACCTCCTGCTGGTGAAAAGTGCATACTGCAGCTTTGCACATTGTTTTCTTCATTTGCATGAAAAATAAAGCACAAACTTTTCACTGAAGATCTGCCTGGCTACTGTACTTACATGCGCCCAGTGACATATGGTGGCAGCGGTGGGATATATTAAAGTGCCGCATAAGGCAATGCCAGGGTACAGATTTGGAAAAGACAAGTCTGGAGAGAATCCCCAAAAATTACCCAGAAGTCACAGCAAAAGTGAGCACAAGATCACAGCAAGGAGTAAAACTAATAGGCGAGTGGAAGAAACCTGCAAGGAAAGCGAGAATGTCCAAGCGGGACGATGATGCTTCTTCCAGAGGCCCTTCACATGATTCTCCTGAAGGAAAAGAGGAAATTCCAAGTGAAGCAGAACTCCTTTCTGGTGCCATGGGAATTGCTACTGCTGAGCTTACAGTGAAACCAAAGGCACATATCTTAAAGACTTCTACAGAAAAGGAAGAGCAGCCTACAATGCCAGAGACTATTGCATCTTTACCACCTTCAGGTTTAGATGAACTTCTGAAATGGATGGTTCTGAAACAAATAGAATCAGATCAGAAGCAGAAGGTGGAGGAGCAAAGATGGAGGCAAGATGAGGCTAAAAGGCGAGAAGAGGAGCAAAGGAGATTTCAGCAAGAGGCACGGGAGCACCGTGAGGTAATGCTGAGGCTACAACAGATGCAGCATAAGCAGCTTGCTGAAATACTGCAATCCTGGAAAGCACAGAGTCCTAATCCTACAAGTCTTAAAGATCTCCGCCTGACTAAATTGACTGCAGATGATGATATTGAATCCTATATCACCATGTTTGAAAGAGTTGCTCAAACGTGCGTTTGGCCCAAAGAACAGTGGGTGATACGTCTTGCTCCGTATTTAACTGGCAAAGCACAGAAAGCATACAGCAGTTTAAATGCCAGAGATGCTCAGAATTATGACTGTGTGAAAGATGCCATATTTCGTCGGTATGAGCTAAATGCTGAAACTTTCAGACAAAGATTCAGGACATACAAGTACAACAACTCTGAAGGTCCTCGTGAGGCATATGCCCAGCTTTATGAACTGTTGTTAAAATGGATTCAACCAGAAAAAAAAACTGGTGAGCAAATCCTTGAAATTATTGCACTGGAGCAACTGGTTGAAATTCTGCCTGAAAAAGCAAAGTTATGGGTACAGGAGCAGCGTCCTGAAACAAGCTCAAAGGCAATTGCTCTAGCGGAGGACTTTTTGCTCGCTAGAAGGGAAGCAGAGCAAAGAAATACTGTACGATACAAACCCTTTCCGCAAAAAGAACCACAGCCCAGAGTAAATCCTCAAGACCGTGGAAATGTAAAATGCCACAGCTGTGGAAAACTTGGACATATTGCCAGATTTTGTCATAAAGTACAAAGCAAAAGTAACCCTACTAATGTTGTTGGAGACAATGGTGGTTTCTTGGTTGAAGCACATGTAAATGGCCAGAAAGTGCAAGCCCTATTGGATAGTGGAAGTCCCCAGACACTGCTAAAAGCTGGTCTATTAAGAAATATTAAAAAATATTTTAGGAAACTCCACGATTAGCTGTGTCCATGGTGACAAGAAAAAACATGCTTTGGCCAAAATACAAGTTAAAGTTGGATCAACTGTCCACAGACTGATTATTGGACTGGTCCCCAAGTTGCCTTACCATTTGATTATTGGGAGAGACTTTCCTAATTTTCTAAGTTTGTTGCCACAACAGAGGACAGAGTCTCCTATGGTAGCAGTAACAACGAGGGCACAAGCAAAGCAAGCTGTTGCCAGTGGGGAAACCTGGAATAAACTTTTCCCCTTTTCTTCAGATTTGTTTGAAGGACAAGGTAAGCCTGGTAAGACCAAAATGGAAAAGAGACTTTTAAAGGCTCAGTGGAAAGCAGAACACAATGAGCCCAAAAGAGACTTTCTTGCTACAGTCAATTGGGACATTGATATTGAAAAGGCTCAGAAAAAAGCCATTATTTAAAAAGGTTGTAAGTTATTCCGAAATATCTGCCGAACAGCCTTGCTATGTTTTGCAAAATTGTATCCTTATAAGGGTAAGACAAAACAAAAAATTGGGGGTAATACAAGAACAAGTAGTGGTTCCCAAAATGTTTAGGGAGGAAATAATTCATTTTGGCCCATGAAACACCATGGTCTGGTCATATGGGTAGAGAGAAAACCCTGAATAGGATCTTATACAGATTTTTTTGGCCAGGTATTCATCAGCAAGTAGCTGAATACTGCAGTTCTTGTCCTGTATGCCAGAAAACTGCACCTGTTAAGCCAAGTGACAAAGCTCCCTTGATCCCAATACCAGTTGTGGGGAAAGCATTTGAAAGGGTAGCAATGGATGTAGTTGGCCCTTTAGAAAAAAGTAGTAAGGGTAATCAGTATATACTTGTTGTATGTGATTATGCAACAAGATACCCCGAGGCCATACCACTAAGAAACATTACAGCAAAATCTGTGGCAGATGCCCTAATTAAAATATTCAGCTCTCAAATTTTACCTCAAGTCTTTTAAAAGAGCTGTATGTACTACTTGAAGTAAAAGCGCTGAGAACTGCTCCTTATCATCCCCAAACTGATGGTTTAGTAGAGAGGATGAACCAAACCTTAAAGCGTATGCTTAAAAAGTTTGTGGAGGATGATCCAAAACACTGGGATAGATGGTTACCCTATCTTCTTTTTGCCTATAGAGAGGTACCGCAAGCCTCTACTGGTTATTCACCTTTTGAATTACTTTATGGAAGACAACCTAGGGGTATCCTTGATGTAATTCATGAAAACTGGGTAAGTGATGAACATAGTCCTCAGAGTGTCATTGATTACATTGATTGTATGAGACAGAAATTGTGCAAAATGTCAGAAATGGCACAGCAAAATTTAGCTGATGCTCAGTCCAATCAAAGTACCTGGTATAACAAACATTCAAGGGAACAAACATTTAAATCTGGTGAAAAAGTCCTACTTTTACTTCCCAGTCAGCAGAATAAACTAATGGCTCGTTGGCAGGGTCCCTTTCAGATTTTGAGACAAGTGGGTCCTGTAGATTATGAAATTCAGATTCCAGGTAGAAGGAACAAAAAGATTTATCATGTAAATCTCCTAAGAAAGTGGAAGGAGAGGAAAGAAAATACTTCTTTGATGGTGTTGCAGGAATGTTCACCTGATATGACTGAAGAAGAATATCAGAGACTGGACAGAGAAAGTTCTGAAGCCTGTAAGATTAATATATCTTCTGTGCTAACTTTAGATCAACAAACAGAACTGGGCAAGTTATTAGACAAGTACAATTGTACTTTTGTGACAACACCAGGTAGAACTAATCTTATTGAGCATGTCATTGTTACAGGTGATGCAAAACCTATTCGTCAGCAACCCTATAGGATGCCTGAAAAATACAAACAAATTATAAAGCAAGAAGTAATGCAGATGTTAGAGCTTGGTGTTATTGAACCTTCTGTTAGTGATTGGTGTTTACCGGTAGTACTGGTTCCAAAAAAAGATAGTTCTATTCGTTTTTGTGTTGATTTCAGCAAAATCAATCTCATATCTAAATTTGACTCATACCCAATGCCACGCATTGATGAGTTAATTGACCAGCTGGGTGGAGCTAAATGTATCTCTACCATCTACCTGTCAAAGGGTTATTGGCAAATACCCTTAGATCCAGAGTCACGAGATAAAACAGCATTTGCAACTAGCCAGGGACTCTTTCAGTTTGTAACCATGCCATTTGGTCTCCATGGGGCGCCTGCTACTTTTCAGCGCCTTATGGACCGCATCCTAAGAGGGCATGATTCATACTGTTCTGCTTATTTAGATGATGTGGTGATATTTAGCCCAGATTGGCAAAGTCATCTGCGACATCTAGATACTGTTGTATCTCTTATAAAATCTGCTGGTCTTACAATTCACCCGAAAAAGTGTGCTCTAGGTTTTACAGAAACTAGATATTTAGGTTATATTCTAGGAAATGGCAAGGTAAAAGCTGACAAAACCAAAATTAAAGCCATTGCTTAGATTCTTCCACCAAAAACAAAGAAAGAGGTACGTTCTTTCCTAGGTTAGGTTGGATATTATCGGAGATTCCTGCCAAATTTCTCTGAAATTGCTGCTCCAATGACTGATCTCCCTAAAAAGAATTGCAAAGACCAAGTTATATGGAATCCACAATGTGAAGTAGCTTTTCAGAAGCTTAAAGACATGTTATGTACCGAACCAGTTCTTAAAAGTCCTAATTTTGATTACAGATTTATAGTACAAACTGATGCATCTGAGAAAGGTTTAGGTGCTGTACTGAGTCAAGAAATTGATGGAGAGGAGCATCCTGTGCTCTACATAAGCCAAAAACTATTCCCTAGAGAAACTAGGTATAGTGTCATTGAAAAAGAGTGTTTAGCAATAAAGTGGGCACTAGAGTCATTAAGATGTTACCTACTGGGTCAAGAGTTTTCCTAAGTGACTGATCACCACCCACTTATATGGATTAACAGAATGAAAGATAAAAATGCAAGAGTTACAAGATGGTACCTTGCAATCCAACCATTTAGATTTACAGTTCACCACCGGCCGGGTAGTCAACATCACAATGCTGACTATTTATCTAGATATGGTGCAGGAACTGAAAAGGAAGAATAATTCTGTCTTTGAGGAAACTCACGTTCATGTGAGTACTGATAAGGTTTTTTTGATGATTTCTGAAGAAGGTACCCTTCTTCTTAAGGAGGGGGATATGTAATGGGGGCGTGAATTTAGTTTTTTTTTGTTTGTTAATGCTAATTTGTTTTGCTGGCCAGTAATCTGTGTAAATAGCTATGTGTATAATTTATGTAAATACTTTGGATGTTATTTAGCTTTGGTTAACAAACTGAGGCCTACTTTGTTTGAAGCATGTGACTTAGCTATGTTCAGAGTATATGTAAATGGTGCTAAAAACAATTGTATATTGAAAGCTGTTTTTGCTGTATGTTAATACACAAGTGTGCATGGAAAGCTTTACTTTTATATATAAATGAAATTTATTGTACAAAGCACTTACCTACAGCTCTCAGAGAAGCCACTTCCTAAAGGGGTGGGCAGCCTCTCAGAATGAATATTTATAGGGTAGATGCTGATCACATGGTGTCAGCATAGAGCAGTCTGGAAGCTATAAATGCTGCAGACTGAAATCAATGGGTGTGTTTAGCCTTTGGGAGAGGTTGTTCTGGAGCTTAGGAATATGTGTGCTTGCAGGGTTACTGCTGACCCCCTGCTGGTGAAAAGTGCATACTGCAGCTTTGCGCATTGTTTTCTTCATTTGCATGAAAAATAAAGCACAAACTTTCCACTGAAGATCTGCCTGGCTACTGTACTTACATGCGCCCAGTGACAGCCTGCTATTGATTAGATATAAAGCCATTATAGACACATTATTTAAAGAATCAGTAAACCTCTAAAATAAGTGAATGTAAAATTAATGAGAGTGCTAAGTACTTTTGCAATTTACATTTTTTTTTAAATTCCAGGATATTAAAGGATTCATGTACTGTTAATGTGATCTAATTTTGTTACAATAGCACCAGATTTCTAACTCGGGATTCATGTTAAGACTGTTAAGCCTCAAAATGTTTGGACACACCCTGAGAGGAAATTAGGAGGCAGTGGTGGGATTTGCATAAGAGAGGAGCTAGTCCAGCAACAGCATTGAGACTTAAATGGAATGACAACCCCAAAACTATTTTTTTTTTTTTTGCTTAAGAAAAGACAATTCTAAGCAACTTTGCAATATACATTAATTGCAAATTCTCTATGGCAAATTTTTATTTTGGGGTTTACTTGCCCTTTAAGTTTGGAAAAACAATGAAAAGATAAAAACAAGAGACTGAATAAGTGTTTTGGCTTGTTTCTAAGACAAGGAAATGGTAAACTCATGAAATGTCCTTTTAATGTGAATTGGAATGAGCAATGAGTTATGTATATTAATTATTTTTCACTGTTGGATTCAATGATTTATTAAACTTTTCATTTCATACATCAAAATCATACAAATTGAATAAGACAAATAACAAACACTGATATTGTAATACTGTACATATGAAAAATGGCAATAAAAACATTGAATCATAATGAATCATTATATATTTAAAAGTTTTTCTTATTGTGGAGTGGTAGATCCGTGATTCCCCTCAGTGCTGCTAATTATCTCTAATTGGATTTTCTGCGCAGAGTCTACCTTTGATTACCTTTTTAACCACTAGAGCAGTGATCCCCAACCAGTAGCTCGTGAGCAACATGTTGCTCTCCAACCGCTAGTATGTTGCTCCCAGTGGCCTCAAAGCAGGAGCTTATTTTTGAATTCCAGGGTTGGAGGCAAGTTTAATTGCATAAAAACCATGTGTACTACCAAACAGATCCTCAATGTAGGTTGACAATCCACATAGATGCTACTAAATTGCCAATCACAGCACCTATTTGGCACCCCAAGAACATTTTTCATGCTAGTGTTGCTCCCCAACTCCTTTTTCTTCTGAATGTTGCTCACGGGTTCACAAGGTTGGGGATCCCTGCACTAGAGTGCTGCTGCATTAGTTCAAATGGAAGTCTTCCGAGAATGGAGGAATATGGACGTCAACCATGTTTTTGAATACAAGGACGATAAACAAATGAATGGAGAATACCTAATGAATGATTTATTTAAATTACTTAATAAAGAAATGAAAATATGGTGGGACACTGTTAGTCTAGAAAAATATCTAGAACAGGATTTAGTACCACAAGGATTACTAATACAAATAAAACCACTTTTACCAGTACCTTTATAGAAAAATGGAACTTTATTTTAAAAAGAACATCTTTCGATTTAATGAGCTTAATAATTATGGATCACAAAGCACAATTGGAGAAAATTAGAGAACGAAATAAACAACATACAGGATAAGTTATAACCAATTAAGAATATTCAAGACTATAAAGAACAAGCAAATATTTTACAAAATAAATTAAAAAAAAAAACAGAAAAAGAAATTATTGAGAGAAAACTGTCCAAATTTTGGTGAGATAAAAACAGACCACACAGGGAGATAAACCATCAAAAAAATTCTTTCAATAAAAAACATAACATCAGATCAGAATACCGGTATGAAAATCCTAGAATAATCAAGTCACAATACAATTATGAAAACTCTCGAGAAATTGGAACTAAAGACAAAAAATTATTTTTAGAAAATAGAGAAGATCGAAATAATATACAAAGAAGGGACAACCATTCTGCCTACAGAACATCGCCACACACTAGAAACAACGCTGGAATAAAAGAACATCAAAAGGATTTTCAATGGAAGAAAGAACGAGACAGAGAGAAGAGACCATACAAACAAATGGGAGGAGACTCGAGAACAGGCACAAAAAGAGAAGAACAATGGAGGACAAAAAAGAGGCAAGAGAGGAGGAAGAAAATCTAAGATACGATGAACACCACGAGAAAAGAAAGATGTGGATCCCCTTTTAGGCATTTACAATCTCACAACAAAGAATTTAGAACCCAACCAAGTAAAAGTATTACAAAAAGGACTCAAATATGCTCCCACTAATCAATTAAATAAATTCCAGACTTATATAGATACCCATAAATTTAGAAAACTGAGTTTAAAAAAATATTTTGCCACAAATGATAATAAAACAATTTCCAATACACAAGAATACATACATACTGGATTGAAACCCAAATCAGTTTTTAACCTTTCGCCAATAGTCATTTCCTAAATACATTTAAAGAATTGGTTTTAGGAGACATAGAAACACTTGAAACAAAGAATTCAAATAAACAAAACTTAACCATTGGAGAGAAGAAGGCTCTTAATGAATTACAAAATGATAAAACAATAGTTATAAAACCAGTAGATAAAGGTGGTGGAATTGTAATCATGACAAGAGAAAATTATATCAATGAAATTAATAGACAGCGCCTAGAAACTTATAAAAAACTTAAAAAGAATCCTACAATAGAATACACCAAAGAATTGATGGACCTTTTAGATGAAGCAAAACAAAAAGCGATTTTAACTAAAAATGAATATAACTATTTAAAACCTACCTATCCAAAAACTCCAGTAATATATATATTACCTAAGATTCACAAAGACATCAGGAACCCCCCAGGACGCCCTATTATTTCAGGATGTGGCTCGTTAATATCAAATCTATCAGAATACATAGATATATTTTTACAGAAATATGTAACAAAACTTCCATCTTACCTAAAAGATACTATTGAAACAATTAAGTTCATTAGTAGCATTCTGTGGAAAAAAGACTATATCATAGGGACATACGATGTCACTTCATTATACACAATTATAGACCACAAAATAGGAATTTCTTCCATTAAACAATATCTACAGACAGATACCACCCTAGAGACCAATCATAAAGAATTTCTACTTCACAGCATCGAATTTATCCTTACCAGAAACTATTTTTGGTTCAAAGGAGATTACTACCTACAAACAAAAGGGGAACGTGTTTCGCACCAAGCTACGCAAATTTATTTATGGGAAATTGGGAACAAAAATCCATCACACCATATCTGGAGAAAAAAAAACCATGGACTTGTCGCTTGGAAACGCTACATCGATGACTGCTTATTCATTTGGGATGGTTCAGAAAACGACTTATCTGATTTTCTGCTATCAACAGAATAAATACCAACACTTACAATATTCTATCAACAAGCATCTACAGTACGAAAACAGTAAATTTCCTTGATTTAACAATTTATGTAGATAATGAAAAATTTGAAACCAAATTATACCGCAAACCGACGGATTGTAATGGTTTTATTCTACAAATTAGTTGCCATCACAAAAAATGGCTTAATAATATACCATATAGCCAATTTAATAGAATTAAAAGAAATTGCAGCAGACAAGTGGATTATGAAAACGAATGCCAAATTCTAACGAATCAACTAGAAGAGAAAGGATATAGTGAAACAACAATAAGAAAAGCTAAAGAAAGGTGTGACAATAATGACAGAAACAAATTATTAAATAAAAACGAAAAAAGGATTAAAACTCAGGGGCAAATTCACTAAGCGCTGAAGCGCCGAACGCTAGCGTTACTTCGCTAGCATTTGGCATTTTCGTTACTGCGCAAATTCACTAACGAACGCTGGCGTAGATTCACTAGTGTTATTTCGCACCCTTACGCCTGGCGAATTATCGCTACGGACGTAACTACGCAAATTCACTAACGCGCGCAGTGTACTGAACGCTACCTTTTACGCTAGACTTCTTTCGCCACTTCAGACCAGGCGAAGCACAATAGAGTAGATAGGGATTGCTTCATTTTTCTAAGTCCCAAAAAACGCTGGCGTGTTTTCTACATGATGGGTGATAGGCTGAAAAAGATCGCACATTTTTTTGGGGCTCCCCTCCTTCCCCCCTACATTTCCTGACTCATGGCAACTTACCTATACAGTGGGCACATGTGTAGGGCAAAATAAAAATTTTATTTGATGTTTTGAAGGTTTTCTAGGCATTTGTAGTGCTGATACGTATTTATCCATTGAAATTTGAATTTGGCGCCGTATGCAAATTAACCATCGCTAGCGTAACTTCGCTTTGCTTAGCGAATCAACACTAGCGCAACTTCGCAACCTTACGCTACCCCTGAGCGCAACTTCAGATTTTAGTGAATTTGCGGCGCGCTGGCGAAACTACGCCTGGCGAAGTGCGGCAAAGTTACGCCTGGCGCAACTACGAATCTTAGTGAATTTGCCCCAAGGAGAGAACGAATCTATTCCATTTATCACTTCATATAATAATTCAAACAATCAGTTAGAAAAATAATACAAAAACATTGGCATATTCTTCTCAAAGATTTAAAACAACACTTGTCACAAAATCCGAGAATGATTTATAAAAAACCACGTACTATTAAACAAATATTAGTACCAAGCTGTTTGTCCACTAATGATAAAAATACAAATAAAATTCAACTGGATCCTTTTAATAGTGGAATAACAAATGGATTCTTCCCATGCAGGACATGTAAAGGGTGTAAAACAAGCAAAACTAATGAAAGAAAAGTAACTAAATTTAAATCAAATGTAACCAATGAAGAAATTAACATCAAAACATTAATAACATGCAATAGCAACAATGTAATATATGTACTACAATGTCCTTGCAATTTGCAGTATGTTGGAAGGCCTAACAGAACCCTAAAAACGAGAATAAGAGAACATATGAATAATATTAAAAAAGGCTTACTTACTCACAGTGTATCTGCCCACTTCAAATCACACCACAATTCAGATCCCTCTCTTCTCAAATTTATGGGTATTGTCCAAAAGAAAACACATTGGCGTGGAAGTGACAGATTATCGTACTGATTATATCAAAAGAAGAAACACTTTGGATTCAGAAATTGAAAACATTAACACCATGTGGTTTAAATATAGATATTGATCTTAAATGTTTTTTAAACGAATAATACATTTATTTTGTTTTTATTATAAATAACCTTTTATCTTTATAAAATTCAGGAATCGTATTTAACCAATTTTTGTTATAAATTATAAATTTTGTACCTGTGTTCTTAATTAACCAATCATGAGCCAATTAATTGGGCTTAAAAGGATGTTGTAATGTATCATGTGATATGCCCCTGAGGAAGTACTACAGATACAAAACGCGTTGGGCTTTTCAAATAAAATTCTTTATATTTAACCTTTCCCTATTGATTGGATTTTGTACGTCAAAAACCCAGCACATCCAATTCCGGACCGCCGAGGAGAACAAGATCGCTTCGCTGATAAAAACTTTCCATTGCGGCAAATTTACCTACCTGCGTGGAGAAAAGTACTACCGACAGCGATCATTATAACAAAGTCCCCAAAATTTTTTACGTTCGGTAAGTGCAATTGCATAGCGCAAGTTCCGGCGTTGCTGCCCTATTAAGTTTTATTTTGCAGATAACCGATCTTCGGCCTTTGAATCTCCACAATCGGCTCAGGTTTCTGCAATAAGCTGTACAACCGATTAAGATCTTGTGAGTAGATCTATTTATTGTGGAGCAGCACACTCCGGAAAGAATATACTGCACTATATACTTTTTATTTTCACATCTAGGTGCTGAGCTTTACACGTATTACTCAGGAGCGCACTGAATCATTGTATATTTAAAAGTTTTTCTTATTGTGGACTGGTGGATCCATGGTTCCCCTCAGTGCTGCTAATTATCTCTAATTGGAACTACTGCGCAGAGTCTACCTTTGATTGCCTTTAATAAAAACATTGTTTTAAAAAAATGCACACACATACACATATATAAACACATATTTACAGACTGAACTCCTCTCAGTGTATATAAATATATATTGTACAACAACATACCTGTGACTATTATACTGAGCGGCTGGCTGGTGTTACTGCTGATAGGATTCTCTATTTTACAGGTGTATCTCCCAGTGTCACTCATCGTGATTGGCTGGAAGTACAGGAAGTCTTTGATACAGGTCACATGGGGCTGAGAGCAGGCAGTTACTCCATCTCGGTAAAAAGTGTAATTAACCACATTCTGACCCCCAGCGTCACAATAGAGGGACACATTGGTGCCATTAACAGGATAAACATTGCCATTAGTGGTAGATATGTTCACTTTGAGATTTGGAGGGGTAAATGGACCTAAAAGACAAATAAATAGTGTTTACTACATGAACTGCTTTAAAAACAGGACATTATTAAATAACGCATATTAATTAAAAGATAACCTTTGTACTGCAATACATATTAATTTTCCATTGTACAAAGGAATTTCTCTTACTAAAACCAGGGCTGCTTTAAATTGTGTAGTTTCCTTCACATATTTCTTAGACTGGCAGAAGATCTGCACAAGGCTTATACACAACACTTGTATTTTTGATTAATTAAGGAAGCTGCTCTTACTCATACCAAGGCAGAGGTTAGGTTCACATTGTTTTTTTCATTTAAAAGGAATGCAACATTTTTCAATGCAGTTTCTTAATTAAACTGTTTATTACCAACAATATGGGTCATTTTTGACCCCAGGGTCATTCTGGGAGTGGTGCATTCTGGGAGTGGTGCATTCTGGGAGTGTGCCCAGGGTCAGACTGGGCCAATGGGGCACCGGGAAAAAACCTGGTGGGCCCCAGACTCGCTCCCTAGATTTAGTTTCCTGCTGCAGCCTCCCTTTTTCAGGCAGGTCGCAGCAAATAAAAAGGCCCCCAGTTTGACCCTTAGTGTGCCCCCTTGCCTGCTGCACTCCAGTGCTCAGAGCAAAGAAATTTTGTAGATCACAAAGTTAAAGCTGCAACAATTGGTCTGAATGGGGCCCCTTTTTTGTGTATCTTAGGAAGTCCATTAATACACAGAGGGGTTAGACCAGGGTAGGGGCAATGATACGTGGCCCAATCAATACATAATAGAATGATCAGGTCTGGATTTGTGGTGAGGCCACAAAGGTTCAGGCCTAGGATGGCAAATTATTAGCCGCTCTATGGCAAGCACTGGGGATGCTTGCGCATGTGGGGAGTAGTGCGGACAGGAACTAGAACTGCGTAGCCTAAGGCGACAGCCTGTGAAATCAGGAGCTGAAGAGGATGTGAACCCATGCAGTGTTCTATCAGCCATAAACATCCCATAATACTGTACTTACTGCTAAGTCTGAGAGTCAGGGGGCTACTGGTTTCCCAATTCAGACTGTTAGAGCCAATGCAGGTGAAGGATCCACTGTCTGTCCTCTCCACAGGACTAATCATGAGGCTGGAGTTGGAATTCATTAAGTGATATCTGGGATTTGAATGTAATGGTGCTCCATCCAGGTACCAGGAGAAGGTGACATTAGTGCCAAGAGCTGAACATGTTAGATTCACTGAATCCTTCCCTGCCCACAGCAGCCCTGAAGACGCATTACTGCTCAGTGTCACCCCAGATACAGGTGCTGCCAACCAGAGAACAACATCATCATCAACATCATAATTTATTTATGTAGCACCACCAAATTGTTCAGCACTTTACATTAATTTATAACAGAGTTTGACAATAAGGGTTACAGAATAAAATAATCCAAACAAACATTTGAAACATAAGAAAGAAGAAAATAATTGGTGATTTATAAGATGATCCCTGATCAATCAAGATGCATTGAGTTTGCTTCTCTAAACAGGTGAGTCATTAGGGAGTGTGACGTTTTGGAAGAAAGGGGAGAGTCTGATAGCTCATAAGAGCGACAGGTAAAAACTAGAGACAAACTGGGACAAAGTGATGAGAGGAGAAGAAAGTTGAAGGTCAGAAGCAGAGGTTGTGTGAAGGAGTGTATTTTGAGATCAGAACTCAGTTATGCAGGGCCTTCACTGTTAAGAGCCTTTGAATGTCAGTGTTAGGAATGGTTAATAAGTATTAGTAAATATAATTATTACATGTTACAGTTTTAAAGCAATCATCTATAATTAATTAGATACAGACACAGTCATTACAGACAGACACATTGATTAAACTAAATAACATTGATATGTACCTGAAGCAGTATAGTAACTAGACATTACTGGGCCCCACAGCAATTAATTTTTCAGGCCCCCCAAAATATTTATTGAAATTGTATATGAATTAGAATAGGGGTGCCCAGGACGTTGATCGCGGTCTACCAGAAGATACCGGTAATGTTCCTGGTAGACCACGACCGACCAGAGAGGAGGGGATATGGAACACTAGTGCAGTTGCGTAACAAAGCTCTTTCAATCCATTTGACGGTCTCTAGGACTTCTCCTCCATCCTATCTTCCACCGTGGCTCTGCCCCTTCCACTCCTCACTGTTCTCCCTGCTGCTGTTGTTTCCTCCACTGCCCTGCGGTGTGAGTGTCCTAGTCCAGGACCATGTCTCCTAACAACCAACTGTGTCCTGCTCCCCCATAGGCATATCACATGCAAAAGCACCTGTTTGTGCATGCGCTGACCAGGTGGTGCCAAGCAGAATTTAGAGTAAAAAGTACATTTTACATTGTAATCTTACTTATCATTACTTACTATATAATTTGCTTATAATATTACTCTATTATTCTTTAACAACCTTGGCTGTGTTTTTGTGTGCAGCCAGATAGCAAGGATACCTAACTGCAAAGATGAAGACCCCAGTTCTATGCTATCATTATGCTGAACCTTTAAAAAAGAATAAAGTATGAGTATGACTGCTTGGAACTATAAAAGTACATACACTATGTCAGTTTAGGAACTAATATTATTTAGATAAGATGGGCTTTGCTTAGTTGTTAATGGATTCTGTACTTTTTTTAAAATTCTACTGTTTGGTTACAGAGGCAGGTTAAACTCTTTAATAATTGTAAATAATATTGACAATGAGCTGTGACAGGGTTAATAAAAACAAGGTATCTGTCAGGAACTAAAACCAGACATTTGCACATATATATCTAGAACTGGAGCTGCAATGCTTCTAGATATATTTGTGCACTGTGTTCATACAGATATATATATTTTCTGCACTATTATAGAAACGTAATCTATGCCATAGGGCGTAGGGTAAGCATTACAGTTGCAGTCAGTAGATACTACCCTGGAGAGTGTTTTACAATGCAGATTACATCACATCCTCATTGATTTTAAAAGGGATTGCTCACCTTTAAATCAACCTTTTATTATAACCATTTTATGTATTAGCTTTTTCATAAATATGAGCACATATGCATTGAGCAGTTCTGGGTTTTCCCATCACTATTGATTATGGACCTCTATTTTTTGTGTACATTCCCTCTCTATTGAAGATGTGCATATCAATGTGTCTTCTTGGATTTTTGATGTGCCAGTCCAATTTTTTTAATCATCTTTTTGGTTTAGATTCTCTTTTAAGGTTGAACTTCTCTCAGTATATAGAATGGTAGTTGTAACCTAAAGGGTTTTTTCAAACTTTAAACACTATAATCAGTACATTTCTGTGGACAAACAAACACCTGAGAATTAGTAGGCCTATACTGTACCAACCTAAACTGAGAGGTGGATTAAGTCTGCCAGATTGTTATTCATATTATCAGGCATGTTTATTAGCAAAATTAGTTGAACATTCCAATGTTAACTCAACAAAACAATGAAAATGCCTGGAAGATAAAGGAGCTACATTCCCCATAAATAATATTCTTTGGAACAGGGGGAAGCATTCGGTTCTAAACCTGAAAGAAAATCCTCAAACATCAGCCTTGGAAAAATTTTGGTCCTCATTTAATCAAAAATATCAACTTATACCATACCCTTCTCCTTTACTAGCTCTGAGTCAAAATCTGGACTTCATGCCTGAAATTTTGGTTAAAGGAATGGCATCGGCCTTGGGATTACAAAATCTAAAACTGAAATATGTCCTCAAAACAGAAACCTCAGTGTCCAGACCCAATTGGGATGAGAGGGACCACTGGAGGTATTATCAAATCCAGTACTTCCTACAATTGAACCCAAATGCTCCAAGTAAGAGTTTGAAACCTTATGTGATATGAAAACTGTCCCACACCACTTAATATCAACTCTCTATAAACTGATCATACAAAATAAATATCCTAATATGCCCCATTTTACACAGACTTGGGAAGCAGAGTTAAAGATAAACATACAAGAAAATGAATGGGAACATTTTTTCAGGCTTATAGCAAAATGCTCCATAAACAACAGATTCCAGGAGAACTCTTATAAAACGCTATCATATTGATATAGAATGCCTACTAAACTATTTGCTAAATGCATTTGACCAGACAAACGTTGGAGATGTCACAAGGAAATAGGAAATATATCTCATATATGGTATTTCTGTGAAAAATTACAATTGTTTTGGAGTAATGTACAAACTGCATGTCGGGAGATCTTGGGATACCAGGTCGACCTCACACCTCAATTAATATTACTTTTTCACACAGAGACTCCAGAACATATATTCAAGTATAGCCTATTAAGCCAATTGCCACAATTAGTGGCAAAAATATTAATTCCAAGACATTGGAGAGAAACCAATCCTCTGACATTAGAGGAATGGATTACCTATGTAAAGGATATTTGATGGAGGAATTTACATCACATCTAGCAGAAAAGCAAGACAAATTTATTGTGACCTGGTAGCCCTTAATTTCCTACTTACATGCTCATAAGAAACTGTAAAAAAAGGAAAAAGGATAATATCAGCCTCCAAGCTCAACTCACAACCTACCCCTCACTCTCTTCACTTGCTCTTTTTTTCTTTCTTTAACCCTATTGTTATTTTTCTATTTTGAGAAATGTAATCCTGAAAATGCATAAAGTTACAAAACTGACTGAAAAAAAAAGGAATGACACAAGAACGTATGTACAGTATAACCAATACATGTTTCTTCAATATAAATAAAACTTTCTTGAAATACAAAAGAATGGTAGTTGTAGCAAGTGCACTCCTTAAAAACAGTGATGCCCTGGTGCTACCACAAGAAAAACTATTGCCCATAAAGGAATGGTGCACTCCAAAGACTTAAAACATAAGAAAACAAATGTTTTTTTAGTTAATATTTTGTTCCTCACTGGGAACTTTCTCAGGACAAAGGCTACAGCCACCTAATTTTTGATTCTCTCATTCCAGGCTAAGAATCAGCCCCTCGGTTTGCATCAGTCTTCCACTGATACTGCACCCGGAGCCAATGCATCAGGCCAGGTGCAGGCACACATACAGTAGTTACATAGTTAAATCCAGTTTAAAAAAGACAAAGTCCATCAAGTTCAACCCCCTCCAAATAAAAACCCAGTATCCATACACACACCCCTCCATACTTTCACATAAATTCTATATACCCATGCCTATATTAATTATAGAGTTTAGTATCACAATAGCCTTTGATATTATGTCTGTCCAAGAAATCATCCAAGTCATTCTTATAGTCATTAACTGAATCAGCATCACAACATCACCCGGCAGTGCATTCCACAACCTCACTGTCCTGACTGTGAAGAACCCCCTACGTTGCTTCAAATGAAAGTTCTTTTCTTCTAGTCTAAAGGGGTGGCCTCTGGTACGTGATCCACTTTATGGGTAAAAAGGTCCCCTGCTATTTGTCTATAATGTCCTCTAATGTACTTGTAGTGTAATCATGTCCCCTCGCAAGCGCCTTTTTTCCAGAGAAAACAACCCCAACCTTGACAGTCTCCCCTCATAATTTAAGTCTTCCATCTCTCTAACCAATTTAGTTGCACTTAGTCTCTGCACTCTCTCCAGCTCATATATATCCCTCTTAAGGACTGGAGTCCAAAACTGCCTCCATACTCCAGATGAGGCCTTACCAGGGACCTATAAAGAGGCATAATTATGTTTTCATCCCTTGAGATAATGCCCTTTTTATGCAAGACAGAACTTTATTTGCTTTAGTAGCCACAGAATGACACTGCCCAGAATTAGACAACTTGTTATCTACAAAAACCCCAAGATCCTTCTCAGTTAAGAAAATGCTGAACATACTGCCATTTAGTGTATAACTTGCATTTATATTATTTTTGCCAAAGTGCATAACCTGCATTTATCAACATTGAACCTCATTTTCCAGTTTTCTGCCCAGTTTTCCAGTTTAGACAAATCTCTCTGCAAAGTGGCAGCATCCTGCATGGAACCTATAGTTCTGCACAATTTAGTATCATCTGCAAAAATAGAAACAGTACTTTCAATGCCCACCTCCAGGTCATTAAAGGGTACCTGTCACCTTTATAAATATTCCAAATTATTTTCTATTATGTAAGTTGAGAAAAATAAACTTTACTTAAAGGACCAGTAACATCAAAAAATTTAATTGTTTTAAAGTAATAAAAATATAATGCAGTGTTGCCCTGCACTAGTAAAACTGATGTGTTTGCTTCAGAAACACTACTATTGTTTATATAAATAAGCTGCTGTGTAGCCATGGGGGCAGCCATTCAAAGGAGAAAAGGCTCAAGTTACACAGCAGACAGCAGATAAGCTCTGTCTGTCTAATGGTGTTATCTGTTATCCATTATCTATCCTGTGCCATTTAGCCGTTTTTCAATTTCCGCCATTGCTACACAGCAGCTTGTTTATATGAACTATAGTAGTGTTTCTGAAGCAAACACATCAGTTTTACCAGTGCAGGGCAACATTATATGATATTTTCATTACTTTAAAACACTTTCAGTTTTTGGTGTTACTGTTCCTTTAAACTATATTTATTATTTAAATTGTTTTTTCCTTCCATCTTGGAATTACACAAACACAGCAATCAGGCAGGTGGCATTTTGTGGCTATTTGTTATTAAGATAAATTGAGTATTACCCAAAAGTCTTGTGTATGCACCAGCATTGGGGGCCTACTGCCCATGTGCAGTGCCCTATACAATTATAAATTGTGAGGAGGGAAGGGGGGATGTGAGGAGAGCAGTGACATGTAGGAATTGCTGAATGGAAAGTGAAAGTAATTGACTGTCCCGCCTCTATGCCTCAGGCATAGAGGTGGGGCAGGTAATATTTGATTGAAAGCTTAGATATTTAAACACCTTTATAACAGGTATGGACGTTTTAATGAAAAAAAGAATATGGGTTCCATGTTTAATTTGCAATGGACTTTCATTATGCAGCTTTTTATGTGTAGGTGACGGGTCCCCTTTATACACAAGTTAATAAGCAAAGGACTCAGTACAGAGCCCTGCGGTACTCCACTAACAACACTGGTCCAATTAAAAAATGATCCATTTAGCCAGTTCTCTATCGAAATACAAATACTATGTTCCAAGCCAACATTCCTTAATTTAACCAGTAACCTTCTGTGTGACACTGTATCAAATTCTTTAGCAAAGTCTAAGTAAATCACATCCACTGCCATCCCAGAATCGAGGTCTCTACTTACCTTCTCATATAAATAAATTAACTTAGGCAAGATCTATTACTCATAAAAACATGCTGGCACAGACTCATAGTATTATAATTTGCTATAAGGTCCAGTATCCACTGAGTGGATTTTTGAGTTTATGTGCATTTCTGTGTCAAAATTCGCTCCGTGTTCCTGCACCCGGCCTGATGCAGTGGCTCCAGGTTCAGTAATTAACCACATTCTGGCCCCCAGCATCACAATGGAGGATAAAGTTGGTCCCATTAACAGGGTAAGCAAAGTCATAAGTGGTAGGTACATTCAGAGCTGGAGCAGAAAGTGGACTTAAATAATAGAGAAAAGAAGGCTTATTTTGGCATATTAATTACATTAACTACTATCTTTAAAAGCCAATATTCCATGATTAAATATTTTTGTAATAAGGAATATCATACTATATGGAACTGATGTAGTTACTTGCGTTTTCCTACTTAAATGATTTGTGTGTCCTTGTGCAAGTTAGAAGCACAAAATATGCTTTGTCCATCTGTAACTTCAATTTTATGTTTACCATTGATGTCAATATTCACAAGAATAAGATCCATATCCTGCATTGTATATTATAAAGACTATGGGGCAGATTTACTAAAGGGCGAATTGGCCATCGCTAGCGAAATTTCAACAGAAATCCAATCCTCAGGGACATCACCAATTTAGAGGCAATTCGCTAGTGAAAGAGACCGTGGCTAGCGTAGTTTCATGCCTTATCGTGAATTATCACTCAAGCAAAGTTTCGTTCACCACCTTAGACCAGACAAACTGATAAGATGAAGCTACACTCCCCTCAATCTTATGTCAGTGACATCATATCCTGTATGCTGCCGTTTTTTCATATTTTAAAGATTTTTGTGATTTTTTTCCCAACCATTTTAGGGGCATGCCACATTTGTTTTAGGTGGGCTCATGTCTACGGTATTAGAGGATCTCTTTTGTCTTTATTTTGCTTCCTTGGACATTTGTAATAATAAGTGGCCACTTCAAGCATTTGCACCAACATCACTAATAAATCCGTCTATACGACCTACCGTATATGTACCCGCCCTGTTCAAATTAACCTGAGTGTAAGAGTACAACAAAGTATCGCTAAGCAGAATTGAACACTAGCAAAGGATCACTAAGAAATGTTTGCGCTGACAAAACTTCACCAGCGTTCGGCTGCTGAGACACAACTTTGCATTTTAGTGATAGTGGTAACAAATTTACGCCTGGCGAAATGGCGCAAAGTGTGGCAGAGCATTCGCTGGTGAAAATTCACCCTTTCGTGAATTTGCCCCTATGAGTCTATAGGGAATTTTGTTTATTGATAAAATACTATAACAAAGTAACAAATCTATACAAAATAAACATTGCACAGAACACAGAATTATAAACTTAGAAATAACAAAAAATCTAATGAAATCAAATAATGAATCTGTAACCTTCAATATTATCATTAAAGTCAAACTTTTAGGGTTTCAGAGATTTAGCTGCTGATGTTCCCTGTTCCTCCTGAATCCCACTCATTCCTGGGGATCCCTCATCTTCTTCTTCTAGGAAGACACTTTGCCCTTCATTTAAAACCTCCAACTTTCCCTTGCTTTTTTTCCTAGAATCCTCTTCCAGACCTGTTGCCTATGAGTCTATAGGGAACCATGGGGTTGACATTAACTAGCAAAGGCAGGGTTAATTTTGCTCCTTTCTAATCAGAAACATATAGGGTTAATTTATGACAGGGGTTTCCAAACTGCGGCCTGAGGGCAACATGCGGCCCAGGTTACATATGAATGCGGCTCAACTTGGTTCCCGAGGAAACGTAATGTCGCAAAGGATATAGGAAGAGGGGGGACTCTGCCCATTGCCCAGTTAGTAATAATAATATAATAATAAGTCTATTTAATATCCAGGTGTCCCATATTCCAGTGTATAGCTCCATCTGGTTATCCAACTGGCATTGTAGTTCTTTTCTGTATATTTCCTTTACTTTTACAAATTAAACGTGTTTGTGTATTTCATGTGTGGCCCCAAACACTTTTTCTTTTTCCACTGTGGCCCACTGAGACAAAAGTTTGGACACCCCTGATTTATGAGCATAGTGCATTTGTTATATCCACAATGTCCCAGCAGTCAACCACTTTCACTATAGGGACTTGTGGCAAACAATCCTCCTTGAACTTCTGTATAGTTACACTTCTTTTCTGGATCGAGCGCTACTGCACCTATTGATGCAAGGGAACCCGTGAGCTACTGCCACCTCCTGAACAGGTGGTAGCTTCAGTGCCCTGTCATTCTCTGCAGTTTAATTAGTATAGGTCACACATGACTAGCACACTGAACACTGGGAATGATGCTTTGAAAATATTCAGCGTCCAATTACACTGGAATTCTTGAATTGACAAGCAGGTTGGGGGAGGAGCAGGACAGAGTGGTGATGAGCCATGCTTATGAGGAGTTACAGGAGGGATAATATGTGCCTACCCCCCCCCCCCAAACAGTTGCTACAGAGAATTTGATAAAGGTTATGGAAAGTCTCAGTCATTAGGAAAGCCTAGTCAAGTTGAGGTTGTTTACACTAGAGAAGAGATGGTTAATGGAAATACCACAAAATGAATATTTAAGTAATACGTAGATAGTTTATTGAAAATGGCAATTTTCTATTTATGATTACCCAATGGCACATACTCCTAAAAAAGTATACAGTGGGTATTAATATTAAAATGGTTTATTTAGAAGGAGCAGGGTTTTACATAGGAGCTGTTGTATGCAATATATTATTTATAGAGACCTATATTGTTAGGGGGTACCCTATAATAACTATTTATAAATATATAAGAGGATCATACAACAAACTCTGATATTTTATTCACAAGAAGATCCTTCTAGCAGACACAAGGGAATCCAATAAGATTAGGAGGATGTTCAGTATTAATACTCAGAACGGCTTTTCACAGTGAGAGCTGTGAAGGTGTAACATTCTCTTCCTGTGGCTGTTGTACTGGCAGATATATTAGATAGATGTTAGGAACACAATGACATCCATGTAACAAGGAGCAATTTGGAATAGGAAACAATAAGGGTTTATGCAGGTTTCACTTAAAGTCAGATAATTCTGCAATGAAAGTTAAAATTTGGCCCCAGAATCAGGGTTGGATTGGGACACCGGAAAAAAAAAAGGTGAGCCATGGCCTTTTGGGCTGCCGCCAGCCCAGGTCTGCTCCCCCTGCTTGCTCCTCCGGCTGCCCCATAAGGAAATCCGCCGCATTGTGCGTGTTGCATGTCTTTTGCGCATAGGCATACGCAAGCCGTGAGTTTTAAAGTTGAGAGGGGGCCCCCAGGGACTGCAAGGAGGGTCCTTGTTTTACAGCCCCGGTGGGCCCATACGGCTCCAGAATAATAATTATCAAGGAATTGGTTGCAGTAATAATGTATACAAATAGCTAGCAGGTTAAGTTCCCACTAGCAGTGACTGCAGGCAGAGTGTGGACTAGCTGCCTTAATGATTTGAACACTCTGAATACCTAGTGACATAGAGCAAAACTAGTTCTGATAAATCTACATCAAAGTTCTGAAGACCAGGGATAGAAATGGGGGCAGGCAAAAGAAGCAAATGCTTAAGGCTTAAAGGAGCAGTCCAGTATAAAAATAAAAACTGGGTAAATAGATAGGCTGTACAAAATAAATAATGTTTCTAATATAGTTAGTTAGTCAAAAATGTAATGTATAATGTATATGTAGTCAGCGACTTTAAAGGGGGCCCACATTGGACATTGTTCAGTGAGTTTGCTTTTAATCCATAGCATTCAGCTCAAATTCAAAAGCAAACAGATATGACTAGTGATGAGCGAATATTTTTGTGCATCAAAAAAAATTGTCGCCCATTGACCTCAATGCATTTTACAAATTTTTTTTTTGAACAGGTCAGATTCGCCAATTACTGGTTATGACCCATGTGGCTCCCCCTCAAGTCACTGATTACTGGTTACTGGCTGGTAACCAATCAGTGGAAACCAAGAGAGCTGCAAAGCAGGAAGTAGTGTTCTGTCTATTATTTTACACATCCAGTCACTCCAGCCTTTATACATTACATTTTTGGCTAACTAACTATATTAGAAACATTTTTTATTTTGCACAGGCTATCTATTCACGCAGTTTTTATTTTTATACTGAACAATTTCTTTAAGATGAGGGGGTGATGGGCACATATCTCTTACATCTGGCTACCCCTGTTCCAGGCCCTTGTCTCCACATTGACAAGTAGTGGCATGTAGTAGGGGAGGAAGGTGGTGTGCCGGGTTGCCTAGAGCTCATGGCCGGCTTGCTCCGGCTCTGCTGGAGACCTCTAGTTAAATAAAGTAAAACTTAGACAAGAAAAGAAAGACTTCCAGGAGCAGTGTAGGAGCAGCAGTTTCCGGAGGAAAGAAAAAGGTATAAATTGCCAACAATAGCTTAGCAAGACAGCAAGAAAAGGGCTGGGTGAATTTTATAGCAAGTGAGGAAATACAGGGTCATTGAAAACAGCTCTTGGTAAAAGTTGATCCAGAGACTGATCCAATTGCCATCTTGGGGGCAGATTTACTTGAGGGCAAAAAGTCGCCAGTGACCAATTCGCACCCATGCCATTATGCCTAGCGCAAATTCACTATTTTTGTTAGATTTTGTTTTTTGTATCAGTTATTTGAGTGAGCTCTAATGCATCTACTAGGAAAGGGAGCCCCCCTATATATTGGATCTAACTGTCACCCAACTGCTGCATGAAGAGAGAATGAAGAGCAACAGATGCCGAGAGAGGGATAGTGAATATAAACTTGATTCTTTCAGAATTTTTAATTTATTGTATTTAGAAAGTTTATTATTTCAGTATGAGGAAGCATATATTAAATTTTCATTTTCCCTTTAAAGGGCTAATAAAGCTTAACTAAAGAAGTAGTTAGAAATGTTGTACATAATGTTGTACATAATGCTTTGGGCTTCTGTACCCAGCCCAAGGCAACCACAGCCCTTTAACAGTAAAGATCTGTGTCTCCAAAGATGCCCCAGTAGCTCCCCATCTTCTTTTCTGCTGATTCACTGCACATGCTCTGTGCTGCTGTCACTTACTGAGCTTAGGGACCCACTCACCATAAACAGTACACATAGAATAGAAATGTCACAATATAAGGCTGATTAGTAATTAATACAGATAAATACTACATGGCAGCACATAAACAGTGCAATTAGCATCAGAATTTAATAATCAGCCCTGTAGCATCATCTGATATTACAGACAAACCTAATTTTCTGCTTGATAATTAGCGACAATCCCTAAACTCAGCTTCTCAACAGCTGCTCAGAGCCCACTGAGCATGTGAGTGCTGGTGCAATAAGTCCAGTATGTAAAATATGGCATTTTTGGCCATATCCATTTTTAGGGTTTAGCTCTCCTTTAAAATGGGAGCAGTATCTGGGTGCATCTGTTCACTCTGACTGGTTCTTGTTCATAGTCTGTGAAATTTACTTTGGGTGATCTATGCAGTGATTTTATTGCATACTATTAATCAGCTGTCAATACTTACTGTAAACTGTGAGATGAAACTGTTCTGTTTGTTGCACAGCAGTGTTTATGTTGAATACAGTGACTGTATATTCCCCTGTATCTGCAGGAGTGAGATTGTCCAGTTGAAGATTAGCGTTTCCATACAGGGAGCATCTGTCTGTGCAGCTGTTATTATAAGTAGGAGGGTTACCCAGTGCTGCAGATGCAATTGGACTGACACCAAACCTCCATGTTACAGTCCGCTCATTCTGTGCAGGTAAATTCAGCTTCACTGTGAGAGTTACAGATCCACCCTCATTCCCTGATACATTCTGTAAGCAAGATATAGAGCCTGTGAGAGGAAAAGCAAAGTTTTAATGAACATTGAATGAATGGACATTGCTCTCTGTTCCTCTTTCTTCATTTAGGTCAAGAAAGAATAATGTTATGTCTGTGTCCTGTGGAATCCTTACCAAGCAATGATAGTAGCAGCAGCATCGGGGCAGGTAGGTACCAGTAGGATCCCATCAGTGCAACAGCCTGCAGTGTGTGTGTGTGTCTGTGTGTCTCACTCGCTTTTATTTGCCCATTTCCCTCACTCTTTACTTTCCACTGTGCTCATTACAGGGAAGTAATACAGAGTTGTTAGAGGTTGTTAGAGGTAAGACACAAAGTGTAAACAAGATAACAACCCCTGTAAGAAAATACATTTTGAAACGTATATGCATTATGCCCAACATTCAAAGAAAATGTAGACTGACCATGCTATAGTCTTTTTAAGTGTGCTCCATTTGAAAGCTGGAAAAAGTCAGCAGAAAAAGGCAAATAATTAAAAAAAAAATATATAAAAAATAAATAATGAAGACCAAATGAAAAGTTGCTTAGAAATGACCACACTATAACATATAGGGGGTTATTTATCAAGGTCTGAATATCCGAACCTCGAATAATTCGTAGTTTTCAAAAAAACAAACACAAATTATTCGATATTTATTGAAGTCCGATGGTCTGAAAACTCAGAATCCAAAACTCTGGCATCTAAAAGCTCTTGAAGTCCTGTATAAGTCAGTGGGGAAAAGGTCCCAGTGTCTGCACTGATGTCCGTACCGATCTCAGATGGTTTCGGGGAAAAAATCTTAGTTTTTACAGGAAGCTCCGAACAATTATGAGTTTTCGGGGAAAGCTCCGAAGTTTTCCCAATCCTTTTTTTTTCGGGCTTATTTCTTCATAAATGGGGTCCATTCGGAGTTGCTCGGATTTCTAACTTAGAAATACTTAGAAAAATTCGGACCTTGATAAATAACCCCCTAAAAGGTCAAACATCCACCTAAACTGTATATGGACACTGACTTGTTCAGGAGCTTATTCTCAAAGAAAACATGTTAATATGAAATGTAGTAAGGCTTTCCTCTTGATGGTGGAACATCTTTTGTGGAATTTACTTTCATTCAGCCACAGAAGCCTAGGCACACAGATTGGCACTACAATTCATCCCACAGGTGGAAACAGAAAAAGGTCTTCCTCAAACTGTTGCCACAAGTGATTGTCAACAAAATGAACATTGTCAACAAAATGATGGTAAACTATAGCCTTAAAGGGATACTGTCGTGGAAAAACATGTTTTTTTACAAAATGTATCAGTTAATAGTGCTACTACAGCAGAATCCTGCATTGAAATCCGTTTTTCAAAACAAGAAATTGATTTTTTTATATCTAATTTTAAAATTTGCTATGGGGCTAGACATTTGGACATTTCCCAGCTGCCCTCAGGTCATGTGACTTGTGCTCTGATAAACTTCAGTCACACTTTACTGCTGCACTGCAAGTTGTAGTGATGTCATTACCCCTCCCTCCTACAAGCTGCTGTAATGTAAATAGAGCCTTGTCTGCTGAGCCTGTCAATTGAACAATAGGCAGGAATCAAGATAAGCTCCCACTGACACCACTTCCGAAGGACTGAAATAAGATAGTCCTGTGATCACTGCCCCCACTTACATTTAAAAAAAATAAATATAAATATATATATATATATATATATATATACACACACACAATTCATTTTGGACACTGGAAAAAATATTTTATATAGATAGTTTATTATATTTGTTTACACAAAAATGAATGGCAGAAACACAGGAGTACACTCCCAGGACTGATGACAGGGAATAGAAAAAAAGGATAAAATAAGGACATACTTGAAAACCAGAGGAAGTCTAGGAAGGGTTAAAATAGCTCATGAAAAGGAGGCAGTAAGTAGTTAATGAAAAAAGAAGTATTGCAGGCAGGAAAGGAGCGCAGTGTGTGTGAGGTGGATAGCAGAGGGAACTCACAGCTCCTTTACCTCATCTAGTAACCAGTAAAACAAACTAGGAAGGCAGCAAGGAGAGAAAGTTCCCCCCTCCAAAGGAAAGCAGAGATCAAACTTACAGAACAGCAGGAGCTTTGATAGTGTCTGTGGGAGGAGGGGCTACTAGTGCAGCTGTAGAGCAGGACGTAGGAAAGTGAAAGTAATTGCTTCCCTGCAAACCATGTGACCTCTCTCCTCCAAACATCACACGCATGGGCAGAGAGGGGAGGGGGGAGTGTACAGCTGGATTCTCATGTCGTAGTGCGACCTGGCTTTTCATTACAGAGTGGCTGCCTCCAAGCCAGGGTTGCCAGGTTGGCGGGTTTTCCGCCAAATTGGGCGGTTTTTAAAGCGTGGTGGCGGTTTTTCCAAGTCCAAACCCGGCAATGGCTAGTTTTGGGCTAGTTTTAATAGGTGCCGCGGGTTTGGACTTGGAAAAACCGCCCAATCTGCCCAAATAGTAGCGCTAGCCGCACACACACTGCTGCTCAGCTGGCTGCACGATATACGAAAAGGGGCGGAGCTGGAAGAAGACTTGTTGGGAAAGGGACTCAGAGGCAGAGCCAGAGGGAGTCTCAGAGAGGGGCGGGGCACGCCGGCCAGGGGGCGGGGCAGAGCTGGAAGAAGAACACGCAGCGACGAGCCAAGCGTCCCCCCCAGGCCAGGAGGAGGGCGTGACGTCATGCAGGGCCAGGGCGGCGGCGCGCAAAGCGCCACGCCCGGGCTGGGCTCTCTCACTCGTGGCGCCGTTCTGCCCTCACAATTGGCCCAGCCCACCTCCTACCAGATCGATGGCCTGCATGTGTTTGACTGTGTGTGTGCAGAGTTTAGCAAAGGTACACCTGCAGGAGCAGCACCGGCATAAACCTGCTTCTAATAGCTTATCTGAACCACTCTACGAATTAACTTTAAACAGCACAGATCAGGTAAGAGTGTGCACTTATCTCAATAAATGCATGTGGGTGGATTGCACTGCATCCAGTGCCTGTTTGCTGCTGCTCTGGAGTGCAAACTCTTACTGGAAGGCTGCTGTTTAAAGTTAACTAACGGGTTAAGGTCACAAGACTGATCATTCATTCACTGGCTGCTGGAAAGGGGGGCTTTAAGGAGGTATAGCAGATTGTGTTGTTGGCTATGCTTGCTTGTTGCTGTTTCTAATTAACTGTTTCAGGGGAGTAGAGATAGAAGACAATTGCACTGTTCCATTTCTGCTGTTTAAAATTAAGTTACATTACAGGGTATTGAGGCAGGATACAATCATATTCTTGCTTGCTGTATATGTGAGTTAATATTGGAGGTATACATCCAGGGATAGTGTAGGTAAGTGCAGCACAGAGTGTATATGGGGATGGGAGGTATATATAAGGATATTAGAAGTCACTGAGGGGTGTGACCATATAAAGGCACAAGGCTGCAGGCTGAGTTATACAGGGGGGAACTCTGAGTATCACTCATGTATTATAAGGGATAATCTACCCCCTACTGTAAATGATAAGGATATTAGAAGTCACTGAGGGGTGTGACCATATAAAGGCACAAGGCTGCAGGCTGAGTTATACAGGGAACTCTGAGTATCACTCATGTATTATAAGGGATAATGTACCCCCTACTGTAAATGATAAGGATATTAGAAGTCACTGAGGGGTTCCTGGTACAGGGACAGGATGAGTACATGCCGCTGCCTCCCTTTTCCGCGTATGTCTCTTATATATGTCAGTGTATATCCCAGTTTTCTTACTGATCATCATGTCTGACTCCAGCAGCAATGCCCAACCTCCAGCTCTTGCACCCAACTGCAACTTCCAATACACATGCATGCAGCCGGGGATGCTGGGAGTTGTAGTTGCACCAACAGCTGCAGGATGTTCTTTAATGAAAAAAATTATTGGAAAATTAGAGGAATGTAATTGATTTGATACCCTTATTGTTTTACTTTATTTTATTAAGATTTGTAAGTTTAAGAATTGGGCTACTTTTGGGCTACTTTTAAAATGGCTTTTGGCTACTTTTTGGCTAGTTTTTTGATAGTCTTTGGCTGGTTTTGAAATGAAAACCTGGCAACCCTGCTCCAAGCACACAGGTAATGCTGTGCCTGCTGTTAGAGCAGCACAGGATGAATGTGTAATGAGCAGAAATGGAACCCCCCATGACAAAATACAAACTAAAATAACTTATGCTTGGAATTGTGGATTAACATTTTATTTGCCAGACAGTGTTTATGGATGTGTGTTTTTTTAAAATGACTACAGATTCCCTTTAAGGTTAAGAGGACCTAGCCTAAATTATGAAAAATAATTGCAAACCATTTTTTTTATCCTCCTCCAAACAATCAGCATTATATATCTGGCATCTGCCAGACCCAAACTCAGTTATAAGCCTGCTAGATGAGTTGCAAATCATGGCTCTACAGGACATATTTCCAGAGTTTATTGTAGCCTCTACACCACTCTAGTCAACGCTTGACATTATACACAGTTATGTAAGGCTTTTTTTCTCTGACAAATGTTTTTTTTTGCTAAATTTGCTTCCTGAGACAGTTTGAAACTCATTGGGGCAGATTCACTAAAGGGCGAAGTGGCTAATGGCAGCAACATTTCACCAGCGATACCATCCACAAAGACATCTCCAATTCACAGACGCAGACAACAATTCGCTAGCGGAAGAGATCGTCACTAGCGTTCGTTCGCACCCTATCACCAGGCAACTCTGGCAAACGGTCATTACTTCTTAAATTTACTAAGGTGCGAATTTTACTGAATGTTACCCCTTTCGCCAGAGTTTCTTTCATCACCTCAGACCAGGCGAACTGATAAAACAAAGCTACACCTTCCTCAATCTTATGTCAGTGACGTCATATCCTGTATGTCAAAAATGCATTAAAGTTGTAAAAAATGCTGGCGACTTTTCTTTTTTTAAAGCAGGATTGCCTTCAAAAGTCCAAACTATTAAAGATTTATGTGTGAACAATTTTTTAAAACTAATTTGAGGGCCGAGGGTGTAGGATGCCTGGCACGATGGGGCATATTTGGTGGTCGTGCCCGAGGGTTATTAGATTTTGGAGGAGGGTCTATCAACTAATATTTTCGGTTTTTCAAATTAATCTAAGGCAGCACCCTTACGAAGCCTTAATGGGACTACCTCCTCCAAATATCCTGAAAATTCAATGTAAATTGTTGAATCACATATTCTTGGCGGCCAGACAGACGATAGCGAAATGCTGGAAGTGCCCCACTGTCAATTACACTATGTTTAAAAATAAGGTCGATTGGATATATGTGAATGAAAGGCTCTCGGGGTTGGCCACGGACAGGTTACAGACGATTAACAAAATTTGGCAACCCTGGATTAGGTATAGGTTTAATGGTACAGTTTCGGGCGCCATTTGATAGGTTGCGATAGCGGGGCAGTCAGGCACTCTATATGTACTTGATTTCCATTCTCAATCCATGGTATCTGGGTCTCCACCAGTTAGGTTATGATGACCGTTTTTTTTTTTTTTTTTTTTTCTGTTTGTTTTGTATTTCGATTTGTGGTAAGATGTTAAATTGTTGACACTATTGTTGAAACGAAAACAGTGTTTTGCATTTATACATAAAATGTAGTTCTGTATCATGGCCGGTATATACCGTTTTGTGAATGTATCGGGAGTATGCATTTTGATATTAACAGAATGTAATGTGATGGTATATTTCTGCAAAGAACTACACAAATAAAAATATTTAAAAAAAAAAAAAAACTAATTTGAGGGGCATGCCACATTTGTTTAAGGGTGGGCTCATGTCTAGGGCATTAGAGGATCTCTTCTGTTATTATGACTCATTGGACATGTGTTTGAAAAAGTGGGCACTTTAAGCATCAACATTACTATTAAAGACGTCCATACGACTTTTATGCACCCCCCTATTCAAATGAACCTAAGCGCAAGAGTCATAGCAAAGTTTCGATAGGCAGAAATGAATGCAAGTGAAAAATCGATATGAAATGCTCACCCAGCCGAATTAACGCTAGTGAAAAAATCACCAGCTTTGGGCAGGCCGAGACCCAACTTTGCATTTTAGTGAATTAGCGCAGTGGCAATGAACTTTCTCCTGGCGAAGTGGCGCGAAGTATGGCGAAGCAGACTATGGCGACAATTTGGCCTTTAGTGAATCTGCCCCTTTGAGTACTCCAGCTCCAGACATGTCATTTTAGAAAGCCTTGTCCATATACATTTGACTATAGTGTATTTGAAAGAAGGACAATAATTTGGGATTTTAATTTATCTGTAGATTTCAAAATGGCACATAAAACACATTTGTATATACATATGTATTACCCTCACCTGACTCCAAAATCTTACGTAGAATTGACAGGAGGAAGTCGGAATAGCTGTTTGTACGGTTTGTAAGGAGTCGATGTGCTGAAAAAAACTAATGTTTTACAAGAAATCCTTGTTAGAACAAAAGATTTAATAAGGAAAACTGGAAGAAGAAAAAACAGGACAGGAAAATGGACTGGGCAGGTGGCAATCAAAATACAATCCAAAAGCAGGCACGGGGTTAGGGCAGGCAGCAAAAACGTAGGTATCCAGAACAAGGTCAAAACCATTGAATCATAGGAGACAAAGGCAGGACAGGAGTTGACTTACAGGACAGGAACTCAAACATCTTGGATAAAGCAGGAGGGCCAGTGATCCTGTTTTGAAGAAGGCAGGATAAAATAGCCACTTATAGCCTGCAAATGGATTGAGAGAGTGGGCCAGGGAATACAGACAGGAGAAAAGACATTTAAATAACCTGGCAGATTACAACCACAATGCCTCCTATGGCTGTGTATGCACAGAGTATTCTGACACACATAAAATAGGGTTGCCTTTGACAAAAAAACAGACAAGAGGGCAGGATGATGACATTGGTGGCAGAGCAGCAGTGTATGTAGGGGAGTAATGACTTTTGGAGGGCAGGTCCATGACATCATGGGTGGTTATTGGTCAGATTATTATGAAAGTTTCACAAGGCTGAAACAGAGAGTGGAGACCTGAACAGCCCTAAGAAAATCTGAACTGTTTGGGTCAAAACCAAACAATAAAAGCAATAAAGAAATGCAATGGGCATACAGATAACACTCCTGCACTGGGGACATGTGGGGACCTATTTGACTTACTAGAAGATAACACACTCTAACTGCCTACCTAGCACAGTCCTTTTAACATTACAGTCCCATAAGTAACTCCAGATGGGATTAATAGATGCACAATTCAGTTCAATGCAAACGGTCCCTTCCCAAGTAATGCTACCTTCCCCAAAGTACCCTTGTACTTGGTAGCCTCTTCCATGTAGCAGGTAGAGGAACAGCATGTCCTCAGGCAGGGGCTTCACACTTAATTGCCATTATCCTTCCTTGGTGGCTCACTCACCATGGTGCTCTCAGAAGCAGTCACACTGGACATTACAGGTAGCTCTGCAGTGTAGACACTCTCCACAATGGCACCACCTTGATCCTGTTCCCTGCCAGCTGAATCAGGTGGTCAGTCAGTTGTCCCAGCACACTCACAATCTCAGGGCTATCAAGCTGATCTCTAGAGCTATGCCAACTCGCCTTGGAGACTACAATCTCACAGGATGGACATGACTTTACTTGATTCTGTTCAACTGGTGAATCAAACAATTTATTTTTCAGTGGCAGACTCTCTGGTGCCTTCAATACATACTGGGTTGTAAATGCATCTTCATGGGCAATTAACTCCTCTGCAGCACCAGACATATCAGTAAGTTTTATCTTGTATTGCTCTTCAATGTCAATATTTGGGGGAAACTTCTCATGGTTTAGCTCTATGGGGCTCTCTATAAATATTCAGCAGGACCCTGTCAGAAGCTCATACTGATGCAGCCACTCTCAGGTGTTCAAAAATCTGTTCCCCTATAGGATTTGGTAAATAAAGTCTTCTCTCACTCTGGGGATCATGGTCCCCACAGCAGCAACCTTTCAGGTTTTAATTTCCAATGCAATATACAACTGACGAATACTTGACAGGCATAATTATCACATCAGTGCCTCCAAAATGTAACCCTTTCTTAAAACACTCCTGTAGACTTATATCACTGCCACTTTACCTGGCGTAACACCTCTTGCAATCCAGCAGATGTGGGCTCTTTGCTTATGAAAGGAAACAAAGATTTGCAGCAACAAATAAACTTTATTTAGCAAAAAATAAATGCAGTTGGCATCTAATACAAATAACACTTCTGCACGGGGAACCATTGGGGACCTATCTGACTTACTAGCGGGCACCACTCTGAATGCCTACCGTGTTCCACTCCAGATCGCGATAGTTAATGCACAGTTCAATTTGATGCAAAAGGTCCTGTCCCAAAGCTTGTATACCCGAAGTAGTGCTATCTCCCAAAAGTACCTCTTCTTGGGTTTAGTAACTGCTCCCACATAGCAGGTACACAAAAAACACCTGTCCTCTCACAGGGGGCCACATTGTATAATTGCCAGTATCCTGGGTGGCTCACTCACCGAGGGCAGACACACTGGGGATTACAGGCAGTTCTGCAGTACAGACACTCACCACAGTTGCACCATTCACCTCCTGGATCTGAAGCAACTTGACAGGGAACAGGATGGGTTCGCTCTGTATAGCTCGAGCACTAGGCATCACCTCCTGGCTAGGGTTGCCACCTGCTCAGTATTTTACCGGCTTGGCCAGTAAAAATGATGCTTCACCCTAATGTTAATAATAGTTAAAAAAATATAAATATATAGGAAGGCTGGCATTTTTTTCTTAAAAAGGTGACAACCCTACTCTTGGCCAAGCTCAGCATAGGCTGAAGCAGAATCCTGTCTGGTTTCCTTGACAGTATCTATATTTCTAACTGAAAGTAGTACACTTTCAGTCTGGATCCCTAGTCAGATTTAAGAAACCAGGACTACTGAAACAAGGACAATTCAAATTTACTACACCACTTAGGGGCAGATTTATCAAGGGTTAAGGTGAAAATTCGAATTTCAAATTCAAATTTAACAAATAAAAAACAAACAAATACAAAAAGTATTGTAGAAGTGATACCTATATTGGCTAACAATAAAAAAAATACATTGCAAATTTTGAAATTTATCATGTACTGGCCCTTTAAGAATTCAAATTTGACTATTCGCCACTTTAAACCTGCCATATTGCTGTTTTAGCCTATGGGGGACATCTTGGAATCAATTTGGAGTTGTTTGCTGGCATCCTGAAAAATCAAATCAAATTTGATTCGAATTTGCGGGTCGATCTCATTCACCCAAATTGAATTTTTTTTTTTGATTAGTCGTTTTTTTACTCAAAATCAAGCAGTGTTTCCATAGTGTATTTTCACTGGCAGAGAGATGCCTAAAGCCACCCTAAATTATTGGGAGACAGTATAGGCAGTTTTGTCTGTTCACCCACTTGATAAAATGTGGGACAGTAGCTGTAGTGCTATTAGTTCATCAAGGCCCTATCAGTTCAGGCAGCTGAATCCTATAGCAGAGATGTCAGGGAGCTGCTATCTGATTAGCTGCACATTGTTCGGTTGATAGGCTGCTGGTGGGGGGAAGGAAGGGAATGGGTGATATGCAGTGCAGCAGTAAAGAGTCAGCGCACAAGTCACATCCGTGGGCACCTGGGAAACTGAAATCATGTCTAGCCACATGCAAAATTTCAAAATGAAATGTAAAAAAATATCTTAAAGGAAGATACAATTCTGGGTAGATACATGTTTTTACGGTATTATTAGTACTAATAATTAGACACATTATTGAAATATCTCTTTAAACACTTTGGGCAGGTAGGCAGATAAGGAAATGGGAGCCCCTGGCAACAGAGTATGTGGAGACCCCTTTCTAGAGGGCGGTAAATCCATATATCAGTAATACCCTACCTACATTCCTTTAGCTATTAATGAGCTTCAGCTCTTAGCTTTCCCATGAGAGCATTTGGTTGTTTGTGGTGTTCAACAATAACTAAAGGGCTAAAAGTAGGAAATCCCAAATATACAGTATGTACTGAAAATATTTAATATAATTAGTATCAACAGTATAATCCTCTGTACCCCAGGGGCCCCTTTGTTACTGGAGTCTATGGGATCTCTGTAATTCTCTTTATTTCCTGTTAGTGCTTGTCAAAATGAAAACTCATGTGAAGTTCATGGGGCTAATAGACAATACCTTGAAATTATATACTGCTAAGTAAAGTTCTGGGGCTATTTCTGAAGTCAGGAGAGAGGTAAACAAATAACTCAAAGCAATAGGAATTGAAGAGGTGGGATGGACACTGTAATGAACACTGTTACCAGAACGGACCTTATTCCTGGAAAATATTAGGGCTCATGTACAAGCACAAATACAAGCACAAATACAGTGCAATATGCAATTGTGGGAGCAGCATCTTCTCCATAAATACAATGTAATTGTTTCTTCACATGGAATATGATCCTGACAAAACAGTGGTCTATGAGCCAAACTGCATTTAATTGGACTTCAGTGCAAATCAGACACAATTGTGCCAAAAATCTTTGTAGCTAGGATGATGTCACTTCCTGCACCTGGCCTCAAAATAACATCACTGCATGATTCTTTAGGCGCAAGTATACTGCTTCTTGTGACACCGAAACCCTGGAGCTACTGGTCCCTTTAAAGTGGCTCTTGGGGCCTGCTGGACCACGATAAATCTTAAACATCATGGGGGGACTTTTTGCAGCACCGGGAGCACACTGCCACGTCTAGTAGGTCAGTAAGCAAACTTGCACACAGTTTGCAAGAGGAGGCAGGACAGATTTAGTGATGCTGAATGCAACCATTCTCCAGACCTATATTGTTCACCAGACACTGGATGGAGACAAAGCATCATTCTTCCCCTACACAGGAACTTTATTCTACACCATGATAAGGTTCAGAGTCTGAAAACTTTGTATGATCCTAAAGTTATGTAATATTTGTCTTGAATCCCGATATATATATATATATATATATTATATATATTGCAAGTACTTAGTGTATGTTTGATGAAAGTATAATCTGTTGTGGGTCCCAGTGGTGTTGCCTGACCAGTAAGAAGTAACTTCTTTTGTTATCCACTTCATTGGACATCTATTGATGTTTTACCAGTGTCCTAAGCTTTTTTCTTGAAATAGTAAATCATTTGTTGTTGTCTTTCCTGTGCTTAAAGTGTGTCTCTTACAATAATATTGTTTGTTTTTTGTGTATTTGAGATCTCTTTGTTGATTAATTTCAGGCCATTGCCAGCCGGGGAGGACATGCACTGGAAATAAATGAAACACTAATGGGGTACTGAATGCTTTGCACAGTTCCTTGTAAGAGGCTGGTGACTTATTTGCAGCTTGACTTTGAAATAAGTTAGTCCTCAAGGTTGTTCTGTCTTCAAAGGCTAAGTTTGGTGTCACAGTGGAGTAACTAGATATTACAGGGCCCACAGCAAATACATTTTTAGGCTCCCAAATGTCTAGAGATTGTCCTGTTTTACCAATTTTTATTGAAACTGTAAATGGATTAGGGCTTCATGGGGCCCCTATACCTCCTGCCCCCCCTGCAGTCACAGGATCTGCTTGTTTTGTAGTTACACCCCAGTTTGGTAAGATTGGGGCAAAATCTCAATAGACTGTAAGCAATAGACATTATATCAGCTTCTTCCCAAAGTAATGGCTAAAAAAACCTAATGAAGTCTTAGTCAATCTCATGACTCTCCTTTACATTGCCCCCTTGGCTGCTAAGCACTGTCTGCTCTTCACAAAGGGTATATAATGAGCATAGTCAGTATTATGTTATCATTCCTACTTGGTTTATGTTATTATTTGATGATATATCTTTTATTTGTATTGCTACTGAACATTAAATGAATAATAACACCAAAAAATTAAAGTGTCCTAAACTAATGAAAATATAATGTAGGGTTGTGCTGACTGGTAGAGCTGCAGGACAAGAGTACATTATATTTAATTTTTTGATGTTACTGTTCCTTTAAGCTGTGTCCTACTAACCTGCACAGAAAAATCCTATGTATTGTTATACAATGAGCGATAAATTCATACTTCTTGACTTATGGTAGTGGGATTGAATACAATTTTGTGTATGCAGATTCCCCCTGGAGTCCCCCTGACTTGGATGGATTCTTTTCTCAAGCTAGCCTTGGTCATTATCACCTTGACCTTGAGGAACAAACATTTAATTGTTATCAGAGCCAGGCCAAGTCGGGCAGGCGCCCTAGCCTGGCTGCTGTGCCACCTGGGTGCACACATGCACACAAGCTAGATGCTCGCGTGTGTGCGAATAGGCGATTGTGCACATGCGCGAAAAGACGCTTGTGCGCATGCACTGAGCGACGCACTATCGTGCATAGACGAGAACAAGTGGGCAGTCGGGACTCGGCAGAGAAGGGACTGGACTAGGGTAGGAGTAAGTATGTGCCTGACGCCCCTCCACCCTTGCGCCCTAGGCACGTGCCTACTCTGCCCCTACCCCTAGTTCCGGCCCTGATTGTTATTAGGGCAGTTCTTTGTTTTTCTGTACTGGAAAGAGATACAGTGGGGGTAATTTATAAAACCTGGGCAAATTTGCACCTGGACAGTAACCCATATTATCCAATCAAATTCTTTCAGTGTTCAACATGCAGCTGGCTGAAAAAAGCTAATCACTGATTGGTTGCTATGGGTTACTGCCCAGGTGCAAATTTGCCCAGTGTTTATAAATGACAGGCCTGGACTGGCAATCTGTGAGTTCTGGCAAATGCCAGAGGGACTGCGTATGATGCCATAGAAAGCGACTATAGAAAGCGACTATTAAGTGGGCTGGTGGAGGCTGTTTGGGCCTCTGTGTACTAGAAATGGCAGGGCCTATTTTGACTCCCAGTCCAGTCCTGAGACCCCCACTATTTCTATGCTCTTAAAATGGTAACACCCTTTTATGCCTGTAAGTTCATACACTCCCAGGTTTATAAAAACCCTGTGATTGTTCAGGGTTCTGACTCTTTGTGAGGTCAGCATCCACGGAGCTTGTGCCAAATAAACTTTATCTTTTCACCTCACGTAGTCTCCTTTCTTGAGGTTCCACAACAGTAGCATCTACTGCCTTTGCTTCTTAGGACATAATGTTGCACTGCATGTTATGTTTGTTGGTAGAACTGTATCATGGCGATATCATTTTATTAACTTAGAACATATCATTAGTGTGATTATTCAGTTCTTTATCTGAAGCATTTCAAGGTCAACATTCTTACATCAATGAGTATGGAGAAATGTGCGAGTGTGGCTCTGTCAATCAGTCACCTTGTAAATAAATTTAAAGGACAAGGAAAGTGTATTTATTACTTTATTACTTATCTGACAGGCATACCTACAGTCAGTTCTGTAGCATTCCATCACCTCCTCAGTTTTCATCAGTGCAGATGTAGAAGTGCCAGAGTTATGAAAATATCGCAAGGTAAAAGAAAAAAAATCCCACAATTCATCTTTCCAGCACTGAGACAAAGACCGCAGCGCATGCACATTATTTCTAATCGGGAGACTGAGTATTATTCGCAGCACTAGTGCACAAGAATCTAGCAGTTGTAGAGGGATGAGAATAACAGAAGAACTGCAGCAGACATTTTGTTGCTGTTACAGACATCAAAATGGTGCCCAAGACTATGCCGAGTTTGAGAAGTGGAAACAGGGGAAAACAACTTTATTTGTTAAAAAAAAGTAGCAATTAGGGATTTTAATATCTAAAAAAGTTATTTTATTCAAAAAGCATGGTAAAAATAGGCATACAGACCACATGGTACTCTGTCTTAAGCGTTTCATACCCTCTGGTACTTAATCATAGGCATAATGGACTTCAGTTGAGCAGATCTCATTGCCTTCTATATTTGCATTATTCAAAATAGTAGCCCAGCAACAACATAATATAATAATATAACACAAAGTAAATAAATGCAATCTCACTTTACACCTCTCCCCATGAGAAAGACTAAGAACCTTGTATAAACATGCACATCCCCTTCTCCCATTTACTGTGTGTGTCTTAGGCTTATAGAAAAGGAGGAAGAAATCATACAGGGGGTCGGAATGGGAAGGCAAATGAGCCAAGGAAGTGGGAACTGGTGTAAAATAAAAGTGATTCTCTTGTCACTGTTCTGTATTGTTTAGTAAAGCATACAGTATGTTAAACCAATAAACAGTCCAATCTATAGGAGACTGCTGCTCAATAAATAGTAAATACAGCCCAACAAAATGTAACATAATACAGGTATGGGACCTGTTATACAGAATGCTCGGGACCTGGGGCTTTCCGATAATGGGTCTTTCCATAATTTGGATCTTCATACCTTAAGTCTAATAGAAAATCATTTCAATGAAACATTAAATAAATCAAATGGGCTAGTTTTGCCTCCAATAAAGATGAATTATATCTTAGTTGGAATCAAGTAGAAGGCACTGTTTTATTATTACAGAGAAAAGGGAAATCGTTTGGAAATTGGATTATTGGGATAAAATGGAGTCTATGGGAGACAACCTATCTGGATAAAGGGTTTCCGTATAATGGGTCCCATACCTGTACAACTTTTTTGTGTACTATAAATGGAATGTTCTTTATTGCTTTCAATTAGGATCTATAAACATGCATGTGGCATGTAAACCAAAAATCATTTAGTACTGCCTGGTGCAGATGAGGTTTTAGTAAATAATATTGTGTTGCATATTCTATATTCATTTAGCTGATTGGGAATAGAGTATTACATTAATCACTAATTACTAGTCACTGTAGTTGATGACATTTCTTGGGTTCTATGATGACACATACAATGGCATAAATTTGTGGGCCTAGGGCCCCCCCTTTCAGAATTTTTTCTGGGAACCCTCTTGGATCCGTCCATGTAGAATTGTGAGCCCCCTCATATCTGCAGGGTTTGCTTTCTTTATTGGTTCACCACTGTATACATAGAGCAGTCCTAAATCCAGGTTCTTTGCATAATATCAAAAGAATAAACAATGATGTAGTCAAGTATTTTATATAAAAGATTAGCAATATTCCAGAATGGAAAAATTCTGTTAAATGACAGTATAACTGCTTATTTATTTGAATTGTTAGTGGATTCAGTTAGGAATGCACTGAATCCAGGATTCGGCCTTTTTCAGCAGGATTCGGCCGAATCCTTCTGCCGTCCAAACTGAATCTAATTCCTAATTTGCATGTGGAGGGAAATCACGTGGTTTTTTCTCACAAAACAAGGAAGTAAAAAATATTTCCCCCTTCCCACCTCTAAAATGCAAATTAGGATTCAGATTGGGTTCAGTATTCAGCCAAATCTTTCGGGAAGGATTCAAAATCCAAAATAGTGGATTCGGTGCATCCCTAATATCTAGATCAAAAATGATACTGAGAAACTGAATGAATTTGCACCTGAAGGTGAACCACCCCTTGAAGTCCTGTGGTTCCAGGTTTAAACCTTTGTGAAACAGGTTTGCGAGTTTGAAAACCATTAAAATACCTTTGACATTAACATTGCAGGGCCTGAACTAGGCATAGGCTGAAGAGGCAAGTGCCTAGGGCACAACAGTGGGGAGCCTGCCTTTCACTAGTGGCTGCCTGAAAGTCTGCTATTCGGTGCATCATATACAAATCTGTGCACAGGGGGTGGAAGTGGTTGCCCTAAATAGTGCCAAGGAGACAAGCAGTGGCATAAGTTGGGGCATTCAGGACAGGCTTTTGCCTTAGGAACCCTCAATCATAGGCCTGGCAGTGTAAAGCTGTGTTGCCAGATCCCATCTTTTACAAATGTGGAAGCTTTTCTTGCTTTCTCATTCAAAACAACATGAACATGCATCTTTCTCATAGAAATCCACTTTCAGTCAAAATAAAGGAATAAGTACACATTATTATATAATATAGTCATAGTGCCTTCACCCTCTATTTTTTCTTGTTGTGTGCAAAGTTTGTGAGATCCTTTAAATAATTATTATGTACAGAGAATCATTGCCTCCTGCAGCACTATACAAAGCAAGGGGATCTAGAATCCACAACCACATACAAAGAATTGCATCACATTGAAGCAGATACGCAATATTGCAGTTGCAGAGTATTAAACAATATAAAAAGGAAGGGAGGTGAAATATAAGGTGGTTGTGGCCTGGGTGGTGGTGCTGGTACAGACCCTTTCTAGATATTGCCAGTTAAGTGTTCAGGGCAGGCCTGGGGAGGAGAGGTAGATTTTATAAAATAGGTAGATAAGGTAGATAGCAGCATATAAATGATTAATATAACAATTAATTATTAACCGCAGTCAGGATAGACAATTGTCACCCTCATAAAGATATTGAGTTGGTAAATTTAGTAGTAGTATTTAACATTTTTCACACTTTTAAAAATATATCCCTGCAAGTGCACCCCATATACTGTATACCATATTCTTTCAATTCCAGTGTAATGATCGTAGTTCCAGAATTGTCCCAACTCACATCTAATGGGCAGGACAGGTATAGATTCCATTGCCATCCACACATTAGGCTTCTTTCGATATACTCGAATACAGAATTTATTGTATCGTATCCCAAGTAGGGGTGGAAGAGAGGCTGTGGTCTGGGTGGAACAGGGCATTGACAAATATCACTCAAAGTTTGGGAAGATTGATTCCCCTTTGTGTTTCTATTAAGTTCTGTTTTTTCACCCACAGCTTGTATTGAGCCTTTATTTAGTCTCCAGCATTGTAATAATCTAAAAGTGAAAAAAGCAACAGATACATATCTGATAATAAGAGAAGAATCAGTTTTAAACAATTATTCACCCTGCTTAGCAAAAAATCACATTCTAATGAGATCTGCAGGCAAAATAATGACGTATACTGTATGTTCTGTAAGTGACTGGAAAGGTCCTATTAACTAATAATTACCTGGATTTTATCTGGGTGTTCTCCTCAAATGATTATACACATCATTACTTGGGAACTGAAGCTCCTGTTTATGTGAGAAATAGAAAAAAAACATGATATACATATTTGCATTAAGAATATATTTATAAGCTTTTGTTTTAAAGAAGATTTCGTACATTTCTGAACTGAGGTTATACATTTTTAGATAGGAATATCGCTGCCCACACCTTTCGAGAACAAGTTTGTGGCCCTTGCGCTATATATATATATATATATATATATTTGTATATATTTGTATATTAGTACCTGCACTCTTCCTTTCACAATCCGAGGTGGGTGTATATATATTTATTATGAAAACATTCACACAAATGCACAGAGATATGTAACTTGCATAATCAATGTACCTGATAGCTGGATTCCTGGGGCCTATTTCCTGCCATGGTCTCCTGTCAGAGAACAATCCAATTAATTTTAAAAAAAAATTTCAATCAGCTACAAATAATGTTCTTTGGGACAGACAGAGATGCAGTCAGTAATTGGTTTTTAGATATGAGATGCACATCATATTGCATTGTTTGTGAATATTTTGTGTCGAATTGACCTCAACAGGTTTCAGCTGGAGTATTTTCACATTCATTTTAAAAACTGGACCACTACATCTCCATCTACAAGACCGTCTTTAGACAAATTGATATAGATATTTCTCATTACAAACATTATTGTTATAATAATCCTGAGTGAAAGCTGATTACATTATTGCTGGCTGCCATGGTTGCATTTGTTCATAGATAAGATGAGCTCCTATAAAGATCCCGATGTAGAACCCTATACCTGTCCAGGGAACATTAAACTGGACATTACTTGTACACCAAGCATGAATTAATTCTCACCAATGATTTGCTGAAGATTAAGATCTAGTTATAGCCAATGACAGGATTACTAGACACAACCTTTTTAATAAAGATAAATGACCCTTTTTTATCAGTTATTGCAGCTATATTTAAGTTTACTGGGGCACAGTATGGTAGTTAGCAATGATCCCTAAATAACCACACATTTTATATAAGCTGATTAACAAAAGAACAAATATTCCACTCTTTCTAATTTTTCAGAGAAGCAAGAGAAATCAGATTGTACCTTTGATCCTGTAATGACACTATCATAAGTGTTTGGTGCTTGGGCGCCTGTATTCTCATATACTGGACTTGTGGGAGCGTCTGTTAAAGAAAAAAAAGATGATTCAGAATATATGGAGGAGAAACTGATTATGGATGGAGGATGAGCCAAGCTATAAAATCATAACTTCTGTCTTGTTTTTATGGTTGATTTGCTTGAAGTACTCGAGTGGTATATTACTAAGGCCTCTTAGTTGGCTTTATCTGCACTAGTGATACATTGGTTTCATGTTATGGAAATTGTGTATGAATGTAATATCAATCTGGGTTTGCACTGACACACTGGGTGTGATTGCCCCACACTAATTCAATGGAACTCCTCAATGATCATGGCCTGAAGCATATAAAATATAGAAGAGTAAGTAGGGCAATATACCAAAGAGACAATTTATTAAAAAAAACTCTCATGTCCTGAATTTCTGCAACAGATACTTACACAGCCACACACATTTATGGGTTTTTATGTAATGGAGCAAGGCTATAGCAGCTATATCTTGCCAATAGCTATACCAGTACTGAACTTACAATTCAACATTTTCTTGCTGAATTCAGCTGAATTAATGTGTTAATTATAACCTAGCTTTTAAATGAGTAGCTCGAGTATATTTCTGAAAAAATATTGAAAAGCAGCTAATTGCTTTAAAATGTTAGGCAAAACATTATTTTGTCTAAAGATCGCAAAATGAGATTGGTGATGATTTGGAGGAAGAAGAATGCATACATGCATAAACACACTTTAAATTTAAAAGTGTATCAAAATGCCACATGGCTTATTCCATGTACCAGCAGACAAATACAAGAGGTCCTCTGCACTCAACCCATTATCAATATATTTAAGACAGAGACATTTTGTGCATACGGCTACTGAAAAATGCCTTCCCCTTTAAACAAAACAGGGATTGTTTGTCCATATATTGCAATATATTTAAGCTGGCCAACTACGTCAAAGTCATCCCATATCTGGCCAGTCCTACGCTCAATTTTCATCTGATTCATTAAGAATTCAATAGCTTAATTATACATTTTACAAAGGGACGACTATGTTTTACCTGCAACTTACTTGCTGCTTTCAAACTAAAACTCCCAAACTTTGGCTGCCCTTTTATTAGACACCAGTGGGATCACCTGACTATGTACCAGCACCCTACAAACAATGTTATCCTTTCCTTTAAAAAGAAAATTATACTGTCATTTAAGGTCACAATTTCAAGATGGTTTTAACAATTTAATATTGAGTCAATTATTTGTTTAGGGACATCTAATTATACCAGAATAATAGATATATTCTAGGTTTATAGTTATACGGTCAGAAGACATATGTTGGGAAAGGTCCCATCACTAAGCACTCACTGTTGTTGTTCTTCTTCTTGCGGAGAATGAAGATGATGGTGAGAGGTATCAGTGCTACAACAAACAGGACAGAGATCACAATGCCGGCTATTGCACCAGGAGACAGCTGGTTTGAACCTAAAACATTGAGAACAAAACATGAAATTGGTTATTAATAGGCACAATTTGGCACAAGGAACAAAAAAGCCAGCGATTCTTCAAAAATGGTATTTTTGTTATAAAAAAGTCACAGCACTATGTATGTGTTATTATGTTTCCTTAATAATGACTTGTCTTGCTGGATTTGAAGGGAGTGCAGTCTTAAAGTGACAATGACAGCAGAAATTAGTTTTTATATCTATCATAACACAGTCTTTGCTTTATAATTGTATTAAAAGACATCATTAAAATGCATCTCTGTTCTTCCTACTCTGGGGCAAGAGTTTTGGAGGGCTCTTTATAGTTTCTACACAATAATAACCCAATGGACAAAGTAGGGTCCATACAAAATGTGTTTGCTAAAATGAGAATGAAAGACCTTGATTGTCCTCCACAGAGCCCTGCAACCAAATGGAATGCCTGTGGGATGAATTGTAACACCAAACCCTCATCGTCCAAAATTAGTGTCAACCTCTGATGTATGAATGAAAATAAATCCAACCCAAATGGTCCAGCATCTAGTGAAAACCTTCCCAGAAGAGTCAAGGATAAACCATTAGAGGACAACCTTGGTTTTTGAATGAGATGTTAACCAGATGGGTATCCGCATATTGAGTATATACAAGGTATGACCTGTTAAAGTAAATCAGACAAGTTGGGCCTAATTACACCTCTTCTATTTGTATTTACACTGTTTCCAAATCGAGGGACAATCAAAGTTAAATGTGCCTTATTTTTCTGCTAACTTGTTATTTTTGCGGATGATGAAATGAAAGCTGGCTAATAGAAAAATGATAAATCTGCTTTCATTGATTGCACCAGCCTTCAGCTTGTCAATAGCAGCAATAATCCTGGACTTCAAACTTGTCAAAGGGGGTCACCATCTTGGAAAGTGTCTGTGACACTCACATGCTCAGTGGGCTCTGAGCAGCTGTTGAGAAGCTAAGCTTAGGGGTCGTCGCTAATTATCAAGCAGAAAATGAGGTTTGTCTGTAATATAAGCTGATGCTAGGAGGCTGATTATTAAATTCTGATGTTAATTGCACTGGTTTCTGTGCTGCCATGTAGTAATTATCTGTATTAATTACTAATTAGCCTTATATTGTGACATTTCTATTCTATGTGTACTGTATATTGTGAGTGGGTCCCTAAGCTCGGTAAGTGACAGCAGCACAGAGCATGTGCAGTGAATCATCAGAAAAGAAGATGAGGAGCTACTTGACTTTTTCGATTTGACGCCTGAAAAAGTGATATAAATGATGTATCTGACATACACAGTCACACCTCCCACCCACTGAAATTAGTAGTTTACTGACTACATTCTCTTAATATTGTTTTATTAAGATAATGTTGTTATGAATGAAGGACAGGCAACCTACCCACAACTGGAAAACAAGAGTCTATATTCTATTGTATCACCTAAGCCCTATTTATAAAGAATCAAATTGATAAGGATTTTGACACAATTCTAGGTAGAAATATACTGTAGATGATTTAACTACTTCAGTTCTTTATAAATAGGCCCCAGCAACTTTACCAATACAGATTCTACCTTACAGGTTTTTAATGTTCTGACATATGTCAGTGGCTTACGACATCTCTTACCCAAGATCATGGTGCAGACCATATCCTGTCCCCCTTGTGCACCCAAGCAGGTCAGTACTGCCCCAGAGGAGATGACATTAAGGGGTAAATCCCTTGTCACTGTATCCTGTGCTGTGTATTTTGTATTCTGAAATATCATGGTGACATTTGCAGCAGGGTTGCCTCCAGGCCAAGAACAGCTCAGTGTCACTGTCTGGTCCGATCTGGCTGCATTACACTGAATATTTCTTTCAGGAAACCCTATAAGAGAGGATTGAGAGATAAAGGGGTTAAAGATAAATTGTTGACATACAAAATGACACATTTATGAATAGAGGACACTGTGTATGCTGCCACAATGTACCAGGTCACAAAGCCTCCTTGGCCACTCAACACATGTGACTTGCTAAACTCATTGTGATAAGCTGGTAGGCCAAATAGTGTTCCCATAGGAAGTGCTGGCCCAATGAAGCAAAAGGCCACCCTATACTGTTATTACTGACTTCTACTGGGAAAACCTTAATGGAAAAGGAAAGGCTAAAGTTATGTTAGCTTTATCAGAAAGGTCCATATAAATACACCAGTAACCCCTCAAAGTAATACTGCTCTGAGTCCTCTGTCAAAAGAAACACAGCATTTCTTTCCTTCTATTGTGTACACATGGATTTCTGTATCAGACTTCCTGCCTTCAGTTTAAACCTCCAGAGCTAGGGCTTGAGCATGCTCAGTTTGCTCCTCTTCTCTGTTGTAATCTGATCACAGAGCTATAAGTGAGCAGGGAGAGACTTAGGCAAGCGAAGACTGCAGCTGCTTTCCTAAACAAACAGAGAGAGCTTCTAGAGCTGTTTACTCAGGTATGGTAAAACATTCTACAGAATAAATATAGCATTCTAGCTTGCACTATTGCAGCTAATCTATTGGCAATAAAATGCCTTTGTAGCGTTCCTTCTCCTTTAATTACATAACTTCCTGTTTTGGGGTATTCATTGCTGGCATTTTTTTTCAAAAGGTTATTTAACATTTTCTTAAAAGAACGACACATACCCATAAACTTGCATTGCTATGAGCATATAAATAAGATTACATGTTTGCCGGGCAATAGTAAGTTATACACAGCAGGAATATAGAGCAGGACATACACCAATAGTCAATGGGAGGAACCTTGAGGGGAATTAATGTTATTTGGAGGTTGGTTATGTGAAGTGAATTTACTTGTATTTTTAGGGAGCTATCCCTGGATTGACCTCCAGCCAGGGGTTCCAAACCATCTCGAACCTTTGGGTGTACCGTCTGGCCAGATAAGTTAGTTTGATAACTGGCAGCATATTTTTTATTAGTTGGACCCATTTTTTAACCTGTGGAGAAGGGAGCTCATTCATTTCATTGCCACATGTTTTTTGGCATAGAAGTATAGTGTCTTTAGTAGGGTTCTGGTCTTATTCAGTGGAACCGTATCCTCTATAACTCCGAGCAAGCATACCTCTGGACAGTGCTGGCAAATTTACAGAAAAGATTTATACTAACTTGCCGTTTGTGCTGGAGCAGCAGGGCATTGGTTTGGCTTGTACGGCTACCTGTAACTCCATGAAGTAATTCTAAAAGGTCCCTCACATCAGGAAGTTGAGGTGCATAATAGAACGAGAGAGGGAGCACACTTTTACATAGCTGTAACATATATGGCTTCAATTAATCCACATAAGAAACAAGGTTCTTTTTTGCCAGTTTCTTTAGTTTCCCTGCTTTTTCTCCAACAGTGTCAGACTGCTTATGGAACCTTTTGAGCTCCACTTCCACCTACAATTGCTGCAGGGGGCGTTAAAGAGTGGGGAACATAGTACAGCCCACCTACTCCTCTGTGAAACCAACCATAAGGCCAGAATTAGGGGAAAACTGGCTGGTACAATAATGCTTCTTTTGGTGTGATGGTTCTGCTGCTCAAGAGCAGTCCTAGGCATCTGCACAGGTTGGGATCTGAATTGTTTATTCATAAAAGAAAAACTGCATGTGTTACTATGGATTTGATCAACATCTAGTAATAAAAATCATAAAGCAGAAATAGTAATTAAAAGTGTCCAGTTGCTAAAAGTGTGCTCCAAAAAGCATACAGTTTTTTTCTAGGGATGCACTGAATCCAGGATTTAATATGGGATCAGCCAAGATCCTGTCTTTTTCAGCAGGATTCGGATTCAGGCAATCCAAGTGCCTGGCAGAACCAAATCTGAATCCAAAAAAATCACATGGCTTTTCGTCACTCAAAACAGAAAGTTAAACATTTTTTAGCCACACACTGCGTGATAGATTCTGTGAATCCCTAGTTTTCCCCAAGTACCTCAGCCCATTGTACAAATAGCAGAGACTGTTACTTGGTTAGTTGGCCCCTAAACAGAAATAGAAAACCAAGGCATCCTATAAAAATGTAAGATTCATTGTTTCAACAATTAAAACAGTTATTTAACAGCTTAATAGGTTTAAAATAAACAAATAAATTAAATAAATGGCATGTAAAGTGCAAAGAAAAGTACCCTGAGCAATTTCACTTAATTTTAAGTTTTTCTTATGCTTTAAAATTTTAAATTACTTGATATACTGTAGTTTCATAACATAAAAGGACTTCCAGTAACTGGATCCTTAAACTCTGCAGGTAATTACCATATCACAATATAAACACCAGTGTATGTGTATATTATTAAATGTCCAGCATAACTAAAGACAGAGAGGGCGAGTTGTAGTGATATTACACAGCACACAGTAGAGTTCATGTGGTTAAATTACATACAATATAATGTTTATTGTATTCTTAGATTGGTGTTTATATCACTCTTTAACCTGTAAATTACTGTTGCAGTTAGAGCACCACAGGTAGCGGAATAGTTTTTTTTGGATTTAAGAACATTTCATTAACTTTATAAGCAGATGCAAACTAACATCCACATTTATTGCCCGGGCTACAAGAATGGCCGTTACTCTTTTAACTAGGGATAAGCAAGTATTTTCAGCTGAGTCTGATACCGATTCATGGTGAAATTCCTGTTGTTACTAGTGGTGAAACTTTTATCAAATCTGTCCCAGGGCCCCCTCCAGACCCCGCCCCCCCACTGTGCTGGTGTGCTGCATGTGTGCGCAGGTGTGCAATGTCTTTGCTGCGACCGTCTGACAATGGGAGGTTACGGCAGGAAGAAGCCTCCAAATCGCAGATCAGGGCCGGCGTCCCACAAGGCCTCACCGGGTTTTTTTCCAGTCTGACCCTGGGTGAAATAAGTAACGCAAGAAAAACTGCAGTACATTTGGTGCAAGAAAAAACACCCATTGAGAAAAAAAATTGAGAAAATAAATGCCTGTTGACTATAATGAAATATGGATTTTTTATGGATTTTTCCCAACGGTTTCACACATTTCTCAACAAAGACAAATGGGCCAGTTTTGCACATCACTACTAACTACTACTTTTCCCAACTTAGCAAGTATGGATATAAGATTTATATGGAATACCCATTCAGTGCCCCATTGATCATAAACATCCCATAATACTTACATCCAAGTCTGAGAGTCAGGAGGTTACTGTTCTCACTATTCAGACTGTTAGAGCCAATGCAGGTGAAGGATCCACTGTCTGTCCTCTCCACAGGGCTGATGATGAGGCTGGAGTTGGAATTCATTAAGTGATATCTGGGGTTTGGAGGTAATGGTGCTCCATCCAGGTACCAGGAGAAGGTGACATTAGTGCCAAGAGCTGAACATATTAGATTCACTGAATCCTTCCCTGCCCACAGCAGCTCTGAAGATGCATTACTGCTCAGTGTCACCCCAGATACTCGTCCTGCCAACCAGAGAACAAGATAATGGTTATATGATCTAGTGGCACAAGTGGACAATATTATGTTTATGTCTGACAGTGCCTGCGATTGATTAGATATAAAACCATTATATGTTGACACATTATTTAATGTAAAGTAAACCTTTAAAATAAGTGAATGTAAAATTGATGAGATTGCTATTCTAAGCACTTTTACAATTTACATAATTTTTTTAAATTTCCAAGATATTACATAACAAACACTTATATTGTAATACATGATATGAAAAATTGCAATAAAAACATTGTTAAAAAAATACACACACAGAAACATATATAAAAACTTATATTTACAGGCAGAATTCCTCTTAGTGTATATATATATATATTGTACAACAACATACCTATGACTGTTAGACTGAGCGGCTGGCTGGTGTTACTGCTGATAGGATTCTCTATTTTACAGGTGTATCTCCCGGTGTCACTCATCATGATTGGCTGGAAGTACAGGACGTCTTTGTTGCAGGTCACATGGGGCTGAGAGCAGGCATCAACTACACCTTGGTAAAAAGTGTAATTAACCACATTCTGACCCCCAGAATCACAATGGAGGGCCACATTGGTGCCATTAACAGGATAAGCATTGCCATTAGATATGTTCACTTTGAGAGTTGGAGTGGTAAGTGGACCTAAATGACAAGTAAATTGTGTTTTTTTTCTGGCATATGTATTACATAACTTCTATAAAAACAGTACATTATTAAATAAACCATATTCATTAAAAACAACCTTTATACTTGTGTAGGGATGTAAAAATTTAGAAAAACCCTTACACATTATTGACAGGCGCATCCCATGTAATATGGATGACTAAGTGGGTCCTAAAGGGGAACTTTTGCTTATGTAACCCCTGCAGTTCTCACAGTGTACACTAGATGGTATTGTGCAGTAGTATAAAGGTTTTGGTAACCATGAGGTCTGGGTCCATTACTTTAGCCCAACCAAGCAGGCTGGAAGGGAATGGGTAGTGTGATCCTAGGTGCATTGGCCCTAGTAAATAGATTGGCAGTACTCTGTCATAGATCACTCTAGGAGTGATAGATAGCTGAGGTAGTTGAGCAGCTCAAAGCTCCAATGAGGAGACATTAGAGGGATTAAGATCCCAGGTACTAATAGCCCAGAAGTAGGGACAAAGTGTTGAGACTAGGGATGATAGGAATTCCCCTACATGCCAACTTAAGAGATCCTGAAATCTGGTTGTACCTTTCACATTTCTGCTACTTCTCCTGTAGGGATCGAGCCCAATGCATGGTGCTGTTAGTATTTTCTTCCCGTATGCTACTTGTTCTGAATACTCCTTTGAGGATTTGTGCTACGCTATGTAAATATACTGTTCTGGTTTAGCATTAAAGAACTACTGGCACCCATTTATCTGGTTACAGTTACACTACACCCTGCCTCCACCCCGTTGCGAGGGCTTACCCCTGAGAGAGAGGGCCTAATTTGTGGTATTACCCCACACTGAAAGTAGCTGTAAACTAACCACAGTAAAGTCAGTTTACTATAGCGCTACATTCGGAAAGGGTTTTTCACAGTGAGAGCTGTGAAGATGTGGAATTCTCTCCCTGAATCAGTTGTACAGGCTGATACATTAGATAGCTTTAAGAAGGGGTTGGATGGCTTTTTAGCAAGTAAGGGAATACAGGGTTATGGGAAATAGCTCATAGTACAAGTTGATCCAGGGACTGGTCTGATTGCCATTTTGGAGTTAGGAAGGAATTTCTTCCCCCTCTGAGGCAAATTGGAGAGGCTTCAGATGGTTTTTTTGCCTTCCTCTGGATCAACTGGCAGGTTAAAAAAAGTTAAAAGGTTGAACTTGATGAATGTGTGTCTTTTTTCTGTCTTCAGCTTGGGTTAGTCTCTGAGATTGGTTAGTTATTTGTTTCTGAGGCAATTTTTTAGTCCAGCAGCGGCCCAAGAGTTTGAATTAGATTTGTAAAGTTGGTGGGTCTTTTAAGGTTTGTTGTGTATTTGGATCATTTTCTGTTTGGAATCTTGTGTTTGTTTGTTTTTTTATCTTTGGTTTTAGTTTTAGCTTCTTTTTGTGATATAGTTCTTGATTGTCCCAGACATTTCACCATACCTTGATATAATTAATGGTTAGTGTAGCATTTGAGACCCAGTTTAAATTTGTGTTTGTTCCTTTCAATTCAGCATTGCTATGTTATTTATACTTAGTTCTTTATGGTTTGCTTCCAGGCATGTTTCTGCAGGGTTGTGCCTTGGCTTTTCTCTGTTTACATTGCCATTAAGAGTGTAAGTATTGTGAAGATTTAGTCCAGTCACGTATGTTTCCACTACGTATTGCCAGAAGATTGACAGTGTTGAGGCATATACGTTGTGTTATCTTATTTAAAAGTTTTGCTGAATGATTGGTAATTCGTTGAAGTTTAGGGAGGTGCTGCACTCTTGTGGGGTGGACTGGTATTGAGACTAGCATACTAGACTGGTATTTTGCAGGTTCCGGTGCTTATATTTGTTTTGGCTTAGAAAAAGAGTGTCCTGTTATTTATTTTGTTGTTTCCTTTCTTTAAGTAGTTCAAACTATTTTTTTATGTTTAAATTTGCTCTCTGTTGTGGAACACTTATTATACAGTAGGTGGGACCAGAATGTTGTTGCGGCCTCCACCTGGCGCTGCAACAGTACACGCTGCCTTCCCGTGACTGATATACAGTGCTGATTTAAGTCCCAGCCTCTTTCAGTGCTTCGTACCTGCTTATGTTAGGTTTGTTGACTGCTGTATGTGGTCTGTGAGTAGGATTGGTCTGGATCCGCAGTAGTGCATGCATGCTAGCTTCTGGGGATGCAAAGTGGGGGAAAGCCGGGAGTTGCCAGGTGCCTGTTTGTTCACTTGTATTCTATGTTAGCTTAAATTAGGTTTTTGGAGCGGAGCTCTTTTAAGATACGGGCCATCTTTTGTGCCCACCCCCTGGAAGTCCACTTTTGTTATTTTTTATTTCAAAAAGGTTTCTGTAACATTTTAACTGGCATATTGGCATTGGAAACAAAGGTTTATGCAGGTTTCACTTGAGGTCAAATAAGGTAATTCTGCAATGAACGTTGAGCTGCTTAAACCCCAGGGGCCAGAATAATAATTATTAAGGAAAGAGTGGCTGTAATACTATTGTATACACATATCTAGCAGTTAGCATGAGCTGAGCTGAAAGGGTTAAGCTTCCACTGCAGACAAAGTGCAAACGTAAAGAGGTTGGTCACCTTTGAATTTACTTTCAGTATGATATAGATAGTGATATTCTAAGACAATTTGCAATTGTTTTTCATTGTTATTTGTGGTTTTTGAGTTATTTAGCTTTTTATTCTCCAGTTTGCGGTGTCAGCAATTTGGTTGCTAAGGCCCAAATTACCCTAGCAACCATGCATTTATTTGAATTAGAGACTGAGTAAGAATGGGGGGGGGGCTAAATAGGAAGATGCGTACTAAAAAGTAGCAATAGCAATGTGTAGCCTTACAGAGCATTTGAATATTAGATGGGGTTCGTGAACCCCATCTGAAAGCCAGAAAAAGTCTGAAGAAGGCAAATAGTTAAAAAAAACTATAACAAAAGAAAAACTGAAGGCCAATTGAAAAGTTGCTTAGTATTGGCCCTTCTATAACAAAGTTAACTTTAAAATGAACCACGCCTTTAATGAATCAGACAAACACTTTCAATGCTTAGTCATACAGAACACAACTAGTTCTATCTGCAGATCTATCTGCAACAAAGTATCTGGAGAACTCTAGGTAAATACAACAGATGTTTAAAAGTAAAACTTAAGAGAAAACAAACACTTTCCAGAGCAGCGTAACAGTATCTGGGAGCTAAGGAGATTCTGAATGGAGCAGTACAAATAGGTTGGAACAGACTAAACTCACAAATAGCAACCTGCCAAAACTGTAACTAAAGCAGAGTCAGGAATCAGACTCGGTAACTGGAAATCTCACATTATACTTTAGCAGAGTTTCTAGAACTCTGATCCAATTCTCACTCGCTCCACAACCTGTAGATCAGGCAGGGTGATCATGTGACCAAGGGATATTTAAAGCTAAAGGTGGCTATAGACGTAGAGATCGCCAAATGAACGGATCTCTCCCCGATATGTCCACATTGAGGTGGGTGATATCGGGCTGATTCGATCGTGGGCCCTAAAGCTCAATGATCGGATCATAATGGATCCAATACGGGCGGTTGGATCGTGGGACGGGATTTTTTAACCTGCCTGATCAAGATCTGACTGGCTTTCGGGGAGATATCGATCAGCAGCATTTATCGGTCCCTGTATGGGGGCCTTAACCTTAAAAGCTTGTCGATTGCCACGCTTGAAAAAATTAACACTTCAATTGCTGGAGAAAACAAGAAGGTATGAATTGCCAACAATAGCCTAGCAAGTGATAAAAAGCAGGTTTATTGAAAATAGCTCTTAGGACAAGTTCACCCAGGCACCGGTCCAATTGCAATCTTGGAGTCAGGAAGGAATGGATTCAGTTGTTTTTTTTGCTCTTCTCCTTTAAATAAAGTTGAAGTTAATGGGTGTGTGTCTTTTTTCTAACCTATTGTACTATATATGTTTCTGTGTATGTGCTCACCCTATCCTGCCTTATAACCTTTATGAAGAGATAATCAATTGTGACACATTTTTAAAGGAATTGTTCATTATAAAAATAAAAACTGTATAAATAGATAGACTGTACAAAAAACAAAATGTTTCTAATATAGTTAAATTACAAAAATGTAATGTATAAAGGCTGGAGTGACTGGATGTCCAACATAATAGCCTGAACACTACTTCCTGCTTTTCAGCTCTCTTAGTTTCCACTGATTGGTTACCAGGCAGTAACCACTCAGTGACTTGAGGAGGGGCCTTACGTTCATAATTGTTTCTTTTAAATCTGAGCTGAATGCTGAGGATAAATTGCAAACTCACTGAACAGTTATGTCCCATGTGGCCCCCCTTCAAGTCGCTGACTAACTCAGAGTTATAGAGCTGAAAAGCAGAAAGTAGTGTTCTGGCTATTATATTAGACATCCAGTCATTCCAGCCTTTATACATTACAATTTTGGCTAACTAACTATATTAGAAACATTTTTTATTTTGCAAAGCCTATTTACCCAGTTTTTATTTTTATACTGAACTGTTCCTTTAAATGTTTAACAAGCATTCAGTCTACATGTATTAATGTTAAATAAATTACTCAATCCTCTCATGGAAGGAATATCCAGACTAGGAACCACCATTCCTAATTAGTAATTATTTTTTGTGATTAATGTTATTGATATACACAGAATATATGATGATTTTAAATGTGAACAGTATCTGAGCACATCGGTTCACTCTGGTTCTTGTTTATATTCTGTGAAATTTACTTTGGGTCTACTGATGAACTGGCGGGACGCCACGAAACGTGTTAAGCGGGCAGCTTGGTTTTTTGTCCATGATATGCTGTTGTGATTTTTAATGATGTTTAATAAATTATAGTATTTTTTTATTGATGCACATTAGTCTCTGTGGTGCTCTGTTTTCTGCTACAGGCTACTTAAGAGCAACCTGATTTTATTGCACATTATTAATTAGTAATTGCAAAATTAGCTGTCAGTACTTACTGTAAACTGTGAGATGAAACAGTTCTGTTTGTTGCACAGCAGTGACTATGTTGAATACAGTGACTGTATATTGTCCTTCATCTCTAGGAGTGAGATTGTCCATCTGGAGATTAGCGTTTCCATACAGGCGGCATCTGTCTGTGCAGCTGTTATTATAAATAGGAGGGTTACCCAGTGCTGCAGATGCAATTGGACCGACACCAAACTTCCATGTTACAGTCCGCTCATTCTGTGCAGGTAAATTCAGCTTCACTGTGAGAGTTACAGTTCCACCCACATTCCCTGATACATTCTGTAGGCAAGATATGTAGCCTGTGAGAGGAAAAGCAATGTTTTAATGAACAAATTGTTATTTCTTGTGCCTGATGTGTCTTTCTACAAATTGTGCATGAAATGAATGGACATTGCTCTCTGTTCCTCTTGCCTCATTTAGGTCATTAGGAAAGAATAATGTAATGTCTGTGTCCCGTGGGATCCTTACCAAGCAATGAGAACAGCAGCAGTATTGGGGCAGACAGGTACCAGTAGGATCCCATCAGTGCAGTATCAATGCAAGGTCTGTGTCTGTGTGTCTTACTTGCTCTGATCTGCTCGTCACCCTCATCCTGAACTTTTCCCTCTGCTCATTACAGGGAAGTAACACAGAATTGTTAGAGGTTGTTAGAGGCAGGAGCTTAAAGGAACAGTAACACCAACAAATGAAAGTGCAGTAATGCACTGTTGTTCTGCACTTGTACAATTGATGTGTTTTCTTCAGAAACTGTATTATAGTTTATATAATATAACTGCTGTGTAGCCAGCTGAAAAAGGAGAAAAGGTACAGGATACACAGCAGATAATAGATAAGCTCTGCAGTATGTACTGTATGTATCGGTTATATATTGTGTATCCTGTATTTGAATGACTGCCCCATGGCTACACAACAGCTTGTATAACAACAACAGCTTATATAAATGATAGTAGTCTTTCTAAATCAAACACACTAGTTTTAACAGTGCAGGGCAACAGAACATTACCATATATTGCAAAATTTACTTTTGGTGTTACTGTTCCTTAAATAACCTCTGACACAAAGTGTAAACAAGATAAAAAAGCCTGTAAGAAAACACATTTAAAAACGTATATGCTTTATGCCCAACATTCAAAGAAAATGTAGACTGTATGACAAAATGGTAGGAAACATGTTTATAATCAGCAATACAGGAGCTCATTGTTTGTACTACATCCTCTGTATACACAGATTTGGGACAACCAGTTGTATGACATTCACATGGAAAAATCTTAATAAACTGCATCTGGAAACAGAATTGTTCAGGAGCTTATTCTCAAAGAAAATGTGTGTTAATATGAGATTTATCCTCTGTTTGCTACTATAGAAGCTTTTCTGGGAAGGCTTTCCTCTTGATGTTGGAATATTGTGGATTTTTTTTTTTTTGTTATTTGAAGTTTTTATTGTTTTTCAACATGACAAATGAAAAAGATGCATTAAAGTATAACATGTTCACAGCTGCAAGTTTGACTACGTCTAAACAGGTTATGTCCTTTAGTACAGAGCATTTACAGTATTCGGTCACATCTCATGGTCCCGCAAGCATAGGTCCGAACTATAGCATTGGACCCAGAGGCCGTCACGGAGTAAAACACGCCCTGCTCAAGATAGTTCAACGTATTGCTAATCATGCAGCTGACTTGTAGGTGGGGAGGGAAATGCAGGTGTCAGAAGGGAGGGGAAAAGGAAGGGGGGAAGAAAGGGTAAGAAGAGAGACAGGCATTATAACTAGAGTGCATATTTATCAAATGACATCTTAACTCCCACAATGTTCAAGTAGTGCCAGAGTCAGGGGAGTGAGATCCAGAATGGGTTTCCTCCAAGTATCGGGTCCACGGGTACCATTCCAGCTCCCCCTCATAGCTCCTGTCTAAAAGAATATTTCTGATGGATTCCATCGCTCGGATCCAATTTACCTTGGTTATCAGTAATTGTAGGCCAGGTAATTGCGGTCGTTTCCAATTAGCCGCTAGGAGAGATCTTGCTGCTGTCAGGATGTGTGTGGCTAACTTATGGGATAGTTTAGAAGTAACGTTCTCAATTTTCATACCTAGTAGAAATGTGTGTGGAGTTGCCGGAATATTACTATTTAGAATCTCGGAGAGCAGAGAGGCGACCATCTTCCAGAATTCTATGCAGGTCCACCACGTATGTAAAAAGGATCCCTGTGCACCACATCCCCTAAAACATGTAGCATGTTCAGGGTTGCCACTAAATCTACTTATACGTGTAGGGGTTTAATACCAGCGATAGATGATTTTATATGCTCTTTTGCTGGAACTTGCACAAACGGATGTTTTTTTGGCATTTTCCCAAATATATGACCATGTCTTATCCGTAATTGGAAGACCCAGCTCCGTTTCCCATTTAGTCATGTAAGGCTGGCGTAGATCAGTGGTATCTGATGACATGTGGCTGTATAATGTGGATATCAGGTGTGTCGGGTACATGCGTCTGAAGCAGATTGTTTCAAAGTATGTCATAGGTTGGGTGCTGCGAGATTTGGTTTCGGTCTCTACATAATGTCTGATTTGTAAATAGCGGAAGAATTGTGAGTGGGGAATGGTATGTTGTTCCGTAAGTTGTTGGAATGAGAGAGTAGTTTGGTCTGGGCAGAAATCCGTTAGTGTGACCATGTTTGCATCGATCCACGGCTTAAAGTCAGAGGGGTGGCACCCTGGTAGAAAGGTCTTATTGCAAAATATTGTTTTATATCTAGTGTTACATGTGCTCAGTTTCGCCTTAAGGGCAATAGAATCCCATAAATCTAAGGCCTGTTGCGAGGAGGGTAATAGACCTTTGGGGATGTCTCTGTGTACCCTGGGAATCCAAAATAGATGTGCCAAATGCATGGGAGCAGAAAAATGATTCTCAAGCATCTTCCAGGATTCCTCTGTGGGAGCGTGTATGTGCACCATGGACTCTAATCTACTTGCCAAGTAATATCTATATATGTGAGGAACTCCCAGACCTCCGATTGTCTTCGGTTTGGTCATAATCACTGACTTAATTCTGGGTCTCTTACCTCCCCATATGAAGGTCGTAATAGCTTTTTGAAGTGAGAGGGCTATTTTTTCGGGGAAGGTAATAGGTAAAACTCTGAAAAGATATAGAAGCCTAGGTAACAGGGTCATCTTAGAATATTGTGGAATTTACTTACATTCAGCCACAAGAGCCTGAGGAATCATGCATGCAGTCTTGCAATACAATTCATTCCACAGGTGGCCCGTTTGATTTTGATCTTGGCAAAACAATTCTGACCTCACTTTGTGACCAGGGGCATAAATTATTGTGTGGAAACAGGAAAGGGTCTTCCTCAAAAGGAGAAGAGTTCTTTGATCCCCTACACTCTCTCATTGGATAAACTAGCAATGTCCATGCTTGCTGTATCTCTGTATCACTACTGTTACTTGGGAACCTAACAGTGGCTTTACCTGGAGTCAGTAGTGTAACACCAATGGGCCTGACCCCCCGGAACGTACAGAGGCCTTCTACCCAGCACTCAGTCCACCTCTGCCCGGTTGCATCCCCCCCATTTCCTGGCTGTTTGTGCTGGTGTAAGTAAGAGCTGCTGGGGATATGGAGTGTGTAACTACTATAGAGGAAGCAAACCCTGCATTTGCCCCCCCTGTTCCCCCACAACCATAGGGTCTGCTTCCATTATAGTTATGCCACTGCCTGAGTTCTGCACTTACCCGGACATGGTCTCTTATATATTTATCAGGGATGTCAGAGGTCCCAGTGCCCATCTTCGTGCCAGCAGGTTTCTTCACAGTGGTCTTCTCTTGACTGAACACCTCATCTCCTTCAGGTAGGTCACTCTCATATATTGAAGGCTCATAATAGAGCTTCTGGACTGATTTTAAGTCTTCCAGCTCTGGGCCCAATGACCCACTATTTGGCACTTCCATAGAATTTTCTGTGCCCATGGTGTACCATACACAGTGCAGTTTGGGTTGTTGCCTCAGCAATAACAGGACAGTCCAGCCGTATGTGGCCAGTCTTCCCATGCTGATAATATTTAGGAACCTTCTTAGTCTAGTTGGGATTCTGGGTCTCTTAGTAAATTGAGCTTTTAACACCTCCAATGCTTTGTGAAGTTTCTTATTCTTTTCCAAAAAATGTAAATTTCGATATTTATCATACTCTGGCCCTTTAATAACTCAAATTTGATTTTTTTGCCACCTAAAATTACTATATCAGTCAATGGGAGAGGTCCAGGGATCAATTTAGTGATGTTTGCAGCCTTCCAGTTTTTTGAAATTCGATTAGAGTTTTTCTAATTCGAACAGTAGCGTCACTAGAGGGGGGCCCCTCCGTACAGCCGCATTTGTCAGTGGCGCGTGGGCTGCCGGGGGGCCATGAGGGGGTGCGGGCCCTGGCCCGCTCACACCCCCCTGCTCCCCTGGTAGTTCCGCCACTGAATTCAAATCAAATTCGATTCCAGTTTTTGGGTTAATTGAATTAGTCCGAGCTGAAAAAATCTGTTTTTATTAATACATTTCAATTGGTTCGAATTTCGAGTTCATGGGAGTTTTAAAAAACTCCCATGAATTTGAAATTCGACCCTTGATAAATGTGCCTCCTATTATGCCACTTTTGTACGTTTTTCAAGTTTAATATTGTTGTGTACTGGCTATGTGGCCCTGTATGAAGGAAGATGGTATGGTTTAAAAAATGCAGTAGACACTTAGGGGCAAATTCCCTAACTGGCGAAAATGCGCCAGCGACAGCTTTGCAGCCATCGCAACACTTCGCCAGTCGTGAATTTACTGGGACAATGCTAAATCACTAAAGTGCGAAGGTGCGTCCAGGGCGCGAACGCTGGTGAATTTTCACTAGTGTTACTTCGGCAATCAAAGTGAAGATGCGTGGGAAAAGTGGGAAAGTTGCATCAAATACATTATATTACACAAGTCCATAAATAACTCTATTTGAATAAATAAAATAGAGTTGTTATAATGCCCTACACATGAGCCCACTGTATAGTTTATGTTCCATATGTTAGAAAATGTAGGGGGGAACTTGATTACCCTAAAAAAAATTTACGGACCGTTGCAGGTTATAACTCTGAAAAAAGGAAAAGACGCCAGTGTTTCTTGGGACTTAGAACTTTTTTTGACTAAAAATTGAGGAAGTCCTATGCACTCCATTGAACTTCGCCTGGTCTGAGCTGCCAAAGGCAAGTCTGGTGAATTAGGTAACGTTCAGTAAAATCTGCATCTTGCTGAATTTGAGCCGTTGCTTCCATTCGCCAGAGTGAAAAATCGGCTGTCGTTAGAGTGCGAATGATCGCTAGCGTCTATCTCCTTTGCTAGCAAAGGGATGTCTGCGCCCGGAATCGTCAAAGTTACGAAATGACGTCATGCTGGTGAATTTTCGCTAGCATTAGTCACTTCGCCATTTAGGGAATCTGCCCTTTAGTCACAATTCCTTTCTATTTTAGATCATCCTAAGCTCTTTCTGTTTTTGGTGAACTTTGCACTGCTCCCTTTACTTTATGGTGACCTTTGTCAGCCATTGTGAGAAACAGCACAAATAGAAATACACTCTTTGTTCTGATAAATAAGCTATTTCCTGCAATAAATAATATATACCTTGCACTACATTTGTTAAATGCAAGTTGAATTAGTTTTATGCAAGTGTCTAAGGACTATGGGACAAGTAGCATTTTTAATTCTCAGAGTGCTAGCAAGAAGCCCTGTTATAGACACCAACCAATGTAGACTCCATTTTTAATTGGCTACATCCAAATGAAAGGCAAATATTTGCTAAGTATAAGAAATGCAACAGTCTAGGCAGTCAATGAGTTAATGTGTGTCTGTTTTAAGGGGAAAGGTAAAACTACAACTCAAACACATGCTAACATGCCAGCAGACATCAATCAGAATTGTTCATGGTGTATTTTAGCTGGCAAAGAGATGCCTAAAGCCACCCTAAATTATTGGGAGACATTGGGGCCTATTTATTAACACTGGGCAAATTTGCCCATGGGCAGTTGCCTATAGCAACCAATCAGTGATTAACTTTTTGAAACAAGCTGCAAGTATAACAATGAATGTTGCAATTTGATTGGTTGCCATAGATTACTGGCCATGGGCAAATGTGCAATGTGTTGATAAAAGACCCCCACTATAGGCATTTTTGCCTGTTCACACACTTGCTAAAATTCAGGACAGGGATATTAGTTCATCAAGGCCCTATCAGGCAGCTGAACCCTATGGCAGAGATGTCAGGAAGCTGCTATCTGATAAGCTGCACGTTGTTCTGTTGATATTCTGCTGATGGGAGGAGGAAGGGAGGGGTGATATGCAGTGCAGCAGTAAAGAGTCAGCGCACAAGTCACATTTCTGGGGGCACCTGTGAAACTAAAATCATGCAAAATGTCAAAATTACATGTAGAAAAAATCAATTTGCTCTTTTATTAAATGGATTTCAGAGCAGTATTCTGCTGGAGCAGCACTATTAACTAATGTGTTTTGAAAAACCACATGTATCCCTTTAAACCTCAATGTTACCTGCCGTTGTGTAGGCAGATAGAGATTAACAAGGAGTCTCATAGATAAGCCCTAAATCTCTGCTACAAACATAAAGAAAGATACAATTCTGGATAGGTACATGTTTTTACAGTATTATTATTAGTACTAACAATTAGACACAATATTGAAATACGTATCTTTTGGAAGGTAATATAATGAGAGATGGCAACAGAGTATGTGGAGACCCCTTTCTGTAGGGCAGGGAATTACATATATCAGTAATACTCTACCTACATTCTTTAAGCTAATAATGAGCTTCAGCTCTTAGCTTTCCCATGAGAGCATTTGGTTGTTTGCGGTGTTCAACAATAACTAAAGGGCTACAAGTAGGAAATCCCGAATATATACAGTATGTACTGAAAATATTTAATATAATTAGTATCAACAGTATAATGCTCTGTACCCCTAGGGGCCCCTTTGTTACTGGAGTCTATGGAGCTCTGGGAGCAGCATCTTCCCCATACATCCAATGTTATTGTTTCTGCAAAGGGAATATGATCCTGACAAAACTGTGGTCTATGTGCCAAACTGCACTTAATGGGACATCAGTGCAAATCAGCTCCGAGAGTATTCTACTATGTTTTGTAGAGGGAGGGCCCAGTGGGGGGGGGGGGCGGGTACACACCCTGCACCTGGACCCACTGGTCAATACTTCTGCTGATGAGTGGGTCAGTAAGCACACTTGCACACGTTTTGCAACAGAAGGCAGGACCGATGTACTGAATGTAACCATGTCCCTGAACTACATTATTCACCAGTAGTTATGAGACTGGCTGGAGACAAAGCATCATTCTTCCCCCTACACAAGAACTTTATTCTACACCATGATAAGGTTCTAAAAACTTGGGTGTGATCCTAAAGATACGTAATGTTTGTCTTGAATTGCAATTATATATTGCAAGTCATTAGTGTATGTTTGATGAAAATATAATCTGTTGTAGGTCCCAGAGTTGTTGCCTCACTAGTACGTTTTTCATTGATTGATTTCATTGACTCTTGATGTTTTACCAGTGTCCTAAGCCTTTTTCTTGAAATAGTAAAGCATTTGTATTTGTCTTTCCTGTGCTTAAAGTGTGTCTCTTACATTCAGTGCTTGAATTGGGAACAAAAAGGTAAAGGGATGGGGGCGTGACTGATGTAGCCACGGCCACAGTCAAAAGGCGTAAAACAATGCAATCAGCGGCGCGCTATGCGCGCCGCGAAAATTTTTCTAGAGGCCACGCCCCCAACTAAACCAGGATGGCAATAACATGTATAAATACCCCCAGAACTCAGAGCAAGATGGTATGGTGGCAATGACATGTATAAATACCCCCAGAACTCAGAGCAAGATGGTACGGTGGCAATGACATATATAAATACCCCCAGAACTCAGAGCAAGTTGGTACGGTGGCAATGACATGTATAAATACCCCCAGAACTCAGAGCAAGTTGGTACGGTGGCAATGACATGTATAATAGGAAACCCATTATATAGATGTAGGGTCATTGGATCAATCTACCCCAATCACTGAAAATGAGATGAATAATCAGATCAATACAAGCACCCACCAGGCAGTGGAGGTGAATAGAGAGATAATAAAATAAATATTAAGAAACATAATAATAAAAAAATAATTTTAATCTGTTCTCAGGTTGCTATGGCCACTGACCCCCACCTCCCCAACAACCAGACATTTTTTATTTTAGGCAGAAAATGGTCAGAAAAAGAAAACAGCAAAGAATAACATATGATGTCCAAAAAGCCTCAGAATATCACAATATATCTCACACATACGGTACCAGGTATATTGGAGAAAACAAATAACCCTTTAAAATGATGAAAAGGCCTAAGAAAAACCCCACACGTGAGCCTTCCATCAGCCAGACCAATGTCCCAGCAACATATAAATATATTTAGTAGGCAATGAACATATGGCAGATCTGCAGGGTCTGACTGGTTTCTTGTGCGATATCGCGCTGTGAACAGTGAGGGAGAGCCATGGAGAGTTACTCGCCGGAGCAGGTGCGTAACCAATTCATGCGGCCTATTAGAGCAGCATGCAGTGCGTTACAATACAGGACAAGTGTATATCTGAGAGACTTACTGCTCCCATTACTCTCATCATGTGCTTTTTTTTTTTTTAAAAAAAAAAATAGTCCGACTTACTTGTTCTATCCCCATCATTCCTATCAGTCCTACTTGTCCTCTGTCTGACATGTTCCCAATTGCGCCCAAACGGCACTAGGCGGCCCCGCCACTCTACGTTACCATGGAAACGGCGAATATGCCGAAAGGTTTGCTGGACCGCATGCACGCAGATCTTACGTCGCCAGCCCGCCCATCTTCCCCTCTTATGTTTAGTGGCCAATAGGTGCCGGAGTTCCATCCTGGGACTGAAAGTGCGAGCGGCAGTAGGAGTAGCTGTTCTGCTTTGACAGTAGGGCTGCTATGTGAGATAAAAAAAAACGGAACAAAAAAAAAAAAAGCTCCGGTATTCTCAACCTCACCATCCCGCCTGAGGGGATGCAATTTAGTGAAAAAAAAGAAGTGGCGGCATGCCATCCCGCCGCATCCCGCCCCAATTCAAGCACTGCTTACATTTAGTGTTTGTGTTTGTTGTGCTTTTGAAGTTCTGAAGTTTTGAAAATCTCTTTGTTGGGTAATTTCAGCCCATTGCCAGCTGGGTAGGAAATGCATTGGAAATAAATGAAAAACTAATGGGGTAATGCATGATTTGCATAACAGTTCCTTGTAAGAGGCTGGTAATTTATTTTGTGACTTATTTGCAGCTTGACTTTAAGATAAGTTAGATGTCAGGGTTTTTCTTTCTGCAAAGGCTAAGACAAGCTGCCTCCAGCTAGAGAGAAGCACCAGTCACGGGTGCCAACGTCATTGCTTTTCTTTTCTTTGGCAATAGGGCTATCTTAATTCATGCCTCGTCCAACATAACAGGAATGCACCTAGGGCAGATTGAGGAACATATTTATTTATGTGTTGCCAACATACTGCTGCATCTAAATGACCCCATATCACACCTACAAGCAGTCCTGGCAATAACAAACGTATTTTGGAAATATTGCAGTCTATTGGTAAACTGGAGAAAGTCCAGTATCTTCCCAGTTGATGAAGGGATTAACCCCAGTATCTTCCCTTCAACCACATTAGTTGTTAGGTATTACAATAGCCAGGGAAAGTGCTACATATACAGACATAAACCTCTCTCCATTCACTGACAGTATGACATCTAAGCTCAAGGCCTGGGATAACCCCCAACCCCCTAACAATTTGGGGCAGGATCAATCTGCTAAAGACTGTTTTTCTTCCTAAATACCTATATGTTCTACATAATTCTCTCATCTACAGTCCTAAATCTACATGAACAGGTATTGAACAGAATCAATCCTCATTTGTCTGTAGACAGAAATCACCAAGGTTTGCTAATTCCAAGTTAAAAGCCCCTCTCCGTAAAGGGGGAATGGGACTCCCAGATCTCTGTGTTTACTTCCTGGCTTCCCAATTTTACTACATAGGTTGGTGGTTCACGCTGAATTTCAACAACCCTAATTTTCAACTTCAAGCCACCCTGGCCATCTGAGTGGAGACACTGAGATACATCCCATATAGGAACATTTCTGATATTCCGTTATGGGGTAATTCCCACTTCCAGGGATTTCTCACATACATGAGATAGCCTAGAGCCAGGGTAAAGATGCTAGGGAATGCAGCACGAGATGGTCAGTTACACACTAGGGTACAAAAGATATGGCAGAGGTAAAGATCAACCAGCTTATATATCTGCAATTCAAACATGCCTCTTTTTCACAATTTTCAAATACTCAGGTACGGCTAGTCTCACCCTCCCTATATGGGAACTTGTTGTCCACACTCTGTTCCCCATTCTCTAAATCAGTGATCCCCAACCAGTAGCTCGTGAGCAACATGTTGCTCACCAACCTCTTGGATGTTGCTCTCAGTGGCCTCAAAGCAGGTGCTTGTTTTTGAATTCCAGGCTTGGAGGCAAGTTTTAATTGCATAAAAACCTAAGTATACTGCCAAGTAGAGTCTCCTGTAGGCTGCCAGTTAACATAGGGGCTACCAAATGGCCAATCACAGCACTTATTTGGCAAATCAAGGGACTTTTTGATGCTGGTGTTGCTCCCCAACTCTTTTTACATTTGAATGTGGCTCACGAGTAAAAAAGGTTGGGGACCCCTGCTCTAAATCTTACACTAAACTGTCAGATATACTGTCCTTATTGCTACTAGACCTAGGCTCATTCAATTTAAAACACTGCATAGTTTACACCTTACCCCTCTGCATCCTTAGAAGAATGGGTGAGGTCTACTGGCTAACTATTGTCACATGATGTGGAACTGTCCTGACTCCTGATTTAAAATATTCTGGGATAGAGTAATGACTCGTGTACATCACATCATAGAACCACCTTCCCCAAAATAATATCACCAAATGTTTTTCTGTTGGGTGTTATAGATGAACTTGTTTCACAGAAGGCAAAGCTGGACTTCGGGCGAGCACTACTGTTCTATGCTAGAAAAGCTCTCCTCTCGAAGTGGATAAACCCACACCCCTCTACATTTCTGGCTGGACCTAATCAATAAACACCTACCACTAATACAGCTGACTTATCTGGTTATGGGATGCCTGATGAATATGACAACATTTGGGAGTACTGGAGACAGAGGCCAACTCCTACATGACTGAGCTGCCGATTGAAACTCCAGAGACAGGAACTATAAACTTTAAGATTCAATTTTGGGAAACTGGTAAAAAATGAAAAGCAACCAGTGAGCAATCTGAAAACAACTGAACTGGAAATGGTTTGGATGGTGAACAACTCATTTACTGATTTGATCTTACACCATCTAAGTCCACCCACCATTTTTGAAGTGTATGCATTTGTCCAAATAAATAATTCACCTGTTTTTGAAGAACTACTTGCACCCAAGTTTATTTGAAGAATCTATGTATTAGTGAAGATACAGTTTGGCTTACCCTTCCTCCAACAGTAATCAAGGGCCCACCTGAGTGAGGAGAGTCTTGATAACACCTACTGTACTGGGAGTTGCTGGGAGTTAAGCCCAATCAGACGGTGCCTTAGGTAATCTATTTGGGGTAACAGTGATTTTAGGGTACCCCATCCCATATATCTGTTACATATAATTGCACTGTTCAGTCCCCTGCAATATGTCCCTTCCCCAAGAGTTCTTAATAACCCAAGTAGCAAGACCTGCCCCAAAGTAGCAGGCTCACACACAAGACCTGTCCTCACACATGGGCCACACTTCCAATTTCTTGCCTTTGGTGGGTCACTCACTGGGAATCACAAGGCTGGCACACTGGGTTCACATGCAGCTTGGCAGGGAACAGGATGGGATCTCTCTGTATCTTTCCTCCAAGACGAGCTCTCTACAGACTACTGCAATATCCTGTGTGTTTCTGGGTAGTCTCTCTTTTTCTGGCTGTGAGTATCTGCAGGGACTCCTTAAGCCTCAGCTGGCCATCCTGTAGATTTGGGTTTGTAGCAAGCCTCAGGCCATTCTCTCATCTCCCAGGCAGAGGTAACTAAGGCACAGGAGCTGACTGGCCTAACAGAATAGAACACTCTTGTCTTGGACAAACTAACAACTAACTGTATTGCCTCATTCAAGAATCTCTAAGTTACTAGAGTAGGCAACCTACTATTCTTATGTTAAAGGGGTGGTTCACCTTCAAACATCTAGTTGTTTACAGATAGATCACCAGAAATAATTACTTTTTCCAATTCCTTTCTATTTTATATGTGTAACTGTTTTTCTAATATTGAAGTATCAAGTGTCTTTTTTCACCTTCTGAAGCAGCCCTGGGAGGGGGGGTCGCCGACCCTGTAAACTATTCTAAATGAATACATTTAATTGATACATTTCTTATCTTTGTCTCTCTGGGTTTGATTACAGGCAGCTGTTAGAATTGATACAATAGTTGCTAATACCGCAAAGATGCTGCTGAGAAATGGATCAACTAAATGTTGCAAAATTGTAACAGTTCAGAGTCTGCACCTGAGTTACTGAGCTGCCAGACTCAAACACCAGAGACACGAACATTCAACTTTAATCTTAGATTTTGGAAAAACAGTAAAAAATAAATAATGGAAAGTAATTGAAAAAAAGTCTAAAAACAACTGAAAAAAGTGTTTGTAAGGTGAACAACCCCTTTAATAGTTGATGTTGTCAATTTTACTCATGTATTGTATTGTATTACTTGTAAACATCTAACTTTGTCCTACTGAGCTAAGCTGTACAAAAAATTCCAATGTAGAGTTATACAACTGGCAATAAATTCCTACTTGATTTGACTTATGAGTATCTGGTCTGTTTGTTTCTTGGAGCAGGAATTCTATGCTGCAAGTTATATTTGTTGTTGGGCTTTATCTCAATGATACGATTATGGTGATAATTCAATTCTTTATCCGGAGTGCTTGAAGGTCAACATTAGTAAATCAGTGAGTAGTGATATATAAATACATGTTAATAATAATAATAAATAATGTAGGAGGATAACTTTGCCATTCACATTCTAAATTCATTAAATTAAAAAAACTTTTTTTGTCTTGTGATAGGACTATTAAGATTCTGTCTAGCAGTTGTATTTACAGTTTATACAAATACATTACCATGAATGGACTACATGCCATGATAAACCCACAGGAAGCATAGAAGCTGACATTCCAGTGTAATGCCAGTATATGTATACTGATGCTAAAGTGTCACTATGCCAGTTCATATCCATGCACATTAAGAACAATGGGATTTGCATAGTATCTTGTAAATTAGGCTGAAATACAATGCGCTATTCTAAATGGTGACAAAAACAACAGGCACTGGCTTGTTTATTTATGTGTATAATAATGATGCACATGTAATGCTTGAACAGGATTGTGGGGAACAGGACCAGGGACAGGAAGTATAGAGAAATACATCTGGTTAAGGAATGCATGAAGTCTGTTGTTGCCAGACTGATATACAGTATTTACACCAAAATCGTCATTTCAAAGATCCAGTGTCAAAATACCTTGTGTGCCGTTATTCTAAGCAATCGAACTAAACACATAAAATGATGTGGTAAGTGTTAGTAGTTGCTCTATGTGTATTTATGTTTTTTTCTTGTGATTTCACCTACAGCCCAGCATTAATGTACTGTATGTCATTTTACTACATGAATAAAAATACCCTATCGTTGTCCAGCAAATACTTATTAATCAAGATGAAGATGGATACAGTCCTAATAGATCTGAGCTGAGCAGAGCCCATATGTATATCATTAAGCATTTTTCCAAACTATGCCCTTCCCATCTATCTGCATTATTCATTGCAGCAGCATAGCAACTATATCAGTAAGTATGGGAGGAAGAAAAAGCACAAAACTCGACATGAACTATATAAATAATGCATGCTTTGAAAATGTCTTCTGCCTATATTTGAACTAATTATTAAAATAATTTCTTATTTTATTTTAAAAAAACGGATGGATAATAGTTTTATTTTACATTTACTACCCCACATTCATGCTGCAGAAGAGGTGCTTAAGGGGTATATGATAACTATATATACATAAGAGAATCATATAATAATCTGTCTAATGCTTTATTTATCAATAGGTCCTTCCAGCTGACAAGAGATCACCCATTCCAATTAGAAGAAAGGAGGTTCTGCCTAAATATTCGTAAGGGTTTTTTTTACAGTGAGAGCTGTGAAGATGTGGAATTCTCTCCTTGAATCAGTTGTACAGGCTGATACATTAGATAGCTTTAAGAAGGGGTTGGGTGGCTTTTTAGCAAGTGAGGGAATACAGGGTTATGGAAGATATCTTATAGTACAAATTGATCCAGGGACTGGTCCAAATGAATTGCCTTCCTCTGGATCAACTAGCAGTTAGGCAGGTTATATACAGACTCAAGGTTGAACTTGATGGACGTGTGTCTTTTTTCAACCTAACTTACTATGTTACACTAAGGTTACCATTCGTCCCCGTTTCACAGGGACATGCCCCGTTTCAAGACCCTGTGCCCCGTCAAAAATTGCCCCATGAAGTGTCCCCCTAAAATGGCCATTAATTTAAAAGTCCCCCTGTATGCCTGGCTGCATCCCCGTGAATTAGGAGCCCTGGTTGGCCACAGGAAACATCTGTCAAGTCGTAGAGTTCCAGACTGACCTACTTCTATTGGCTATATTTTGGCGCCAAGGAGAAAGGGCTGGGCCGCAGGAGGTTATATAGTTGTCCCTGCCCTCAACGTGCACAGTTGCGCAGTGGATGGAGACCAGACAGGACTCACCAGACCAGAGGAGCAGGAGTCACGGACGCGGACGGAGGACAAGGTAGCAGCAAGGGAAGGCAGGTGAGCCCTGGCCCCTGGCTTAGTTAGCTGCAGCAGCCAGTCAGTGTTGTACTTTGTAGGGATCCCATTGGTCGGAGTCGCACTTGTCCGCGCGTAACATCATTGCGCAGTGCGCAGGCGAGACTGAGGGTGACTATGGTGAGTATCCGGCACCTGCCGACCATTCTTCTTCTTTTTCTCAGGCACATTGAGATGTAAGCAGCAGCTGCTACTTTCCTGTCCAGTTAACTGACTGTCCTTCGCTTCTGCGGCTGTTGTGGCGCTGTGCGGCGGTTAATCGATGGGCAGCAAATGGGGATCTGCCGCTGGAAGGGGCAGGCCGCAGACCAGGAGTTGTTCTGTACATTATTAGTTATTCTGCTTTTACCTATCCTCCCAGCGAATCATTACATTATAATGATTGCTTATTTTCAACAGCCACTGCCTTGTCCAAAATTAATGAAATTCCTTTTGGCTAATACACAGACTATAAGAAAATAAGAAAACAAGTTCTTTCATTTAGACACATTCTGATTCTGTGCCTTCAATAATTAAATGACATACGGTAAAGCAAGGAAAGGCAACCATCTCTATTCCAGCTTTTGCAGAGATGTAATTCCCATACCATCAGCCAAAAGGAATTTCATTAATTTTGGACAAGGCAGTGGCTGTTGAAAATAAGCAATCATTATAATGTAATGATTCGCTGGGAGGATCCCTTTTTTGAACTTTTGCTATTGAGCTCCTTGTTTCTCCGGTACCGACTCCTACCTGACAATTGGGCACGCGATGGGGGGGGGGGGCAGGTGCGCCGAGGACCACGTTATTGTTGCAGATATGGCAGCGGGGAGGAATACTAATAATACGGCAGGGAGGTGGGTGGCAGTTAAACCTTGAGGCATTGTCCTGAAAGACCGTTGCTCTCCTGTCTGTTTACAGCACATATGCTGAAGGGTTTCCGTGGTGACAGGCAAGCACACCCAAGAGATGATCCTATTTCAGCTTCAAAGGAAAAAATGTAAAATACCCACTTACTTTACTTTGGTCCCAAGCACTGCATCTGCTCCTTCATCCTTCCATCCATCTCACAATTGCCATGTTGAATATTTACATGCCAGGATAAACAGGTAAGTCCTTAAAAAGCAGTGTTAGGAGTCTGACCTGCCAGACTCCGAGTGTTGCTGATGTAGTACTAATGTGTCTCTTTATTTACAGGATATCTCTGCTGGACTTCTTCACAGTTGGATTTCTTCAAAGTCAGACTCCTGCTTCAAGCATTCCAAGCTGGTCATCCTTCCATCCATCTCACAATTGCCATGTTGAATATTTACATGCCAGGATAAACAGGTAAGTCCTTAAAAAGCAGTGTTAGGAGTCTGACCTGCCAGACTCCGAGTGTTGCTGATGTAGTACTAATGTGTCTCTTTATTTACAGGATATCTCTGCTGGACTTCTTCACAGTTGGATTCCTTCAAAGTCACTCCTGCTTCAAGCATTCCAAGCCGGTCATCCTTCCATCCATCTCACAATTGCCATGTTGAATATTTACATGCCAGGATAAACAGGTAAGTCCTTAAATAGCAGTGTTAGGAGTCTGACCTGCCAGACTCCGAGTGTTGCTGATGTAGTACTAATGTGTCTCTTTATTTACAGGATATCTCTGCTGGACTTCTTCACAGTTGGATTTCTTCAAAGTCAGACTCCTGCTTCAAGCATTCCAAGCCGGTCATCCTTCCATCCATCTCACAATTGCCATGTTGAATATTTACATGCCAGGATAAACAGGTAAGTCCTTAAATAGCAGTGTTAGGAGTCTGACCTGCCAGACTCCGAGTGTTGCTGATGTAGTACTAATGTGTCTCTTTATTTACAGGATATCTCTGCTGGACTTCTTCACAGTTGGATTTCTTCAAAGTCAGACTCCTGCTTCAAGCATTCCAAGCCGGTCATCCTTCCATCCATCTCACAATTGCCATGTTGAATATTTACATGCCAGGATAAACAGGTAAGTCCTTAAAAAGCAGTGTTAGGAGACTGACCTTCCAGAGTGTTACTGATGTAGTACTAATGTGTCGCTTTATTTACAGGATATCTGTGCTGGATTTCTTTGTCAAGTCAGATTTCTTTGTCAAGTCAGATGCCTTCTTCAAGTCAAGGTCGGATTTCTTCTTCAAGTCAAGGTCGGATTTCTTCTTCAAGTCAAGGTCGGATTTCTTCTTCAAGTCAAGGTCGGATTTCTTCTTCAAGTCAAGGTCGGATTTCTTCTTCAAGTCACCCATTCTCACAAGTATCATCTTACACAGGATACGAAGTCTAGAAATAGGTAAGTAACTAATTAGGATAACAACTTAATAGGTTGCAAATTCAGCAATATGTTTGTTTGATTCTAACAAGCTTTTTCTTTGTTGAAGGATTTTTTACAGCTACGTTCTTGAAAGACCAACAGGATGCCGAAACAACTAAAAAAACGCAAGTGTGTATTGACTGACTCTATACGAAAAGAATTTCCATTTCTCAGGCCAGGAGAAAATGAAAACTCAGCTTTCTGTTCAATGTGTAAGATATCTTTTACTATCGCAAGTGGTGGGCGAGCATCTGTAACTGACCATATAGCTTGTAAAAAACATAAAAGGGCACAGCTGTCTCAAGCTGGTACTTCAAAAGTAAACACATTTTTTAAAAAATTGTTACCTGATAAAAGTGAGTTACACTTGGCACTTCAAGAAGGAACATATGCATTCCATACAATAAAGCATCATCATAGTTTTAGGTCAATGGACTGTTCTTCACATTTAATTAAGAAATTCTATGAGAGCAAATTTAGTTGTTCGAGAACAAAATGTGAACTAATTGTAACTAATGTGATGACTAGGTGGGCAACTGAAATGGTTACTCAAGATTTAGAGAGAACTTCATTTGTTACCTTACTGATTGATGCTTCAAACCATAGCCATATAAAACTTTTTCCTATACTGTTGAGATATGTCCTTGTTGGTAATGAGTCACAGGGTGGTGGTCAAGTGCAGATACACACTAAATTGGTTGACTTTTTTGAGCTTGAAGGAGAAACTGCTGAGATTTTGTCGAAGAAAACACTCCAGGTTATTAGTAGGTTGCATATAGAAAACAAAGTAATTGGCATATCTGCTGATAACACTAACACTAATTTTGGTGGATTGAAAAGAAAAAAGGGCAATAATGTTATTACTAAAGTTAGAGAATCTCTTAACAGAAATGTTGTGGCATTAGGCTGTGTGGCACACATTGTGCATAACTCTGCACACGCCAGTTTTGGTATGATCCCTCTAGATATTCATGGTGTAGTTTCAAAGATTTTTGGATATTTTCATATCTTCACAGTTAGAGTTGAACGCCTCAAAGAATTTTGTGATTTTGTTGGGCAAGAGTGGAAGGAAGTTCTTAGCTCTAGCAATGTCAGGTGGTTATCTTTGCTACCAGCCTTAAGAAGAATTCTTGACCTTTACCCAGCATTAAAATCATTTTTCTTATCTGAAGACAAATGTCCAATTGTCTTGAAGAGATGGTTCTCTGATCCTTGCACTGAGCTTTGGCTACAATTTTCCAATGCAACCCTACCTCTTTTTCATGATACTATTAAGAAGGTTGAAACACAAGAAGGAACTGCTGTTGAGTCTTCATTGATTGTAAGTGAATTAGTTCGAAAGATGACTGCACGAAGAGATGAGAATTTTATCCCATCTGTGGTAAAAGCCACACTGACTTGTCTTGAAGAAGATGGCTTGTATACCAAAGCGGACTACCTTCATGTTTCTAATGAGTTTTATAATACAGGCGTAGATTACTTGAATGCTTGGTGTGCTCATTTTGATCACATTGATAAAACTGAGTGTGTTTTACTAAAAAATGTACCTGATAGGCAGTCCTTTGAGGAGGCTGTTCAGTTTTTTAAGAGTAAGTCAGATCTGTTAGATATAAAGGAGGATGACTTGTTTGATGAAATTAGCTATTTAAAATGTTTTACAACAGATACAAAATTGCAGGAATGGAACTCTGATAATCTGTCAATTTGTCAGAGATGGAGTCAGATTTTTTCCCATTTTAAAGAAAAGATGGTTCCTTGTCTTGAGTTACAAAAATTGGTAGAGATAACACTTTGTTTGCCTGGATCCAATGCACCTGTGGAGAGAGTTTTTTCTGCTATGAACATGATGTGGACATCCAATCGATCACGTTTAAGTGTACAGTCTGTTAATTCTATGCTTACAGTATTGGTAAACTTTCCAATGACATGCCAGGAATTTGCTGCTGAATTAGCAAGTAGAAAAGACATTCTTGAAAAGATACACTGTTCTGAGAAATATAAGTGTTAGGTATTATGACTTGTTTGGCCTAACTCAAATGCCAGCAGCAGTAGTATTTAAAGTAAGAGGTATGTCCAAGCAGCAGGGCCATCTTCAAGACAGTTTAAATGCACCTGGGCATGGCCCTGGATTGAAACCTATTTTAAGTATCTTTAAGTATTTTGAACTGTTAAGTTTGTTTCCAGGCAACAGTGTTATTATCTTCTTCAAGACAGGTTCCAGGGCCATGCCCAGTTACAGCATTTAAACTATTTTCTAAGTATTTTGAACTGTGAAGTTGTTTCCAGGCAGCAGGGCCATCTTCTTCAAGACAGGTTCTGATCCATTCCAATCCAGGGCCATGCCCAGGTGCATTTAAACTATTTGCTAAGTATCTTTATCTTTAAGTATTTTGAACTGTGAAGTTGTTTCCAGGCAGCAGGGCCATCTTCTTCAAGACAGGTTCTGATCCATTCCAGGGCCATGCCCAGGTGCATTTAAACTATTTGCTAAGTATCTTTATCTTTAAGTATTTTGAACTGTGAAGTTGTTTCCAGGCAGCAGGGCCATCTTCTTCAAGACAGGTTCTGATCCATTCCAGGGCCATGCCCAGGTGCATTTAAACTATTTGCTAAGTATCTTTATCTTTAAGTATTTTGAACTGTGAAGTTGTTTCCAGGCAGCAGGGCCATCTTCTTCAAGACAGGTTCTGATCCATTCCAATCCAGGACCATGCCCAGGTGCATTTAAACTATTTGCTAAGTATCTTTATCTTTTAAGTATTTTGAACTGTGAAGTTGTTTCCAGGCAGCAGGGCCATCTTCTTCAAGACAGGTTCTGATCCATTCCAATCCAGGGCCATGCCCAGGTGCATTTAAACTATTTGCTAAGTATCTTTATCTTTAAGTATTTTGAACTGTGAAGTTGTTTCCAGGCAGCAGGGCCATCTTCTTCAAGACAGGTTCTGATCCATTCCAATCCAGGACCATGCCCAGGTGCATTTAAACTATTTGCTAAGTATCTTTATCTTTTAAGTATTTTGAACTGTGAAGTTGTTTCCAGGCAGCAGGGCCATCTTCTTCAAGACAGGTTCTGATCCATTCCAATCCAGGGCCATGCCCAGGTGCATTTAAACTATTTGCTAAGTATCTTTATCTTTAAGTATTTTGAACTGTGAAGTTGTTTCCAGGCAGCAGGGCCATCTTCTTCAAGACAGGTTCTGATCCATTCCAATCCAGAGCCATGCCCAGGTGCATTTAAACTATTTGCTAAGTATCTTTATCTTTAAGTATTTTGAACTGTGAAGTTGTTTCCAGGCAGCAGGGCCATCTTCTTCAAGACAGGTTCTGATCCATTCCAATCCAGGGCCATGCCCAGGTGCATTTAAACTATTTGCTAAGTATCTTTATCTTTAAGTATTTTGAACTGTGAAGTTGTTTCCAGGCAGCAGGGCCATCTTCTTCAAGACAGGTTCTGATCCATTCCAATCCAGAGCCATGCCCAGGTGCATTTAAACTATTTGCTAAGTATCTTTATCTTTAAGTATTTTGAACTGTGAAGTTGTTTCCAGGCAGCAGGGCCATCTTCTTCAAGACAGGTTCTGATCCATTCCAATCCAGAGCCATGCCCAGGTGCATTTAAACTATTTGCTAAGTATCTTTATCTTTAAGTATTTTGAACTGTGAAGTTGTTTCCAGGCAGCAGGGCCATCTTCTTCAAGACAGGTTCTGATCCATTCCAATCCAGGGCCATGCCCAGGTGCATTTAAACTATTTGCTAAGTATCTTTATCTTTAAGTATTTTGAACTGTGAAGTTGTTCCAGGCAACAGTGTTATATTCTTCAAGACAGGTTCCAGGGCCATGCCCAGGTGCATTTAAACTATTTTCTAAGTATTGTAATAGACAGACAAATGAGGATGATGCAAAGGTCACCTCCAGTCTATTTAGAGAAATAATCACCAATCACTAATATGTACTTGTTACCTTTGTGGGTTTCTGGTAGAGGTCCCAATATATCAAGAGCAACTCTTTGCATAGGGTGATCTGTTTGAAAGCTACCATTGGTGCCCTAGCAGTCTTCTCAGCCTTACTGTTTCCGGATTACCTAACACTGCCATCTGCAGACTGGAGGTGACCTTTGCATCATCCTCATTTGTCTGTCTATTACACTATCTTAAGTTATTTGAACTGTGAAGTTGTTTCCAGGCCAGGGCTATGTCCAGGCAGCAGCAAAACATGTGTATTTAAACTGTTTTCTAAGTAACTTCAGTTCTCTAAGAATTTGAACTTGTGTCCAGGTTCCAGGGCTGTGCCCAGGCAGCAGCAAGACATGTGTATTTAAACTGTATTTAAACTGTTTTCAGTTCTTTAAGAATTTGAAATTGTATCCTGGTTACCAGGGCTATGCCCAGGCAGGAGCAGCAAAACATATGTATTTAAATTGTAATGTAAATTGTTTGTATGAAGACAAAGGCCCTGATTTTCCATGCTTTAAGTGTTGCAGATGCTGCTACTAAAAGTGAGTTAATAAACATTTGAAAAGGCATTACTTGAATGGACTGTTATTTCATATATATTAATATAGCCCAACTGACTTATTTTCCAATTTTCAGTTAATGTGCCTTAGCCATTCTGAAACTTACATAGCTACAGTATAATGGGTGACCCAGTGACAGGTAAGACATTTTTATTTTTTTGTGCTGAAGCATGCAAGAATTTAGGGGGCGTGTACAGGAAAATGGGAGTGGTTTGTGGGGGGTGTGGTTTTAAAAGTGGGCGTGGCCTAAAAATTTTGCCGCGGCGCACTGCGTGCGCCACTATTTTTAACTTGTCCCCAGATTTCTCTCGAGAAATCTGGTCACCTTAGACTGGTGGTACTTCTATATGAGCACCCTGAGCAATCCTCTTTCTGCTTCTTCTTTCTTTGCTCAATACAGTAAAAAGCTCAACTTTAACAAAGAAGCCATTGTTTTCACTCTACTGCGCATGTGTCTGCCCTGGGCATTGAACAAAAAGAAGCTCCAGGTCTGGACTTGGATTCAAAATAGACCCAATTACACAGTGTTCCAAACAACCCCACAGGCCCAATAAATAGTGAGTGTCTATGGCATCTTACAGCAGCCCCTCTGGTATTTGCCGGAATCCAAAAATTGCTCGATGGTGCTATCTTACAAGAACCCCAACTGGTGCAGTTTTCTGCTAACAGTAGCACCGCCCATCAGTAGGTGGTGCCTAACATTTGGCAACCTCCAATGTTTTACAAATTCTTTCTCCTTTAAGTCTGCTAAAAATCATTTAAACTTTAAATAAATGCAATAGGATTGTTTTCCCACCAATATGGATTCATGCAGCTTAGTTACTATCAATTCCAAGGTACTGTTTTATTATTACAGAGAAAAAGGAAATCATTTTTAAACATTTGAATTATTTGGTTATTATAGAATCTATGGGAGACAGCCTTCCAGTATTGAAAGATTTCTTGATAATGAGTTTCCGGATGAGGGATCCTACACCTGTACTCTAAATACTGTATCTTGTATGTATGTATATTTTTATTTGTAAAGTGCTCCTCGAGGGCAAAGCACTGTACAGCAAAACAATAAATAAGTAGTAACAAACAAGGGGCCTTTGGAATAAAAAATAACAATCAGTGCATTATTAGAAATACAATTCACATAAATATAAACAATATAATTACAATACAGATTAAGTGCTCGGTGTCAAGAAAACAAAAGGCTAGAGGACCCTACCCCGTAGGGCTTACAGTATCTTGAAGAATCTTGGGAGCTGTAGCTCTATTTCACTGTTAGATCAACCATTATTTATACCCTACACAGCAAACACGTGAGCTATTGTGAGTAAAGTGCAACAAGTCTTTCCTGGCATAATAGCTGCACATTAAGGTCAATGACACACAGAAATTTGTCACCCATGTTATGTATTTACTACCACAGGTGACAAAGCTAACTGAAAAGATATCTGTATAAGGCAAGGCATTTTTGGTGAGATTTTTTTTGCCACTGTAGCAAAATCTGACATTTATTTGTGTGTCATTGTCCTAAAAAACAAAAGGCATTCAGTACCAAAAAGATTTACACAAGCAACCAACCTTTGTAGTTTAATATAATGAGAAGCAGCCACTATCAGTATGAGTATTATAGGGCTTGTATGAGTGTCACAGTAAATAAAATAATTCAGTATAGTAGGGCTGAGATGTTTGCTTTTGTTTAATTCCACTGAACTGTTACACTGAACATTTACACATACATTTTAAATATCATTTAAATATCATTCACTGACATATCTCACTGGAATGCATTAGAGATTGTTAGAATTTCTGCCCTAACTTCCTGCTGGCCTTGTACTAATTACTTTGCATTTCATATCAGCTGCAAAAATAATTTAAACCTCTTTCTTTTACAAGAAATCTTATTTTCCCCTTTAAATGCCTGTATAGGACATACGGCCAGATTTACACAGATTAGGTGGGATTCTCATTAGACGTTTATTGTACACTTTAATGTAGCATCTCTGGATCTGGATTGCCGGGGTGAAGTTTTATTGGGCCATAATATTTTAAGAAGTATATCTGTGATGTTGCTGGGCTGCAGATGCAAATATGTTTTAACCACTGAAGTGAAAGAATGCAGCTACTATATGTTCTACTAACCAGTGGTTTCAACTTCAAGGTGCCCATCTCATTCTGATAAGAAAAGGTTTGTGATATAAGCGTTATTCCAATATAACCAGTATGGCTGCAGATTATGGGGCAGATTTATCAAGGGTCGAAGTAATTTTTTGGACACTTCGACCTTCTATGACTTTGACTTCGAATTCGATTTGAAGTAAAATTGTTCGAATATTCGACCATTCAATAATCGAAGTACTGTCAGTTTAAAAAAACTTCGACTTCAATACTTCGCCAAATTAAACCTGCCAAAGTGCTATGTTAGCCTATGGGGACCTTCTAGACCATTTTTCTAAGTTTTTTGAAGTTTTTTGAAGTTGAAGAAAAATCGATGGATGAACGATTTTATTTCAACCTCAAATGGCCAAATTCGATGTACAAAAACTTCGACTTAAATATTGGAAGTCGAAGTATTCCAATTTGATGGTCGAATTTTGAAGCTTTTTCTACTTCGAAATTCGACCCTTGATAAATCTGCCCGTAAGTGTCTGTTAAATCTTGAGCATAGTAACAAAAAACAAGTGAAAGATCAACCACCTCCAAGCAGAATAAATAAACCAAAAGTAATTATTACAATGAGTGCCTACACTGCTAATAAAAACTCTTGCAGTTTATTAATACTGCTTTTATTGGGTTTGATTTTTCTCTTGTTTATAGTTACCTTGCCAATCACATTCCAACAGGTCTGTGTCTAACTAACCCACCATATCCATTTGATCATATGTAGTATTACAAAAGATCTTTTCAAAGGTATATTTTAAATGCTCTCTCATATATTTCACAGTTTTTGCTCAATGTGTCTTGTTGGGTATGATCAATTTCTTTTATTTTAAGTTTTCAACGCCATAATATGTTTTCTTCCAGCATAAAGACCTTTCTTTAACATGACTATTAGAAATACATTTAGCAGTTAAAGTAGAAGTAAAACCAGATGGCTAAGGAATAAATTAGTATATCATAAACAGATATAATGCACCAACCTAGGAATGATGTAAGCCTATGGCAATGAAGATCTTTGCCACTGATTCTGCCCCTGAGTGCCTCATATTTCGTTTCAGGAAAACAGTTATATAAGTTGGTGTCTGGCTTAGGTCGTGTGGCTAAATTTCAGACTGAAAAGAAAGTACAGAAGTATGTTTGGCAAATATAAGTCCCTCTGAACACAATTAAGGAATACATCAAATTTTTATGGATGATTCACATTATATATCACAGCAACATGTAAATCATAGTTTTATTCCCCTCTATGTTTGTGTGTATGTACAATGCTTGTAAGTCCCTTCATTTTATTATTATGTACATTCCATCGTTGTCTCCTGCAGCACTTTACAGAATAAAAGAGATAGAGAATTTATAATGTCACACATTCAAACTATAACATAAAACAAAGCAGAATAGGTAAAAATGCCACTGATGTCTCCACGCTAAGCTTCTTTAAATACTGTCTGGGGAGATGAATAACTTTTTCTGACTTTCGTTTTCTCTCGTTGTGTTCTGGCCCCCAGTTTGTGTGCTCCATTACTAGGAACTGGGTTGAATTATCAGCATTGAGACTAATCTAAAAGACAAAATATCACAGATATATATGTGTAAATAGAATAGTAAAGAGAATAATCAGTTTCTTGCAATTAAAACATATATTCAAAAAATACTGAAAGGGCAGATCAAGCATAGGAGTCACTGGGGGTCATTTATAAAGTTTGCGCAGGGCAGATTGGTTCGCAAAGTGAATATATTTGCCCTGCGCATGGTTATATTTATAAAGCTGAATAAGAGGGTGCATACAGAATTGCGAATTTTTTATTCACAATGCGAATGTCTAAAGGGGCTTTATAAATATGTCACAATTTGCAAATTGCGAATCTTTATGCGCACACTCTGTGACTCAATTACGCCACAACTTTGGTGGCGGATAAAATATTCGCAAAACAGTTTTGCAAACTGCGAATTTAACGATATTTTCGCGCACAACAAACTCGCACATTGGGTGCGCTCGCGCAAACTCCTGTCTCATTTGCGCGCCATTTGCGAAAATTTATTCACACTGCGAATTCGCAAAAACCGGAAAGACGGGCAGAGCAGTGCAATATATTAGCGCTCAGCAAAAAACATGCGAAATACAACCATTTGCGAAAAATATGCGCTGCGCGAACGTTATAAATGACCCCCACTAGGTTTAATCTTCAGAAATCAATATTTAATTGTACCTGCTTAGCAACTCTCTTAAAGGAAAACTATACCCCCCAAACAATGTAGGTCTCTATTAAAAGATACTGAGTAAAACAGCTCATGTGTAAAACCCTGCTTCATGTAAATGAACCATTATCATAATAATATACTTTTTTAGTAGTATGTGCCATTGGGTAATCATAAATAGAAAATTGCCATTTTAAAAAATAAGGGCCGCCCCCTGAGATGGTAAGATTCACTGTGCACACATACAAACCACATATAAGGTCACATGAGCCAATTAACAGACAGAGTTCTGCCTTTTGCTTCCTCACTTCTTCCTGTTACAGTTAGTGTTGTAGTATTTCTGGTCAGGTGATCTCTGAGGCAGCACAGATAGAGTCACGAAATGGTGGTTCAAGGCAAGAGATGTAAAAGGGCAATATTTATGTAAATATATATTCCAGTTTGGTAAGATTCTTTAATATGTCATTCAATTTGATATAAACTATCTGTTGCTTAAGAATTCATTTTGGGGGTATAGTTTTCCTTTAAAGGGATTTTGTCATTATTTTATGGTATAGTTTTTCTTACTAAATTACACTGTTTACATTACGAATTATTCACTCTGCATTCCTGAACCAACAAATGTATTTTTATAGCTGTAATATTGGTATGTAGGCAGCCATCTGAGGTCATAATGTCTGATCCTGGGCTTTCAGAAAGAGACAGCACTTTACAATGTAACTGTTTCATATAAGCTATTGTTTCTCCTGCTCAATGTAACTAGAGGAGTCGTGGCGGGACTTGAATTTTTACAACTGAGTGCTATTCTCATATCTACTATTAGGTGGGACATCGAAGCATTTGTAGCAATGCATGTGTCAGGAAGCTGATATATTTTTTACATTCCCATTGTTCTGTTAATAGACTGCTGAGGGGAAAGCAAGGAGGTGATATCACTTCAACTTGTGTAGTAGTAAAGGGTAAATCCGAGGGCACCTGGGACACTAACATATCTAGTCCCATGGAAAATTTCTAAATTAAATATAAAAAAATATATTTTGCAGAGTTGTAGAGTTCTGCTGGAGCACCAGACAAAATGGCTTTATATGGGAGGTTCACCATTAAAGGGAACTCCGCACAAACATAACTTTGTGTTACTTTTTAAAAAGTAAACATAATTTCAAGCAACTTTGCAATATACATCAATTAAAAAATATATGCAGACTTTTCATGATCTTCATGGTTTGGGACAGTTCCCTAAGCCTAGCCCCCTGCTCTCCTGCTGATCTCTCTGACTACTTTGTTGAGCTGGCTGACTACTGTTACTTTGTACCAACAGACATCTGTCTTTAGCCTGCATCCTCCAAACCCCACAATTCCCTGCACATGTGATTTTAAGATCATTAGAGTGCAATGCATTGTGGGTTATGTAGTTCCTGCATGCTGTCTGTAAGCTGTAGAGAAGTTGTTACAATTTGTGTTAAATCAGTGTTTAGTTCCTCCTTCCCTGCCAGGATTTCAAATGATGCATAAAGAGAAGAACTGTTAAACAGCTGGATTTCAGCATAGAAAATGGCATTTATTTATACTTTTGAAGAAACAGGTAACTGTGTTGGGTATATTAGCGGTTTCTGTGTTATGTGGGCCTCTTTATCAAATTTTGGTTTGGAAGCCGGAGTTCACCTTTAAGTTATCATTTAGTATTCTATAGAATGGCTAATTTTATGCAACTTTTCCATTGGCCTTCATTTTTTAATTTTTCTAATTTTTGAATTATATAAAAATAATAATAATAACATTATTCTGAATAAAAAGCTAAATAACGCAAAAAACAAATAAAAAATTAAAATCAACTGCAAATTGCCTCAGATTATCACTATCTATATTATACTAAACATTTATTTAAGGGTGTACAACCACTTTAAAGAGACTTGCATGGAAAAATGATTTCTATGTGTGAAAGATCCTATGCAAAAATAATTACCTGGATTATTATCTGGGAGTTTTCCGCAAATTATTATACACATTATTATGCGGGAATTGAAGTTCCTGTTTATGTGAGAAATAGAAATAAATATTATACATTCAAATGTACTTTGCATTATGGGAATATTTAATAAGGTCTTAAAAAAGTTTTGTAGAAGATTTACAAGTATTTACACACCATAGCGCCGACACATTTCTGCAGCACCTTTCAGAAATTGTACATCATTCACATCAGCCCGTGCCCCAGTGGAGTTTATACTGTAAACTAAGGTCTCTATCATATTCACCCAAATTAGGGTCATTTTTATCAGGAACCAATTATCCTGCCTGTATTTATTTGGAATGTGGAAGGAAACCAGAGTTCAAACCTCTTCCTCCTTGTTTGCTCTAATGGTGATGTGTATACTATGATGTAGTAAATATAATACGTATACAGTATAGGACTGTTGCCCAGAATGCTCGGGACCTGGGGTTTACTGGATAACGGATCTTTCCATAATTTGGATCTTCATCCCTTAAGTCTATGGGAGACAGCATTTCTGGATAATGGATATATAATGGCTAAAATAAGGGGTAGCTCTAGAAGTCTCCAGAAGTTCCATGACTGTATTTAAACATTAGGCTTTTATACAGGTCATGGAACTCTAAGGTGTTATTATTATATATACAGTAGCTCATCTCCGGCAGTGTTTTACAGAGTGAGAGGATACAAACATAAGGTGTAACAATTTACACATACAAACAATAACATCACTGGAGCAGACATACAGTGCTGCAACTGCATATTGTTAAGTGATGGTAGAGGTAGGGCCCTGCACACAAGAGTTTACAATCTAAAAGAAAAGGGATTATATTTTTAAAGGAGAAGGAAAGCTATGGAGGCATTTTATTGCCAATAGATTAGATGCAATAGTGCAAGCTAGAATGTTATATTTTTTCTGTAGAAAAAGAGCTGTAGAAGTTCTCTGTTTGTTGCAGCTGCAGTATTAGCTTGGTGTGACATCACTTCCTGCCTGAGTTTCTTCCTACTCACTCATAGCTCAGTAGAGAAAGGGGGGAGACGAGCAAACTGAGCATGCTCACGCCAGGGGCTGAAGGCAGGAAGTCTGATACAGAAGCCCATGTGTACACAATAGAATGAAAGAAATGGTGTGTTTCTTTTGACTCAGAACAGCATTACTTTGAGGGTTTACTGGAATATTTAGGTGGGCCTTTCTGATAAAGCTTACTTAGTTTTAACCTTTCCTTCTAATTTAAACTGTTTATTCATTCTATACATGACCACCTTCTGTCTAGGCATTAAAGGAGGTGGTTAACTTTTCAGTTTACTTTAGGTATGTTACAGAATGGCCATTTCTAAGCAACTTTTCAATTGGTCTTCATTATGTTTTTTTATCATTTATTTTTTAATGAGTTGTCTTCTTCTTTTGACTCTGTCCAACTTTCAAATGGGGGTCACTGACCTCATCTAAAAACAAATGCTGTTTAAGGCTACAAATGTATTGTTATTGGTACTTTTCATTACTCCTCTTTCTATTCAGACCTCTTCTATCCATATTCCAGTCTCTTATTCGAATCAATGTATGGTTGCTAGGGTAATTTGGAACCTAGCAATTAAGATAATCATAGCAAGCTTTCAGAACATTTTAGTTCCTTTTTCAAGCTGAATAATAATATCTCAGTTTGCCAATAAAGGTATCACCTGATCCTGGCATCCAAATTACTGAAATTGCAAATCACTCTGCTGAATTAAAAAGCTTAACAAATAATAAAAATAAAATAAAACCAAAAATAATAAAAATGAAAACCAATTGCAAATTGTCTTAGACTATCAGTCTCTACATCATAATAAAAGTTAACTCAAAGGTAAACAATCCCTTCAGTGTAACAAATATTTATGTTCATTGTACACCTTGAATGTGCCACTCCTTGTCAAACTATCTCTGGTGATTTCCACTTCTTGAACTTCCTTCTTTAGTGCACTTATAAATGTAACATTGATGGCTCCAAAATGTCACAAAACTCCATATTATAATCCTGGTTATGCATAAAAGCATATGTATTATGATATTATTGCCATAAAATGTACCTGATAGCCAGATTCCTGAGGCTTACTTTCTGCCATGTTCTCCTGTCATAGAAACAATATAATCCAATTAATCTTATGAAGACGGCCATGTTTTCCACTGTGGAAAAGTTATACAATAAGAAACTGATTTATCTGATATTCCTGAGCACAATCAGGTTTATTTATAGTGCAACATTAATAGATTGAACTTGAAACAGTTTTGGTCACAATCAAGTGAACTGATAGCACATCTCCAAGTACATTTAAAATGCACATTGTTCGTTTCATTTTTACAATCTGAACCTTTCAAAAAACTCTGAATAGTCTGAATATAGAGCTTTTTCCATTAGATAAACCTTAATAATCATACATTTGAAAAACGACAATTTTAACATATTTGAATTTGCATTCCCCCTCATAATTTTCTAGTTTTATTGCAAAAATTTAAATTTTAATTAATTTGTTAAGTAGTCAACAATTAGAGTGCTTTATGGAAGCATGTATTAAATTTGGGCAGCTTTTAAAAGGAAAGTCATTAGATTAATTTAGAAACATTGGTGTAGAATAACTTCTCCAGAATCAGATCATGTATATTTCTATATAATAATAAGTCCTGCAAAGGAAATCCTTCTATTGGTATCCTCCCCATACAAAAATTCCACCTTGTTTCCCATTATAGAAATAGAAATATCCCAGTACAGGTATGGCTACTCTAAGAGCCTTGAGTGAATCTGCCCAGTTGATGTTGGATTCTGTTACATGCTGTGCAGTATTTCTGCCTCATATTTGTTGGCTGCCATTGCTGTATCTGTCAACGGGTTGTTTGTATCCAGATGTAGACTGTAAATCTGTTCATGGAAAAGTCAACTGCACATAAGTTCAGAGGAACATGAATATCATATTTACTTATGATTAGTTGAAGTTCAGGATATAGTTACAACCAGTTACAAAATTACAAGACACAATAAAAATCCCTATTTATTATTTTATATTTTAAATATAGCTGCAGTTGACATTATTAAACTGCCTATCTAGTTATCACTCCCAACACTATAATAATAGTGCAAAAATATAACAATACTGTAAATAATAACTGCTGTTAATATTGAACTAAAAAGTCCACCAAAAAGTAGTACAATGTCCGCAAAATATTGTCACTCTTACTTGTAAGCTTGATATATGTATGTTGAAAAGGTTTCAAGGAGAGATACATCAGCTGCAGACTAACTATGTATGCACCATTGATGTGATTAAGATCAATTTAAGCCACAGATAATGGTAACTGAAGTAGTGACACCCTCAAATATAGCTAGAATTTTTGTTATTCTAGCACTTCCAACACTATTAACACATTTTACTGTTGCTAGGACATCGTTTGGCAGTTAACAGGATCCTTGAATAGCCACTGATTTTATATAACCTGATTGGCTGAGAAATGCACAAACAGATTTGACCTTTTCCGTTTTTTTGGAGAAGCAAAAGAGAACAGATTGTACCTTTGATCCTACAATGACACGGTCATAAGTGTTTGGTGCTTGAGGGCCTGTATTCTCATATACAGGATTTGTGGGAGTTGGAGTCTCTGTAAAGAAGAAAAAGTTTGATTCAGAATAAATGAAGTACTGAAGAGGGTTTGCTCATGACTGCTAATGCAGTTGGGATCATGCTAAATGGACTCAGTCAATCAAAAATTAATGATAGCTGCTCCCTTAGCATCATTTAAAAAACCGTAGCCTGCTCCTATGTGTTCTAGTATGTGTAGCAGAACTATTCCAACCCATAATACATGTTGTTGTCATCATTAATAAGACATATGTGTGATTCTGTTTATTTAGATCTTAATTGTGCTCAACAATATCAGACAAATACTAGTGCATTTTAGGTTTACAGTTATGTAGTGAGAAGATAATGTTTGGCAGATGCCATCACTAAGCACTTACTTTTGTTGTTCTTCTTGCGGAGAATGAAGAAGATGGTGAGAGGTATCAGTGCTACAATAAACAGGACACCAATCACAATGCCGGCTATTGCACCAGGAGACAGTTGGTTGGAACCTGAAATGTTGAGAACAGAACATGGAATCAGGTGTTCAAAAGCAACAGGCAGCATTGAAGCACAAGAAATGAGAAAACTTGCAAATTAGAAGTAATATTTCTGTTAGGGAGAATTCACACCAGCATATTTTTATATCTTTATTAAGGATTTGTTTGTGAAGGCAGTATAAACAGTATATGCACTGTATAACAAGGGTAAAATGCAAACATGTATGCATCGTTGTAGTTTGATATACAACACAGAATTCTGGTATTTGATAAATCTTTATTTTTAATCTCTGTGACAGGAGATACATAGCACACTCCAGAAGGTTTTGAAAAAGGGATGTCTTTTCTTTTTCTAGTTCTGCTTTATTCTGTGCCTCCCATACCTTTAATTCCTGTATATTTAGTTTTGTAGGATTTATTATGTTAGAGAATGTTTCATATCTTAGGCAAAGTAAATGTGTGGAGCATCTATCAGAATTAAGTGAAAGGAATGTACACTTTATGGCCAATCTACATAGACATACTATTAATTATTGGAACTAGATTTGATCCACACTTAGAGGGCTATATACTAAAATCTAAATTTTCTCACTGTTTTAATTTAAAAAAAAGCCCAACCAAACTCCCATCCACAATTTTATCTTATTTATTATTTTTAAAACTCGAAAAATTCGGATTGGAAAAAACAAAAAAATTGTGGAAAAATTAAAAAAACTCATATTTTTAGAGTTTGATATTCTTGATAATTTTGTACTTCCTGCTTTGGGAAAGGCTGTTCCTGTTTCAGCAGCATAATAACCCTCTGTTCATTTAGAAAGAATGTTTGCAAGGCACTAAAATGTAGGCACATTTATCAAGGGTCAAATTTTGAATTCATGTGAGTTTTTTAAAATTCCCATAAACTCCCTTAAATTCGAAATTCTATTGGTCAAAATTTATTATTAAAATCTAATTTTTAATTCTCGGACAAATTTAAATGACCCAAAAACTCAAATCGAAATTGATTAGATTTCAATCAAACTAGATTCGAGTTTTTTCTCTGAAAAAAAACTGAAATGGCAGGAAGGCTGCAAACATCTCAAAAACGATCCCTGCACCTCTCCCATTAACTTAAACAGTAATTCGGCAGGTTTAAGGTGGCAAATAGTTGAATTCGAATTCTTAAAGTGCCAGAGTATGATAAATCTCGAAAATCAAATTCGAATTTTTGAAAAAATAATTAAAAATTTGAATTCGAATTTTCAATTCGACCCTTAATAAATATGTGCCTTAATGTGTTCCTTATTTTTCTGCTAATGTAAACTTATTGTATTGTAGACAACTAATATTGGCTAAAAATAAAAAAGTGATTGCCCTTCATGCTGCAGGGCCCAGTAATGGTTACCCTTGTTCTGTATAATTTTCACCTTCTGTGCTTGCAACACATCTGTATATTTACCACTACAGAACAGGTAGAAAAAGAGAGTTGTATAACTCCATGTGACATATCCGGTGGTTAGGATGTACCAAACTGATTTTCTTTTCTGGGAATGAAAATCTTAAATACTCAACGGCCATGAAGTTTAACTACAAATATAAGTCATATTAATCAGGTGCAGACGTTAATGCAGCAATGAAAATATCTCAAAGAAGATGCTGTATGTGATAATATTCAATGTTATACCTGCAGTCACACTGAGTTCAAAGAGGAAAGTTGATTTTCCTATAAAATTTTCAGCAACACATTCATAAATTCCGTTGTCATTGGAAGTCACTGAAGAGATCACCAGCTCTGATTTATAATCACTGGAAATGACTGAGATCTTTCCTCCACTGACTGAAAGAGGGCGGTCAGAACTACGATGGAACCAGGAGAATGTTGCAGGAAGGATTTGAATTCTGGGAGAAACATTTCTGTTCCAGTTTAAGTTGACAGACATGGAGACATTTTCTCCTTTTGTCACTAAAGAGACAGAGTTACTGGTTGCCCCCATTGCAGTTCCTAAATAAATAAAACAACATATACATTATGTCTTGTGCAGAGATGGAGTACAGAGCTTTTCTATGTATAGTAATGTGTGCTACTTCCAATTTTAATTATATATATATTTACACGCACACATACACACACACAACATACACACAAGAGAAGACAGACACTTTTACCCATCTTCCATTTCTCCTCTACTCTTCTTCCACCTCCGACCTTCCGATCACTTCTTTTATAGCCATTTCTCTTCTCTTCCATTCTGAATTCCCTTTGTTTTTGTGCAATCTTAGGATTCCCACTTCTTTGTTATCTGCTTCTCTCACCCTTCCAGTTTCTCTGTTCCCTGTATATTTTTCCCTGTTGATTTCACTGTTTAGTGTTCTGTGCTTATATTTGTATTTTTTCCCTTTTACTCATTCTCCCCTCTACTATTGTGCTTCTTGTCTTTTTCATCTCTTCTCTGTTCTATTACCCAAACTTCCCTTCTGTCTGCTCTCCACTTGTATAAAGAACAATTAAAGAAAACTCCATACATCAGCACATGAATGTAGTGCACATCACAATGACATTCCTTCCTGTACTTTGAACCCGGCTTGGCTGTGCCAATATTGGATGGTTTTAAAGTTCTCTTTACATTAACTAATCAATGTAGGACGTATAGAATAGACATAAAACAAAGGAAAGGAAGTAGAGAAGCAGCATGCCTGGAGCTTGATACCAAAAGACTTGTGCTACTGACATGATTGACATGATTGGACGGGGGCACTTTTAACATGCTCTTTACATTAACTAATCATTGCAGGACATTATAGAATAGACTAAAGGAATAGAATAGAATAAAGGAAACAGGAAGTAGAGAAGCAATGTACCTGGAGCTTGATATCAAAAGGCAAATGGTTGTCCAGAGAATCATAGGAGGACATAAGGGCACAAAAGCAATGGAGACCACCAGGACCTTACCCAGTATCCTGGCAGGCCAGTCTGATGATGCAGGTAATGTTTTCAATGAACTGATATTTCTCAGCTCTCACCTAATATCATTGTGCTGAATGAAAAGTGACCTTCTTGTGTTCCCAGACAGGTAAGTTCAGCTCCAGAGGAGATGTCATTAAGGGGTACATCCATAGTCACTGTATCCTGTTCTGTGCATCTGGTATTCTGAAATATCATGGTAACATTTGCAGCAGGGTTGCCTCCAGGCCAAGAACAGCTCAGTGTCACCATCTGACCCAATCTGACTGCATTACACTGGACATTTCCATCAGGAGTACCTATAAGAAAGGGCTATCAGGTAAAGATTTTGAGCTGAAATACAGCTGGGCACATTTATGAATGGAGTTCAGAATTCATGCCTCACACAAGGCCTCACATAATTGCATGTTCCTTGGCCACTGACCACACACATGCAAAATGCTAAAGTGCTCAGGCTGCTGGTGTCCCCTACATACTCTGCTGTAACCAACCAGAAGCCTAGAACCAAGAAAATAGCTGACTGGTACATTAATGGTCCTTCTGGTGTGCTGGTGCTGATGTGAGACCCTTTATCAGGAGGAGAGAAAGTGATGTGCACAGGATACAATGTTTCCTGATAAAGAATTAACTGCATATTTTAACCAGTACACTTTTAATGAATGTTTATTAGTGGTGCTTGCGAAGCAAAGCATCACTACTGTTATCTTGCAAACTTATTTTTATTCTTCTTCCGTATGAAAGTTTGGCGCGTAACTAGTCCCGCACCGTTTGTCCTAGACCCATGAATGAGGTGTCAAATCGTGCGGCTTAATCGGGAATGGGGTGGTATGACTTTTCTAAGGGGTGGGTGGTTAATTGCCCCTTGCGGGGGCAATTAACCACCCCGAAAAGTCCCATAGATTAACATTGAGGCCAACTTTTGACGGATTCTAGCGCAGAGAGGGAATCTTGTAGAAACGTTAAATTTACCACATTTGAAGAAGTTTGCGACCTGTGTCAGATGATACCCCACACGAGGGTATAAGTTTTACCCCCGGGGCAGGAGAGGTCCCCAAATTTGCCCCATTGACTTATAATGGGGAATTTATCGAATAATTAGTTTGTCGCAGACCCATGAATGAGGTGTCAAACCGTTCAGCTTATTCGGGAATGGGGTGTTGTGACTTTTCTGTCCTATTTTGGGGACCCAAAAAAGTGAGCGGAGCCGCAAACAACCAATCAGATTTTCCCTATTGACTTCAATGAGAAAATGTAAACAGCTGTAATTCTCACAGTAATAAAGCCAGAGCTCCCAAACTTGGCACCGTGGGTCACTGGGTGACTGCGGCCAAAATTTACAAAAAGTGGGTGGAGTCTACAACAGCCAATCAAATTTCAGCCATTCAATTAAATAGGAAAATTTTAAACTGCTGCCGCTCTTAGACGTTAATGGCAGCCTCCTCAAAGTTGGCACAGTTGGTCACTGGGGGACTGGGATTAAAATTAAGAAAAGTGGGTGGAGCCAAAACCAACCAATCAGATTTCTTTGATTGGTTTTAATGGGAAAAATTAAGAAGGCTGCCATTCTCTCAGTATTGATGTCAGGGACCTTGAATATCACAAATGTGGTCGCTGGGGGTTTCCACTTCAAGTTTAGAAAAAGTGGGCGGAGCCACCAACAACCAATCAAATTTCATTCATTGATTTTCAATAGAAAAAAATAGAAATGCTGCCATTTTTACACATTAAATGACAGCATTCCCAAACTTTGGTATGTTAGTCACTGAGTGACTGTGGTTCACAATTAGGAAAAAAAGGGGCGGGGCAACAACAGCCAATCAGATTTCAGCCTTTGACCTTAATGAAAAATGATAAACTGCTGCTATTATCACGGTTTAAATGCTAGGTGTACCAAACTCGGCTCAATTACTCACTGGGTAACTGCGGCCAAAATTTAGGAAAAGTGGGTGGAGCCAAGAACAGCCAATCAGATGTTCCCTATTGACTTCAATGAGAAAATGTAAACAGCTGTAATTCTCACAGTATCAAAGCCAGAACTCCCAAACTTGGCACCGTGCGTCACTGGGTGACTGCGGTCAAAATTTAGGAAAAGTGGGCGGAGCCGCAAACAGACAATCAGATTTCAGCCATTGACCTTAATGAAAAATGATAAACTGCTGCTATTATCACAGTTTAAATGCTAGGTGTACCAAACTTGGCTCAATTACTCACTGGGTGACCGTGGTCAAAATTTAGGACAAGTGGGTGGAGCCAAAAACAGCCAATCAGTTTTCACCTATTGACTTCAATATAAAATTTTGGAATACCGCCGTTCTCACCGTTTTAAAACCAGAGGCCCCAAACTTGGCACTGACCATGACTAGGTAACTGGGGTTAAAATTCAGAAAAATGGGCGGAGCTTAAGACAGCCAATCAAATTTTACCTAACGCTATTCAATGGGAATATTTAAATTCCTGTCATTCTTACACTGTTAATGTAAGAGTGCTCAAAGTTGGTCCATTTGGTGACTGGGTTGCAAATTTTTAAAAGTGGGCGGAGCCAAAAATAGCCAGTTTGTTTGGATTGATTTCAATGGTAAAATTTGGTTGGCTTTAAATTTCACCGGTTTAATCCGGATTCTACCGACTTTGTGTACTCTCTAGGCACCAGGGGCGACTGGGCAAGACACCCAACATATATGGGGGGCCTGAGTTTTGCCACGGCAAGCACCACTCACATTTTCTTCAGGAAATGTACCTCTCTAGTTATATTAATGATCCTGTAAAATATGGCTGGCTTATAAACAAAGGGCTACATTACCTACAACATGTTGTTACCTCCCTTATCATGTTACATATATTTAGTTTACAACTAACAGAAAAGTACAAGGTACACTGTTATCTTTGTGACAACACAGCATTTATTATAAAGAGTAATTTTTATAATCATAATTAATCATAATTAAGTATGAGCAAACATTACACAAGAAAGACAAAAACATACTGGTATAAACTCTATTGGGCACAGTTAAAGACTGACCATTCCAGCAGAAAAAGCTGTGCAATTTTACAATGGGGGTGTATCTTGATGTGGTATGGTGGCTTACTCATTATATGATCACAACTTTGTAACTAAAATCCCTTGTTTTTGAAAATACATTTACTTACATTGATACTAAATTACTTATGAAACAGGGAGCAGGGAATGTGCATTGATCAATCCCCTCTCATTTGTTTGCTTGTAGCTAATTTGGCCAGATCAGTTGAACTTTCATTTGTACTTGTTTATTTTACGTAGTCTTGGAGTGCTCCCACAACCTCCCTTTTGTGTACAATTGTATAATATCCCTGACTAAATTCAACAACTACAGAACCCATATGCTGAATCGATAATTGTAAATCAACTTTCCATGAAACACACGATATACATCTGAACTGAATTTAAAGGTAAGTATATCATCCTGATCACTTAGTATACATCACATTTTATGGGGGAAATGGGGTGTGTTGTTCATGATCTTGTGTGGCAGTTTCTCACAAACTAAGAAGACTAAATTCACAGGCAAACAAAAGATCTGCATGAGACTTGTCACTGTAAATATGTTTGAAGGGATGCTAAATTTATCTGTACCAAGTCAAAGCTTAGGTTCTCATCAGGTTTTATTATCATGACTCCTGATTAAACATTTTATTAATAGCAATTGCCCCTTTAAAGTTTTGACAGAGATTTTAAACTTACAATGAAGAGGTTGCCATATTTCAGTGCCCATGGCTAAATTGGTCTAACCACCATAAGCGGTTTTATTTTGAGGCGACTGTGTGCAAAGGGAGAAGAAGTTACGGAGATAATGGGGAAAACCCATTTCCTTTAGTGGTAGTACTGCCTTACAGTTATGTTACTGCCAATGCTTGCCCTGTTGGGTATCCACAATATTTAACCTATGGCCGACTAGTTGTTCAGACATTGCAACTGAAGAACCAACAGAATGATGTGAATCCATGAAATGTTTCATTAGTCATAAACATCCCATAATACTTACATCCAAGTCTGAGAGTCAGGAGGTTACTGGTCTCACTATTCAGACTGTTAGAGGCAATGCAGGTGAAGGATCCATTGTCTGTCCTCTCCACAGGACTGATAATGAGGCTGGAGTTGGAATTCATTAAGTGATATCTGGAGTCTGGTGGTAATGGTGCTCCATCCAGGTACCAGGAGAAAGTGACATTAGTTCCAAGAACTGAACATATTAGATTCACTGAATCCTTCCCAGGACACAGCAGCCCTGAAGATGCATTACTGCTCAGTGTCACCCCCGATACTCGTCCTGCCAACCAGAGAACAAGATAATTATCTCCATTATTTATTTATATAGAGCCAGTGCAGTTACAGAAAGAAATATAATCAGAGGGCCCTGCTCACAGGAGCTTATAGTCTAACGGGTTTGGGTACATGTGACACATTATAAAGATGGAATCACTGGATGATTTCCCGTATAGCTGCTATAAGACCAATAACCAAAAACTGTCTCCACATATGTTCAATGGCTTTTTGAAAGGAAAAATGATCCCCATTATATTCAAAGAATCGTATATTACACTTATACATAAGGACAGCAAAGACCTGACAAGATGTAGCAATTACAGCCCAATCTCCTTACTTAATGCAGACTATAAAATCTTAACAAAGATACCGTCCCTTAGACTAAATTGACTAATTCCTAAGATAATCAAGCTGGATCAAATAGGGTTTATATTGGGAAGAAAAGCAGGAGACAATACAAGGAGGATTATACATTTAGTGGACATAGCAAACAAAAGAAAGGGCCCCATGTTACTGTTCAGCCTCAATGCCGAGAAGACATTCAATCACCTTAACTGGGAGTTTATGCCACTTTATAGTAAATGGGCTTCTCTTGCCAATTTGTGGAGGTCCTGCATTCTCTTTATAGTGACCTGAGAACAAAATTCTAAATTATGGCGAATTTGTCTCAACCAATTGCTGGTATAATTGAAAGGTAAACCTTGATGTCATGCATAAATATGTTCTGTTTTTAATTGACATAATTGATGAACCGATTTTATTGTACTTGAGGTTAATGTCATGGCCCCTGAGGGCAATTTGTTTGATGCTTCTCTGAAAAAATAAAACATTTTAAAAAGTAGAAAGATAAAATCATTCGGTGATGGTGACCCATGATTGGTTTCATGCATTAAACCTAGTTCTCTAAACAGGTTTTTATTAGGAAGCATTTGAAGGTTATCTGTTAGCCTCCTGTATTTTACTGTGCCAATCTCTAACACAGCACAGCTTCCTGAAAGACGGTTTGAACAATAGCAGGAAACAGGTCTTCTCTGTATATAGACCCATTGCACTACTAGATGTATTCTACAAAGCTCTAATTGCAGCTCCACACTTCCAAAGTGAAATGTATGAAGAGTTAAACTGGAGCTTGCCTCAATCTGTAAAAAAAAAACCTTACCTGATCTGATGAATAAATAATTAATTATTTCAATGATAGTTCACCATTTGATCAATACATCTTTATTTACATTATTCGTTTTTGATAAATATGCCTCGATCAGTTCTGTGCTTTTCCCATTGATATGGCTCTGGACCTCTTTTGAAGACCATGCAACGGTGTCTGTTTGGATTTTTTAATTCCTCTTACAGGTTGAACTTCTCTCAGTATGTGATATAATGTATAGAGCATAATATCATAGCTTGAAACCATACCTATGACTATTATACTGAGCGGTTGGCTGGTGTTAGTGCTGATAGGATTCTCTATTTTACAGGTGTATCTCCCGGTGTCACTCATTGTGATTGGCTGGAAGTACAGGAAGTCTTTGTTGCAGGTCACATGGGGCTGGGAGCAGGCAGTTACTCCATCTTTGTAAAAAGTGTAATCAACCACATTCTGGCCACCAGCATCACAATGGAGGGTCACACTAGTGTCATTAACAGGATAAGCATTGTTCAAATTGAGAGTTGGATAGGAAAGTGGACCTAAATAATAGAGAAAATAAGAATTATTTTTAACATTATTACATTTTTTGTATATATAATTTCAATTGGTTTGCTTGTAGACACCCCAATCCATTTAGTCCAATATTACTATTATTATGACAGATCAATATCTATACCCCGCTTGAGAAATTCTACTATTAAAATTTACTGATGTCAACAGTACAGGAATCCTCTAATATCTTGGAATTAAAAAAATAAAAATATATAATGAATGTACATTGCAAATGTTCTTAGAATAGCGCGCTCATCAGTTTGACATTCACTTGTTTTTAAGGTTTACTTATCCTTTAAACATTAAATAAACTCAATAGGATCACTTTGCCTCCAGTAAGGATTATTATTGATATCACTGAATTATTTGACATTGCTTAAAAGAAAAGGATTGTACTTCCAATAAAACTTTATAAGGGTCAATTACAAACACAGTTCAGCATACAATTTTTAGATGCTAATCACGAAAATTTTTACTTATAAAACGCAACGCTCTGAATTGCATCTCCTCCAGTTGCATCCAGTGTCAAACCAAAAGCAATTGTGCATAGTTTTTCCATGAATTTGAGGCACATTGTGGCTAAAATATTTCTAATGAGGATGGCGTCACTTCTGGTGCTTGACATTAAAATGACATTATCAATAAAATACATTATTATGTGATTCTTTTTGCATTGCCATAATTCACTAACATGGCCCTTGGCATTAGCATCACATTTAGGGAGGCATTAGCTCCAGGGTTCCCTAGTGTCTTTAGTATCACTCATGGATGATTCAGCACATGAGACAGGACAGATGCAGCAATTTTAGAACAACCAGATTTCTTCTTCTTCTTCACTTGTAAATGATCCTTGATATCCTCAGATGTAAAAGAAGTTTGTTCTATCAGGGTTGTTTTTAACATACTGTATATGCTGACAAGGGCCCATGTAAAGGTTGGCATCTTTAGAGGGATAGCTTTCAGGTGCCTATATGATAAAATAAAATTAATCTAAAAGAGCACAAAAGTCTTACTAGTATGTCGCTGTATATTTGATGCTAAACAGGGAGTGAATAATATCCACAAAACAAAGGTATTGATGGTTGCAGGAATAGGCAGGTGTAATTTAGTGGGTAGAACCAGGACTTGAGGGCTAAATAGGAAGCACGTTGGTGGAACAGCAGTGAAGTGATCTGGAGTGGCACCTCAAGGATATAAAAACAATTTTGTATGAAAAGCACCAACAATGAGAACTAGTATTTCTGGCTCTATTGTTTCTGTCACAGCTTTCCCCCAGCCAAGGTACATGTAGACGCAGAACATCACCCATAATACCACATCTATCATGGCAAAATAAAAGCTTACAGAAGCAATAACCGTAACAACATAGAGATAGTCCTAGATTTGAGATAGTGAAAAATGCAAGTCTTTTCAGTACAGTTAGACATGGTCACTTGTCACTAGCAGGGAAAGGGTTTATGCATCATCCATCAGTGTATTGACAGTCAAAAATATGGCTTAAGCCTTGCAATTCCCTAATATAAATATGCAAGGGTAATTTATGAATGGAGCTGCAAGTGTGTTAACCCTATATAGAACATAAGGTTGAGCCTATTAACTTTTTCATTTAATGTACTTGCATCCAAAAACTCTCCTTGCATTGCCGTACAAGTGCATTAGACCCAATTGTGTCCGTCCTCCTCTGCTGAATTGTGAACAAGTGTGCTTATTGCCACTCCCAGTGGTGTAACTACAACTAGCCGGGGCCCCCACAAAAAATCTTCAGATTGAATTTAAAATGAATTCAATTCACCTTATTCTATTTTAGACTTTCCTTGTTCTTTAATTAAGGGACAAGGAAAAGTCTAAAATAGAATAAGACTAGAAATGCTGTATTTTGTATACTCAACATAAGCATGAACTTACTGCACCACAAGCCTAATCAAACAAATGATTTATGCTTTCAAAGCTGGCCACAGGGGGTCACCATCTTGTAACTTTGTTAAACATCTTTGCAAGACTAAGACTGTGCACATGCTCAGTGTGGTCTGGGCTGCTTAGGGATAGTCATAAACAAAGCTCCCCCTGCTGTTCATAAGTATGATTGTTTCCCTGCTCAGCAGTTAGGGACCGTCTGACAATTCCTATCCACAGCAGTAAATGAAGGGAGAATTTCACTGCATACAGTCAGGTTTCTTATAAAAAACGGTACACATTTTTTAATTAAAGTATATTGGAGATAGGTTTCTTTTTCATTAAAGAAAGTAAAAATGGAATTTTATTTTTTTGCCTTTCCTTGTCCTTTAAATGTGATACTATTAATGTTATCTATCTGTTGGAATGCCCATGTGGCCTCCAATATGTAGGTAAGACAAATAGAAAAATTAAAGATTTATTAGAATTAAAGGAAAAGAGAACAAATACATAATATTCAGAAAGTACAATAAACATTTTGTATCCAAACATTTTTTGGAGAAACAAAATAAATGCTCAACTGGTTTGCGTTGGTTTGGAATTGAAACAGTTAAAGCAAATTGGAGGGGAGGTTTCCTGGTGACGAACTCGGGAAGGTTGGTGGATCCATAAATTTAAAATCTCTTTCACCCATGGTCTAATGTGGACTTTAATCTTAGAGCCATTTTAGAATAATTATGCTGGAGCATGTAAAGGGTATCATGGTTATAAATTAAATATGGATAAGTTTTGATGCTATAAATATGATTTAAGAGACTTTTGTGTGAAAAGTTTTGAGCTTGGGACAATAAAGAGCGACTGTTTAGAGAGCTGTCATCGCTCCTGGAAGAAGTCTAATAAGTGAAGCTCGTCACGGTAACGAGGTGATGAGGAAGTGTATAAGCAAGAAGCGGGGACTTGCACAGTGAGGTCAGGGAGACGCAGAGAGACTTGCGCTGCTACTGTGGGACTTGCATTGTTTTTAGAGAAAGCAATTATATGGAGAATCGTTTGTGAATGTATTTTTAATTATTTATTAAAACTTATTTATTAAAACTTTAAAAGCACTTCTGCACATGCCAATCTTTATTGCCCATAAGGAAAAAAGAACATTGGATGCTGGTGATCTCTGCCTTTGCTTTTGAGACATGCAGAAATAGTTCCTTTGTTTGTGAGTATAATGTATCAACTGGGACAATCGCATCTCTAAGGGGGTTATTTACTAAACTCCGAATGCAGAACCCCCCCAAAAAAAACGTGTTTTTTTTAGTATAAAACAGAGTTTTAAAAAAAACACGAATTTTTCAGAATTTATTATACCCTGAGGATGGAAAGAGTCAGAATCCGAATCTGGCATCTCAGACCTGCCAAGGTTGCATATAAGTCAATGGGAGAAGTCCCAAAGATTTTTTGATCTACACTGGGTTTCGTGCAATAATCCGAAGTTTTCACGCAAAAAAACAAAAACAAAAAATCTGATTTTTTTTGGGTGGAAATTCAGAAAAATTAGATTTTTTCCTGCAAACAAAATTTTCGGTAAGTGTATTGATAAATATGGAGAAAAAGCCGTACAGATTTTGAGTTTTTTCTAGATAATATTGAAATACATTTGGACTTTGATAAATGGGCCTCCTAGTGTGGGTGTAAACTATACTCTTAGGGGCAGATTTTCGAGTTTATGGGAGTTTCTAAAAACTGTGCCCCTCCCAGTGCACTTATATACAGGCATACCCACTTGTTTCCTAATAACTGGATTGCGGAAATGGCTGGCCTTATCTCTGTTATATATGTTGTTGCTGGGGGTGAGGTGGAAGAACACACAGGGGCAGGTCGAGGTGAATTTTCAAATGAAAAAAATTTGAATTCCAAGCTATTTTTTGTGTACTTCAACTAGGTAATAGCCAAATTCAATTAATAGGCCAGAGTATGATAAATTTCGAAAATCAAATTGGATTTTTTCAAAAAACTCAAATCGAATGTGGATAACTCCCTAGTCGAATTTGACAGTTTTGACCATAAAAAAATTAGAAAATCAGAATTTTCAATTCTATTTCGACCATTAATAAATCTGTCCCTTAATAAAGTTTAGAGTTATTTGGCTAATACCCGGTTTTAAATGCTATAAAGTTTGATTTGGGGAAATGCAAAAAAAACCTTGAACATTAAGGGGCAGATTTATCAAAGGTCAAGGTCAATTTTCAAATGAAAAAAATTTGAATTTCTAGCTATTTTTTGTGCCGAATTGCTGTTTTAGCCTATGGGGGACCTCCTAGATCCCATTTGGAGTCTATTGGTGGACTTTGAAAAATCAAAGTTTTTTTTGGGCTATTCCTTCAATTCATCCGATTCAAATTTGATCGAAAACTGACCTATTCGACCAAAAAAAACTTTGACTTCATTTTGGTTGCTCTTTTTTAATTCCAATGTCAAAGTTTTTTCAATTCGAAATTCGACCCTTGATAAATATGCCCCTAAAAATTTGGTCTTTTAGTGTCTATGCACATATTTATTTCATGAAGACAAAATAATGAACTTGAATAACTGAAATGTGAAAGATAATGAGGCTTAGCTGACGATAAGTTATTGTCTAATATACAGTACAAAACAGCAGAACATTTAAATTTAGAAATAAATTGCATAAGTAAAGGGTATAATTATGTAGTGATATTAACCCTTTGCAGTAAAACAGATATATATTATATCAATTTGAGAATGGTTAATTTTGTTCGTACTTGTTTAATGCATTCAAGGAATAAGTGTAGAAAAACAGGTTTTTTTTTTTGCTTTTGAAACTACACGATGGTTGGTAACACTGATCTAATAGCTTCTCTCATGGGCGGATTTTCACTAAGGCTTGGGTAGGCTAAGCCTCCCCAAATCTCCCTGTTTGCATTAAAATAAAAAAAATTTAAGAAATTTAATAAAAAAAAAAACCTTATGCCTTACTGAGTTGGGTGACTTGCACTATGCAGTTGAAAAGAATGTTTGTATCCAGCTCTTATTCGGAAGGTTGCCTGCCTCCCACTTAAAGGTATAGCTTTTATAAACTGCTCGCAAATCGAGGCAGGCAGGGAGTTAGACGCTACGTTTAGAAGCTGGGTGAAGAGGTGACTTCACAGATCACAGATGTCGGCTTTTAGACATTCCTAAGCATGTTGTGGTCTCTGGAGTTTGCATGAAGGAGTGACTGTGGGCTGCTGAGCTGATCCTTGCCTTTCTGTTTTTGTCTGGTATGTGTTACCATTTCCAAATCTTGCATGCTATGGTTTTTAGGTTCTGGGACAATATGGAGTGCAAAAAAGGTGGAAGTAAGACAATAGGGCTGCAGGTGTCAATTATTCTCCAGGAAGGGGCAGGTGTCAGGTTTTTTTCTACTTAACAATAGTGATGGGCGAAAAATTAGCAAAACGGCGTTTTTGACGCGGAATTTTTTTACCACGAATTTTCGCGGGCGTTTCGCGAATTTATTCGCTGGGCGTGAATCGCGCAAATTCGCCGCAAATTCGCGCCTGGCGAATAAATTCACCCATCGCTGCTTAACAAACTTAAATCCAAACTTATATACAAAGTATAACCAATTACATGGGATGGAACAAGTAAGTACTGTATTTAATTTGGTTGGGTTTTTATTTTTATCTTATGCCTTACAATTACTCATAGTTTATCTGTTATCAGACACCATTACATGCAGAAATACAGTAATCAGTTAATTACTGATGCTGCTCTCTTGCAAATAATAATGGAGAACACAATGTCCCTTTCACCTGTCAGTGAATGAAAAGCATTATGTTGGATTATGGGGCAACAGTCCCGGGGGCCCCCTCCTAACCTCTAAACTTCCGGCCTGCACATGCGTGAAAAATGCAGCGCTGCGGCACAACAGCTGGTCAGTCGGGAGCAGGTCTGGGCCAGTGGTAGCCCAGTCGGCCACCGGCCCAGTCCGACCCTGTGGGCAAATCTTGGAGCCTAACAGTGTCAGACCAAGAGGGAAGCATGGCAAAGGAAAGCTTGTGCGAGCTGGGGGGGGGGGGGTGTTGGCTGATTCAGTAGAAGTTCAGATTCCTCCATTTGTTGCTGAAAAACTTGGAACCAGTGATTCTCCAGGACCCTGAACTAGGGAGTAGGCATTGTACCTCTTCTGCTTACCCCTAGTTGCAATACTGTCGGCAAGGTCTGTCATCTGGACAGAGGATAACATTTTTCAAAATAGAAGAGGAGAAAGTAAAAGCTAAAAAAGAAAAATAAGTAATAAAAACATTAAAATTGTAGATGCAAGCAGTCTGTTTCTTGGTTGCCATGGCAGAGGCCTACGGCGACCAGAGTGCAGGCTAGGAAAGAAAATGAAAGGATGCTTAAAATAATCTTTCTAGAACTTACAAAAAGTTACCTTAAAAGTAAACTTCCCTTTTAAATCAACCATGTGATTTTAATAGGACAATTATACAGCCATTCAAATTAGACAACCATTCAATTGGTAGTTATTAAAGAGTATCTAAACCCAAAAATAAACTTAGCCATGGTGCTTCTCTGTGTATTTTTTCATTTTACAATCGTTTTATATTTTTAGTAGTTTCTGAGATATTTGCATTTTCAGACAAACACCAGTCATTTGTCTCAACATAGTCAGCAACCAAAGGGTTAACTGAATGTAGTAAGTACATAAGAAACTGCATAGGCAGTTGTAGTCCCTGAAAGTTACAAAGAGCGTTATAGAGAGCTGCTGCTGAGCTGAAGCCAGTTGTTAAGCAGTTCAACTGTATACAACTTATAAAATCTCAGAAACAAATAAAAATACAAAATGGAAGTAAATTGTGAAAGCCAGAGGACCAGTCTGATGGCTTTTTACAGTTAATTTTTGCCATGTATGGCCATCTTTAACCTCCCCAAATGAAAAAAATCACCCTCCGCCTATGCTTCTCTGTACAGTTTTACTTGCAGTGCAAAGCCACATGGAATAACAAAACCTCACTTACTGTAAACTGTGAGATAAACTGATCCTGACACTGTGGCTCCATTGTTCTGGTTGGTGACAGTGAGTGAATATTCCCCTGTATCTGTGGGAGTGAGATTGTCCAGCCGGAGAGTTGTATTATCATACAGGTGGCATCTGCCTCTGTAACTATCAGAATAAGCAGGAGATCCGCCAGTCGATACAGTTACAATCTGAGTGCTGGAATTAACCCTCCATATTACCTGCCACATTGCAGGGAGATCCAACTTCACTGTGAGATACTCAGATTTGCCCTCAGTCCCAGCTACATTCTCTGCAGATGTTACAGCACCTGTGAGAGCAAATAAAATAAAGTTATCATCAGAGCATATGACAATGACATGTAACAGGTATTGTATCACATTCATATACAAACCCTAAAGAGCAGCTCACTTGCACTCAACAAATTCTATATTACAGTATACATAGTAAAACATGTACAGTATAAATGTACTGATCTGACTCACCAAAAGTCAAGAGAAGCAAGTTACAGATCTTTCATGTATTGTATCACATCCACCACTTGAGCAGCTTCTCCTTGTTACCCGAATATATTATCAATTCCTTGGTGACTGGTTTATGGTGTATTTTTCTCTCCATATTCCAGGGAGTTGTCAGAATAATTTCATTACAATTACATCACTGTATGTATAGTAGGACTGTACTTGTACTTATCTGATACCAGAGACTCACCTAAAGCCGAGAGGAGCAGGAGACAGAGGGATAGACCCTGAGAGAGATCTGAGTGTCCCATCCCTGTGCTGCAGTCTGTCCTATTCCTCCCACTAGTGATTATAACTTCCAGTTTCCAGTATAACACATCCCAGTTATTTAATCAGTTAATTACACTAAGGAAGTAAAACACTTTATTCACCCTGACAGCATGTAATTCAAGTAATATGATAAATGGTGGAATGTAGAGACTTCAGTAACCTTCAGGGTAATGGTACACAGGGACCTTTTTCCATACCTCCCAACATTTTGGAAATAAAAAGAGGGACACAGAAATGTGTCGCGCATAGTAAAATTAGGGGTATTTTTGGCCATGCCCATTTTTTGGCCACGCCCCCTGATTGCCATGTTCATTTTACAAATTCTAAATAAGTCATATCACTTTAAATAGGCAGTCCCTACTAAGGGGATGTAAAAATTCATAGTGCAACTGACTTCAACAGGTTATTAAACTACAACTCACAGCTAGGGTTGCCACCTTTTTTATTAAAACTATACTATAGTGGCCTTCCTATATTTTGTTTTTCTCTATAAATAGCATTGGCATCAAACAACATTTTTACCGGCCAGGCAGGTAAAATACTGGCCAGGTGGCAACCCTACTCACAGCACCCAACTCACAGCCTGGGCCCAGGGCTTGTTGGGAGAGAGGAGGTGAAAGAACCTGCGCCTGGTACTTTGATGTCAGACAGAGTGAGCTTATTGACTCAACACTGTGTGAATAGAGTGGGGATAAGGGGCATGAATGTGGGCACAGCTGGCATCACACATACACACACACAACGCACAATGCTAGCCTTTATTTTCATAGAGCCTAGTTTTGTTTCTCTGCACAGAAAACAGTTGGAGCACAGGGCTCCACAGCATGGAATGGCTGCCGGAGCACGGGTCTCCACAGAGTGCAAGGGCTGCCGGAGCACAGGTCTCCACAGCATCGTTGGGCTGGCGGAGCTCCAAAGTGTGGAAGGCTGCCGGAGCGCGTGGTTCCACAGCATGGAAGGGCTGCCGGAGCGTGGAAGGGCAGTTGGAGCTCGGATCGCCACAGTGTGGAGGGGTTCCACTGTGTGTGAGGGCTGTGTGCTCGGAGCACAGGTCTCCACAGTGTGTAAGGGCTGTTGGAATGCGGAGCTCCACAGCTTGGAAGGGCTATCTGAGCGCGGGTTTGACAGTGTGCAAGGGCTGCCGCAGCTCGGGTCTGCTATTGGAGTGCGGGTCTACACAGCATGGTTGTGCTGTCAGAGAGCGGAGTTCCACAGCATGGAAGGGGCTGTTAGAGCACGGGTTCCACAGCATGGAAGGGCTGTTGCAGCACAGAGCTCAATAGCACAGAAGGGCTGTCGGAGTGCAGGCTTCACAGAGTGGAAGGGCCGTTGGAGTGCGGGCTCCACATCGTGGAAGGGCAGTCGGAGCTCGGATCTCTACAGTGTGTGTGGGCTGTCAGAGCACAGGTCTCCACAACATGGAAGGGCTGTCAGAGCACAGGTCTCCACAACATGGAAGGGCTGTCAGAGCACAGGTCTCCACAACATGGAAGGGCTGTTAGAGCGCGGGCTCCACATCATGGATTGGCATCTACCGGACCAGCATGGTAAGTGGTTGGTTGACCTTACCCTCTGAGCCAGGTATAATGGTTGGAGGGGGTCTTTACAGAGTAGATGCGCTGCTATGGAAAGAATCATGGTAAGTGGTTGTTGACCTTACCCTTGGAGTTGGGCAGGGACAGCTGAGGGCTCACTCCATTGTTATTAAAAGAAGGAAGGATAAGTTGGTATCTGGATGGAATCAAGATGGAATCAAATTGTCTACCATGTTAGCATCATAGTCCACCACGTGGGCAGGGTAAATGGTAATTTGTAGCAAAATAATGCCATGATTTTGGGCTGATATGTCAGGCAACCTAGTAGGAAGTCCACCTTGCTATAAACTGTCCAACAATTATACATCCGGGGGGGGGGGGTAGCTGGCTATGCAATTGGACATGGTCATAGATTTTTTTCAATGAAGGAATGTATTTAGTTATATTATATATAAAAAAAATATGTATACAAATTCCATAAGGTTAATGGCTAATTTTATTCCATCATGTGGTACAGAATTTGTAATATAAAGAAAATGCTTATGCAAAGATTTAATTTTCATTCTTTTTCCATGTTTTATTATCCAATAATTATAAAGTTATGGTGGGGACAAACCCAACTGAAGGTTTCCAGTTGGGCTCATTGTGGCAGTAGGACCTTGCCAGAGTACTGCACAGGGAAATTTAGAAGAGGAAAAAAGGAGGTTCTCTCCTGTGACTGCACAGTGGGTTGATTGATACAGATGCTACTACTGCTTGTGCTAAGTGACAGCCTGCTTGGATTTCCTATCATCGAGACACTGCAGATTCAGGATTAACAGCAGGGCTGCTGAACTTCTCTCATGGTAGGAGATGCAGCTCCTGCTCGTAGCAGAGTTTGGGGCATCCTATTATTCAGTGGCGGATATAATGACATAGTGCTGATCTCAAGTGAGAAGCGGCAGAGCATAGTAGCGATCTCTTATGGAATTCTGGCTTTGAATATTGCCTTGAGGTGAGGCTCGCAAGGTCCTATTTATTTGATAAAATGTGAATAAATGCTGTGGCCATTTTCACAATTTCTGACTCCTGGTGTTTCGTTACGGTATGTAACAATAGGGTTCAATGGGATAGCTGAAGGCAAAGGGTCAATTGAGGAGTCCCCTTGTCAAGGACTGGGTGCCTTTTATAGTCATTGAGAAAAAATTTAGTTCTTAGTACAAGTTGATCCCAGCACTGGCCCATATGCCATCTTGGAATCAGGAGGTTTCCTGTTTTTTATTTATTTATTTATTTTTTTGCTCTCTTCCTTTCAATTAAGTTATAAAGTTGAAGTTAATGGATATGAGTCTTTTTTTTTTTTTTGTATTAATAATTTTTATTGGTATTTTACCGAAGACATACGCAATATGTTTCTACACAAGGTACACACATAATTGAAATAATACATAAAATAGCATACTTTCCCATGAATTAAAATATATTTTGTTTCATTTAGGGTCATTTACTGTGACAATGATAAAAGGGATCCCATAATCATTATCCAACCTCACCCTGCTAAGTGAGGACCTGTATAGCCATTCAGTAACTCCTCCTTTTGCTTTTATGTTACTTAAAGATTATTACTATACTTATTTAACCAACTAGATCACTGTTTGTGAAATCTCTCTGGATTCCCCATAAATGATATGTCTTTTTTCTAACCTCTTATACTATGTATGTTTCTGTGTATGTGATCAGCCAATCCTGCCTCATAAACTTTATAAAGAGATACTAAAGTGTCACACATTTTTAAATGTTGAGCAAGCATTCAGTCTACATGGATTAAGGTTAAATAAATACATTATACAATCCTCCCATGGAAAGAATATCCAGACTAGGAATCACCATTCCTAATTATTCATTCTTTTTTGTGATTAATGTTATTGATATACACAGAATATATGATCATTTAAAATGGGAACTGTATCTGGGCGCATCTGCTTATTCTGACTGGTTCTTGTTTATATTCTGTGAAATTGACATTGGGCGACATATACAGTCTACTTACGAACAACATGATTTTATTGCACATTATTAATTAGTATTTGCAAAATCAGCTGTCAGTACTTACTGTAAACTGTGAGATGAAACTGTTCTGTTTGTTGCTGAGAAGTGACTGTGTTGGTTACAAGAAGTGTATATTGTCCTTCATCTCTAGGAGTGAGATTGTCCAGCCGGAGACTAGCGTTTCCATACAGGCGGCATCTGTCTGTGCAGCTGTTATTATAAGTAGGAGGGTTACCCACTGCTGCAGATGCAATTGGACCGACACCAAACCTCCATGTTACCACCCGCTCATTCTGTGCAGGTAAATTCAGCTTTGCTGTGAGAGTTACAGATTTACCCTCATTCCCTGATACATTCTGTAGGCAAGATATAGAGCCTGTGAGAGGAAAAGCAAAGTTTTAATGAACAAATTGTTATTTCTTGTTCCTGATGTGTCTTTCTACAAATTGTGCATGAAATGAATGGACATTGCTCTCTGTTCCTCTTGCCTCATTTAGGTCATTATGAAAGAATAATGTTATGTCTGTGTCCCGTGGGATCCTTACCAAGTAATGAGAACAGCAGCAGTATTGGGGCAGACAGGTACCAGTAGGATCCCATCAGTGCAGTATCAATGCAAGGTCTGTGTCTGTGTCTGTGCGTCTTACTTGCTCTGATCTGCTCGTCACCCTCACCCTGAACCTTTCCCTCTGCTCATTACAGGGAAGTAACACAGAGTTGTTAGAGGTTGTTAGAGGCAGGAGCTTAAAGGAACAGTAACACCAACAAATGAAAGTGTTTTAAAGTACAGTAATGCACTGTTGTTCTGCACTTGTACAATTGATGTGTTTTTTTCAGAAACTCTAATATAGTTTAGATAATATAACTGCTGTGTAGCCAGCTGAAAAAGGAGAAAAGGCACAGGATACACAACAGATAATAGATAAGGTCTGCAGTATGTACTGTATGTATCGGTTATATATTGTGTATCCTGTATTTTAATGACTGCCCCATGGCTACACAACAGCTTCTATAACAACAACAGCTTATATAAATGATAGTAGTCTTTCTAAAGCAAACACACCAGTTTTAACAGTGCAGAGCAACAGAACATTACCGTATATTGCAAAAAAAAATACTTTTGGTGTTACTGTTCCTTAAATAACCTCTGACACAAAGTGTAAACAAGATAAAAACCCTGTAAGAAAATACATTAAAAAAGTATATGCTTTATGCCCAACATTCAAAGAAAATGTAGACTGATCATGTTACAGTATGACACTATGGTAGGAAACATGTTTATAATCAGCAATACAGGAGCTCATTGTTTGTACTACAACCACAGAATTGGGACAACCAGCTGTATGACATTCAAATGGAAAAATCTTAATAAACTGCATCTGGAAACGGAATTGTCCAGGAGCTTTTTCTCAAAGAAAACGTGTGTTAATATGAGATTCATCCTCTGTTTGCTGCTATAGAAGCTTTTCTGGGAAGGCTTTCCTCTTGATGTTGGAATATTGTGGAATTTACTTACATTCAGCCACAAGAGCCTGAGGAATCATGCATGCAGTCTTGTATTATAATTCATTCCACAGGTGACCTGTTTGATTTTGATCTTGGCAAAACAATTCTGACCTCACTTTGTGACCAGGGGCATAAATTATTGTGTGGAAACAGGAAAGGGTCTTTCTCAATAGGAGAAGAGTTCTTTGATCCCCTACACTCTCTCATTGGATAAACCAGCAATGTCCATGCTTGCTGTATCTCTGTATCACTACTGTTACTTGAGAACCTAACAGTGGCTTTATCTGGAGTCAGTAGTGTAACAGCAATGGGCCTGACCCCCTGGAACGTACAGAGGCCTTCTACCCAGCACTCAGTCCACCTCTGCCCGGTTGCATCCCCCCACTTCCTGGCTGTTTGTGCTGGTGTAAGTAAGAGCTGCTGGGGATATGGAGTTTGTAACTACTATAGGGGAAGCAATCCCTGCCACTGCCTGGAGTTCTGCACTTACCCAGACCTAGTCTCTAATTATTTATCAGGGATGTCAGAGGTCCCAGTGCCCACCTTCGTGCCAACAGGTTTCTTCACAGTGGTCTTCTTTTGACTGAACACCTCATCTTCTTCAGGTAGGTCACTCTCATATATTGGAGGCTCATAATAGAGCTTCTGAACTGATGATATGTCTTCCAGCTCTGGGCCCAATGACCCACTATTTGGCACTTCCATAGAATTTTCTGTGCCCGTGGTGTACCATACACAGTGCAGTTTGGGTTGTGGCCTCATCAATAACAGGACAGTCCAGCCGTATGTGGCCAGTCTTCCCATGCTGATAATATTTAGGAACCTTCTTAATCTAGTTGGGATTCTGGGTCTTTTAGTCAATTGAGCTTTTAACTCCTCCAATGCTTTGTGAAGTTTCTTATTCTTTTCCAAAAAATTAAAATTTCGATATTTATCATACTCTGGCCCTTTAATAACTCAAATTTGACTTTTTGCCACCTAAAATTACTATATAAGTCAATGGGAGAGGACCAGGGATCAATTTGGTGATGTTTGCAGCCTTCCATTTTTTTCAAATTCGATTAGAGGCGTCACTAGAGGGGGGCGGGCCACATTTGTCAGTGGCGCACGGGCTGCCGGGGGGCCCTGAGGGGGTGCGGGCCCTAGCCCGCTCGCACCCCGTGCTCCCCCGGTAGTTCCGCCACTGAATTCAAATCAAATTCGATTCCAGTTTTTGGGTTAATTGAATTAGTCCGAGCTGAAAAAATCTTTTATTAATACATTTCAATTGGTTCAAATTTCGAGTTCATGGGAGTTTTAAAAAACTCACATGAATTTGAAATTCGACCCTTGATAAATGTGCCTCCTATTATGCCACTTTTGTTAGTTTTTCAAGTTTAATATTGTTGTCTACTGGTTATGTGGCCCGGTATGAATAAAGATGGTAAAGGCATTATGTTTTAAAAAATGCAGTAGACACTTAGGAGCAAATTCCCTAACTGGCGAAAATGCTCCAGTGACAGCTCTGCAGCCATCGCAACACTTCGCCAGGCGTAAATTTACTGGGACAACGCTAATTCACTAAAGTGCGAAGTTGCGTCCAGGGCACCGAACGCTGGCGAATTTTCCCTAGTGTTACTTCGGCAATCAAAGTGAAGATGCGTGGGAAAAGTGGGAAAGTTGCATCAAATACATTATATTACACAAGTCCATAAATAACTCTATTTGAATAAATAAAATAGAGTTGTTATAATGTCCTACACATGAGCCCACTGTATAGTTTATGTTCCATATGTTAGAAAATGTAGGGGGGAAAATTGGTTACCCTAAAAAAAATTACGGACCGGTGCAGGTTATAACTCTGAAAAAAGGAAAAGACGCCAGCGTTTTTTGGGGCTAATAATTGAGAAAGTCCTATGCACTCCATTGAACTTCGCCTGGTCTGAGCTGGCCAAGGCAAGTCTGGCGAATTAGGTAACGCTCAGTAAAATCCACATCTTGCTGAATTTTCGGCGTTGCGTCCATTCGCCAGAGTGAAAAATCGGCTGTCGTTAGAGTGCGAATGATCGCTAGCGTCTATCTTCTTTGCTAGCGAAGGGATGTCTGCGCCCGTTAGGGAATCGGCAAAGTTACGAAATTACGTCACGCTGGTGAATTTTCGCTAGCATTAGTCACTTTGCCATTTAGGAAATCTGCCCCTTAGTCACCAATTCCTTTCTATTTTAGATCATCCTAAGCTCTTTCAGTTTTTGGTGAACTTTGCATTGCTCCCTTTACTTTATGGTGACCTTTGTCAGCCATTGTGAGAAACAGCACAAATAGAAATACACTCTTTGTTCTGATAAATAAGCTAATTTCCTGCAATAAATAATATATAACTTGCACTACATTTGTTAAACGCAAGTTGAGTTAGTTGAAGCCCTGTTATAGACACCAATCAATGTAGACTCCATTTTTAATTGGCTACATCAATGAAAGGCAAGTAGTTGCTAAGAACAAGAAATGCAACATCCTAGGCAGTCAAAGGGTTAATGTGTGTCTGTTTTAAGGGGAAAGGTAAAACTACAACTCAAACACAAGCTAACATGCCAGCAGACATCAATCAGAATTGTTTTCCTCACCATATCTGTGAGATGGTACAGCCCACATTACAGATGAAGGTAAACTAAACAGTATTATCATTAACAGTGGTAATGTTACACTGGATGAGGATATAATATAGAACATTATGTACAAGTGCATATATATATTTCTATATCTCCTTTACTGTAGAAGCTTTTTAAGGCTAATTGCATATGGGGCAGTGTTTCCATAGTGTATTTTAGCTGGCAGAGAGATGCCTAAAGCCACCCTAAATTATTGGGAGACATTGGGGCCTATTTATCAACACTGGGCAAATTTGACCATGGGCAGTTGCCTATAGCAACCAATCAGTGATTAACTTTTTGAAACAAGCTGCAAGTATAACAATGAATGCTGCAATTTGATTGGTTGCCATAGATTACTGGCCATGGGCAAATGTGCCATGTGTTGATAAATGACCCCACTATAGGCATTTTTGCCTGTTCACCCACTTGCTAAAATTCAGGACAGTAGCAATAGTGATATTAGTTTATCGAGGCCCTATCAGGCAGCTGAACCCTATAGCAGAGATGTCAGGAAGCTGCTGTCTGATAAGCTGCACGTTGTTCTGTTGATATTCTGCTGATGGGAGTAGGAAGGGAGGGTTTATATGCAGCGCAGCAGTAAAGAGTCAGCGCACAAGTCACATTTCTGGGGGCACCTGTGAAACTAAAATCATGCAAAATGTCAAAATTACATGTAAAAAAATCAATTTGCTCTTTTATGAAATGGATTTCAGAGCAGTATTCTGCTGGAGCAGCACTATTAACTAATGTGTTTTGAAAAACACGTGTCTCCCTTTAAACCTCCATGTTACCTGCCGCTGTGTAGGCAGATAGAGATTAACAAGGAGTCTCACAGATCAACCCTAAATCTCTGCTACAAACATAACGAAAGATACAATTCTGGGTAGATACATGTTTTTACAGTATTATTATTAGTACTAACAATTAGACACATTATTGAAATATCTTTGGGCAGGTAATATAATGACAGATAGAGAAATGGGAGCCCCTGGCAACAGAGTATGTGGAGACCCCTTTCTGTAGGGTAGGAAATTACATATATCAGTAATACTCTACCTACATTCTTTAAGCTATTAATGAGTTTCAGCTCTTAGCTTTCCCATGAGAACATTTGGGTGTTTGCGGTGTTCAACAATAACTAAAGGGCTACAAGTAAGAAATCCTGATTACTGTATATACATTATGTACTGAAAATATTTAATATAATTAGTATCAACAGTATAATGCTCTGTACCCCAGGGGCCCCTTTGTTACTGGAGTCTATGGAGCTCTGGGAGCAGCATCTTCCCCATAAATCCAATGTTATTGTTTCTGCAAAGGGAATATGATCCTGACAAAACTGTGGTCTATGTGCCAAACTGCACTTAATGGGACTTCAGTGCAAATCAGCTCCGAGAGTACGCTACTATGTTTTGTAGAGGGAGGGCCCAGTGGGGGAGGGCCGGGTACACACCCTGCACATGGACCCACTGGTCAATAGGTTTGCTGATGAGTGGGTCAGTAAGCACACTTTCACACGTTTTGCAACAGAAGGCAGGACCAAGGTAGTGATGCTGAATGTAACCATGTCCCTGAACTACATTATTCACCAGTAGTTATGAGACTGGCTGGAGACAAAGCATCATTCTTCCCCCTACACAATAACTATTCTACACCATGATAAGGTTCTAAAAACTTGGGTGTGATCCTAGAGATACGTAATGTTTGTCTTGAAATGCAATTATATATTGCAAGTCATTAGTGTATGTTTGATGAAAATATAATCTGTTGTGGGTCCCAGAGTTGTTGCCTGACTAGTAAGTTTTTCATTGATGTAAGAAGTAATTACTTTTGTCTATCCACTTCATAGGACTCTTGATGTTTTAACAGTGTCCTAAGCCTTTTTCTTGAAATAGTAAAGCATTTGTATTTGTCTTTCCTGTGCTTAAAATGTGTCTCTTACATTAAGTGTTTGTATTTTTTGTGCTTTTGAAGTTCTGAAGTTTTGAAGATCTCTTTGTTGGTTAATTTCAGCCCATTGCCAGCTGGGTAGGAAATGCATTGGAAATAAATGAAAAACTACTGGAGTAATGCATGATTTGCATAACAGTTCCTTGTAAGAGGCTGGTAATTTATTTTGTGAGTTATTTGCAGCTTGACTTTGAGATAAGTTAGACTTTCTGCAAAGGCTAAGACAAGCCGCCTCCAGCTAGAGAGAAACACTAGTCACGGGTGCCAACGTCACTGCTTTTGTTTGCTTTGGCAATAGGGCTATCTTAATTCATGCCTCGTCCAACATAACAGGAATGCACCTAGGGCAGATTGAGGAACATATTTATTTATATGTTGCCAACATACTGCTGCCTATAAATGACCCCATATCAAACCTACAAGCAGTACTGGCAATAACAAATGAATTTTGGAAATATTGCAGTCTATTGGTAAACTGGGCAAAGTCCAGTATCTTCCCAGTTGATGAAGGAATTAACCCCAGTATCTTCACTTCAACCACATTAGTTTGGGTTGTTAGGTATTACAATAGCCAGGGAAAGTGCTACATATACAGACATAAACCTCTCTCCATTCACTGACAGTATGACATCTAAGCTCAAGGCCCGGGATAACCCACCACCCCCTAACAATTTGGGGCAGGATCAATCTGCTAAAGATTGTTTTTCTTCCTAAATACCTATATGTTCTACAGAATTCTCTCATCTATAGTCCTAAATCTACATGAACAGGTATTGAACAGAATCAATCCTCATTTGTCTGTGGACAGAAATCACCAAGGTTTGCTAATTCCAAGTTAAAAGTCCCTCTCAGTAAAGGGGGAATGGGACTCCCAGATCTCTGTGTTCACTTCCTGGCTTCCCAATTTAACTACATAGGTTGGTGGTTCACGCTGGATTTCAGCAACCCTAATTTTCAACTTCACGCCACCCTGGCCATCTGAGTGGAGACACTGAGATACATCCCATATAGGAAAATTGCTGATATTCCCTTATGGGGTAATTCCCACTTCCAGGGATTTCTCACATACATGAGATAGCCTAGAGCCAGGATAAAGATGCTAGGGAATGCAGCACGAGATGGTCAGTTACACACTAGGGTACAAAAGATATGGCAGAGGTATAGATCAACCAGCTTGTTCATCTGCAATTCAAACATGCCTTTCTTTCACAATTTTCAAATACCCAGGTACACCTAGTCTCACCCTCCCTATATGGAAACTTGCTGTCTACACTCTGTTCCCCATTCTCTAAATCTTATACTAAACTGTAGTTTAGTACTTGAAAATGAGATCTCGCGATGAGGTCTCGCGATACTTGGAAATGGGATCTCACGATGAGATCTCGCGATACTTGGAAATGGGATCTCACGATGAGATCTCGCAATCGAGATCTCATCGTGAGATCCCATTTCCAAGTATCACAAGATCTCATCGTGAGATCCCATTTCAAAGTATCGCGAGACCTCATCGCGAGATCTCATTTTCAAGTATCGCGAGATTTTGCATTCAGGAAGTGATAAAGATACCACACCAAACGAGTCACTTTTAGATTTTGCCTTGACAAAGCCAGCAGGCGAAACACGTGTTGGCACACTGGGAAGCGCTTTTTGTGAAGTCTCCTGGGCGCTTTCCTTATTTTTACTATTGCAAAATAATTTCCTATTGATTTTAAACCTTTGCGACCGCATTGATTCTTCTTTTAAAATCTTACCTGTTATCCAATGGCACTGTGGGATTTGTAGTTTTATAGGGAAGATTAGCTCTCCGAATTACAAGATAGCAAGGTAAAATCGAGACTACAGTCCCCAGTGACCTACTTTCTCCTTCGTGTGGGGTCCCAGACTTAGAAAAATACAGGCAGCTAGAACTTGGGACTTCTCCACCTCTAACAATTTTCCTATTCCTCCTTTCTCTTTCAATGCTGGTCTCCTTTGAATAATTTTATGCAAACGTTTTTTAACACCCTATAACCTTAACGGGGGTGTATGGATTAATTATTACTCACCAATTTTTATGCAGTCCTCAAAGATTACCTTAATTGATTTGCAGCAATTTTAATGAATTTAGTAAAGTTTACTTTTTAACAGTTAATCAGTTATTTACAATCTTCTATAATGAATGGATTTTAATGTGTGATATATAATAATGAATTAACTTTAATCTCACCTGGGTCAATTTAATCCTGGTTATTTAAGTCAACTTCTTAATTTCATTTGAAGCACTAGCACTTTATAGCACAATATTAATTAATCCTGTTACATGATTTTTAATTGCTGATGAATTATTAGCACCTAGCACATAGCACTTTATTGGGTAACCCAGCAATGGCTGCCCAATAATTGAAGCAACACTAGGTTAGTAACCTTTAACGAAACTGTTAATAAACTCTGACACTGCTGCACTAATACTTGAATTTTCTTTAATTGGTGGTCAATTGAATAGAGAGGGGTTTTACTTCTTTTCATTTCTATAACACATTATTTTGGTAATCACACCTCTTTCGTTCGGAAAACGTATTGCTTGTTTAGGAAGGTACACTGAACAATTCTTTCTTTATAAACATGAATGGACTACATGCCATGATAAACCCACAGGAAGCATAGAAGCTGACATTCCAGTGTAATGCCAGTATAGGTATCCTGATGCTAAAGTGTCACTATGCCAGTTCAAATCCATGCACATTAAGAACAATGGGATTTGCATAATAGCTTGTAAATTTGGCTGAAAATTTGGCTGAAATACAATGCGCTAAAGAACAGGCACTGGCTTGTTTATTTATGTGTATAATAATGATGCACATGTAATGCTTGAACAGGATTGTGGGGAACAGGACCAGGGACAGGAAGTATAGAGAAATACATCTGGCTAAGGAATGCATGAAGTCTGTTGTTGCCAGACTAATATACAGTATTTACACCAAAATTGGCATTTCAAAGATCCAACGTCAAAATACCTTGTGTGCCTTTATTCTAAGCAATCGAACTAAACACATAAAATGATGTGGTAAATGTTAGTAGTTGCTCTATGTGTATTTATGTTTTTTTCTTTGCTGGTGATTTTACCTACAGCCCAGCATTAATGTACTGTATGTAATTTTACTACATGAATAAAAATACCCTATCGTTGTCCAGCAAATCAAGATGAAGATGGATACAGTCCTAATAGATCTGAGCTGAGCAGAGCCCATATGTATATCATTAAGCATTTTTCCAAACTATGCCCTTCCCATCTATCTGCATTATTCATTGCAGCAGCATAGCAACTATATCAGTAAGTATGGGAGGAAGAAAAAGCACAAAACTCGACATGAGCCATATAAATAATGCATGCTTTGAAAATGTCTTCTGCCTATATTTGAACTAATTATTAACATAATTTCTTATTTTATTTTAAAAAAACGGATGGATAATAGTTTTATTTTACATTTACTACCCCACATTCATGCTGCAGAAGAGGTGCTTAAGGGGGTATATGATAACTATATATACATAAGAGAATCATATAATAATCTGTCTAATGCTTATTTATCAATAGGTCCTTCCAGCTGACACGAGGTCACCCATTCCAATTAGAAGAAATGAGGTTCTGCCTAAATATTCGGAAGGGGTTTTTTACAGTGACAGCTGTGAAGATGTGGAATTCTCTCCCTGAATCAGTGGTACAGGCTGATACATTAGATAGCTTTAAGAAGGGGTTGGGTGGCTTTTTAGCAAGTGAGGGAATACAGGGTTATAGCAAATAGTTTATAGTACAAATTAATCCAGGGACTGGTCCAAATGACATCTTGGAGTCAAGAAGGAATTTCCACCTCTGAGGAGAGACTTCAAATGTTTTTTTTTGCCTTCCTCTGGATCATCTAGCAGTAAGGCAGGTTATATACAGACTCAAGGTTGAACTTGATGGATGTGTGTCTATTTTCATCCTAACGTACCATTTTACACTCTAACTAGGGTAGTTTGGTAGAATTTTGTTGATTAATTGATGGGCTGCAGTTTTATAATACAGGTATCAAATCTCTTATCCAAAATGCTTGAGACCTTTGGTATTCCAGAGAAGATATATTTCTGTAATTTGGATCACCATACCTTAAAGGAGAATGAAAGTGTACATCACTGGAGGGGGCAGCCAATGATTGTGTTCACTTACCTGATACCCTGAACTGTTCTGACTGGTGGTACTTCTATGTGAGCACCCCTGAGCAATCCTCTTTCTGCTTCTTCTTTCTTTGTGCGGGTGGACATGCTCAGTAGAGTAAAAAGCTCAACTTTAACAAAGAAGCCATTGTTTTCACATCTGTACTCTAAATACTGTATCTTGGAGAATCTTGGGAGCTGTAGCTCTATTTCATTGTTAGTCAATCATTATTTATACCCTACACAGCAAACACATGAGCTATTGTGAGTAAAATGCAACAAGTCTTTCCTGGCATAATAGCTGCACATTGAGGTCAATGACACACAGAGATTTGTCACCCACGTTATATATTTACTACCACAGGTGACAAAGCTCACTGAAAAGATGTCTGCAAAAGGCAAGGCATTTTTGGGGAGATTTTTCTGCCCACTGTAACAAAATCTGACAAATGTATTTGCCCTAAAAAACAAAAGGCATTCAGCACCAAAAAGATTTACACAAGGAACCAACCTTCGTAGTTTAATATAATGAGAAGCAGCCACTATCAGTATGAGTATTATAGGGCTTGTATGAGTGTCACCGAAAATAAAATAATTCAGTATAGTAGGGCTGAAATGTTTGCTTTTGTTTAATTCCACTGAACTGTTACACTGAACAATTACACATACATTTATTTATCATTCACTGACATATCTCACTGGAATGCATTAGAGATTGTTAGAATTTCTGCCCTTACTTCCTGCTGGTCTTGTACTAATTACTTTGCATTTCATATCAGCTGCAAAAATAATTTAAACCTCTTTCTTTTACAAGAAATCTTATTTTCCCCTTTAAATGCCTGTATAGGACATTTGCCCATATTTACACAGATTAGGTGGGATTCTCATTAGACGTTTATTGTACACTTTAATGTAGCATCTCTGGATAGCTGGGGTGAAGTTTTATTGGACAATAAAATATTCTATTACCGCACACCTCCTTCCACTTTTCTGCGTGGTGGTGCTGGTCCTCCATTGACCAAGCCCGGTCTCCTTACTGCTTTGTAATTTCAAAAAACGGTCCGCACACACCAATGTTGCAGTCGGGGATTGTGCCCCTTTTATTAATGCCACCAACAATTGTTGGTGGCATTAATAAAAGGGGCACAATCCCCGACTGCAACATTGGTGTGTGCGGACCGTTTTTTTGAAATTACAATGAAGTTTTATTGGGCCATAATATTTTAAGAAATATATCTGTGATGTTGCTGGGCTGCAGATGCAAATATGTTTTAACCACTGAAGTTAAAGAATGCAGCTACTATATGTTCTACTAACCAGTGGTTTCAACTACAAGGTGCCCATCTCATTCTGATAAGAAAAAGGTTTGTGATTTAAGCGTTATTCCAATAATACCAGTATGGCTGCAGATTATGGGGCAGATTTATCAAGGGTCAAAGTGAATTCGAGGTAATTTTCGAAGTAAAAAAATTCGAAGTAATTTTTTGGATACTTCGAATAGGATACTATGACTTTGATTCGATGTAAAATATTCGATCATTCGATAATCGAAGTACTGTCAGTTAAAAAAAACTTTGACTTCAATACTTCGCTAAATCAAACCTGCCAAAGTCGGATGAACGATTTTACTTCAACCTCAAATGGCCAAATTCGATGTAAAAAAACTTCGACTTCTATATTCGAAGTCGAAGTATTCCAATTCGATGGTCGGATTTTGAAGCTTTTTCTACTTCGAAATTCGACCCTTGATAAATCTGCCCCTAAGTGTCTATGTTAAATCTTGAGCATAGTAACCAAAAACAAGTGAAAGATCAACCAGCTCCAAGCAGAATAAATAAACTAAAAGTAATTAGTACAATGAGTGCCTACACTGCTAATAAAAACTCTTGCAGTTTATTAATACTGCTTTTAGTGGGTTTGATTTTTCTCTTCTTTATAGTTACCTTGCCAATCACATTCCAACATGTCTGTGTCTAAAGGTGGCCATAGACTCAAAGATCCGCTCGTTTGGCGACATTGCCAAATGAACGGATCTTTCCCCCGATATGCCACTAAACTGTGTGGCTATATCGGGGGTAATTTGAGCGTATGGCCGAACGATCGAATTACGATGCGCCAAGCGGCTCCGACGGGTCGGTCGGGTAAAAATCCAACCTTCCCGATTGATATCGTGGCCAGATATCGATCGGGAAGACCCGACAGAAGCCCCCATACACGGGCAGATAAGCTGTCAAATCGGTCCAAACGACCGATATCGGCAGCTTTATCTGCCCGTGTATGGCCACCTTAACTAACCCACCATATCCACTTGATCATATGTAGTATTACAAAAGATCTTTTCAAAGGTACATTTTAAATGCTCTCTCATATATTTCACAGTTTTTGCTCAATGTGTCTTGTTGGGTTTTCTTCCAGCATAAAGAACTTTCTTTAACATGACTATTAGAAATACATTTAGCAGTTAAAATAGAAGTAAAACCTAACAGATGGCATGTGTATGACATGAGTATGTCATACACAGGGTATAATGCATGAACCTAGGAATGATGTAAGCCTATGGCAATGAAGATCTCTGCCTCTGATTCTGCCCCTGAGTGCCTCATATTTCTTTTCAGGAAAACAGTTATATAAGTTGGTGTCTGGCTTAGGGCGTGTGGCCAAATTTCAGACTGGAATATTTAATAAGCTCTTTAAAAAAGTTTTGTAGAAGATTTATAAGTATCACAGCACAGTGCTGAGCACCTTTTAGAGATTGTACATCACTCACATTAGTCTCTGCCCCAGTGGAGCTTATAATCTAAGGTCTCTATCATATTCACACAAACTAGGGACATTTTTATCAGAAGCCAATTATCCTGCCTGTATGTTTTTGGAATGTGGAAGGAAACCAGAGTTCAAACCTCCTCCTTGTTTGCTTTAATGGTGATGTGTATACTATGATGTACAAGTGAATACACTGTAATACATATACAGTATGAGACCTGTTATCCAGAATGCTCGAGACCTGGGGTTTACTGGATAATGGATCTTTCTGTAATTTGGCTCTTCATACCATAGCATCTACTACTAAAATAAGTTCTAAACATCAGTTAAACCCAATAGGATTGTGTTGCCTTCAATTAGGATTAATTATATCTTAGTTTAGATCAAGTACAATGCACTTTTATAATTACAAAGAAAAAGAAAATCATTTTTAAATAATTTGGATTATTTGGATAAAATGGAGTCTATATGGGAGACAGCATTTCTGTAATTCAGAGCTTCTGGATTATCAGTTTCTGGATAACAGATCCCATACCTATATCAATAAAACAATGGCTAAAATAAGGGATAGCTCTAAAAGTTCCATGACTGTATTTAAGCATTAGGCTTTTATACAGGTCATGGAACTCTAAGGTATTATTATTATATTATACAGTAGTTCACCTCCTGCTGTGTTTTACAGAGTGAGAGAATACAAACATAAGGTGTAACATTTTACACATACAAGCAATAACATCCCACTGAGCAGACATACAGTGCTGTTAAGCCATAATAGAGGGAGGGCTCTACTTTAGGTGTGTTACAGAATGGCCATTTCTAAGCAACTATTCAATTGGTCTTACGGTAGTTTTTTTTATGATTTGTCTCCTTCTTCTTACTCCCCTCTCCTATTCATATTCTAGTCTCTTATTCAAATCAGTGCATGGTTGCTAGGGGAATTTGGAACCTAGCCACTAAGATAATCATAGCAAGCTTTCAGAACATTTTAGTTCTTTTTTCAAGCTGAATATAATGCAGCTTGAAAAAGGAGCTAAAATGTTCTGAAAGCTTGCTATGATTATTTTAGTTAGCCAATAAAGGTATCGCCTTTCTACCACCTTTTTGTTATTTTTTGCCCTGTGACTGGCTAACATGGTACAACAATAACGTTACCTAATCATAGCAAATAAATGGCTGAAATTGCAAACCAGACAATAATAATAAAAATAAATAAATAAATAAATACATAATGAAAACCAGTTGTAAGTTGTCTCAGAATATCACTCTCTACGTCATACTAAAAGTTAACTCAAAGGTGAACAACCCCTTTAATACAGTTCTCTGTAATTTCACTACTGGGCTCTTCAGTGTAACAAATATTTATGTTCACTGTATGACCTGAATGTGCCACTCCTTGTCCATTTATCTTTGGTAATTTCCACTTCTTGAACTTCCTTCTTTAGTACACTTAGAGAAGTAACTTTGATGGCTCCAAAATGTCAAAAGGCCCCATATTATAATTCTGGTTATGCTAAAATCATATGTTTTACGATATTAATTGCCATGAAGTATAATGATATTAATTGCCATAAAATACATCATCAATGTACCTGTACCATCAGATTCCTGAGGCTTACTTCCTGCCATGTTCTCCTGTCAGAAAAACAATATAATCCAATTAATATTGTGGATCTGTGGATCAGTAACACATAATGTTCTATGTGTTAGACAGAAACATATCTATGCTAAACTGGGATACCGTTTTAGATAAGCTCAGACACATGTGATATTGCGTTGTTGTGAATATCTTGTCTTGAATTGTTTTTCTTCATTCCAGACAAGTACACAGAGATAATGGGTTGTTTTTTTTTTAAATTTACTTTTATGTTTACTACTAGCCAACTAAAAGGAGATGAAGTTATTTAAGTGTATATCATTCTCTGTAAAATATTTGATTGATGTAAATGTGAGAGAAAACATATTGGTTTGTGGGGTGATCCAGAGAGGCAAAGTGTGGGCAAGTTAATAAATGCTTTGAGAATAATTTTCACTTTGCTAACAAGTCTCTGCACTTTGACCCAAGTTTGCAACGAATAAGCTATTATCCAACTGAATGGAAAACTTTGCAAAGTAACTTGAGTTTTTGTTATATTTTGTGCAGTTCTATATAGTTGAATTTTGAGGCTGTCAGAATGAGGGTCAGAGTGGCCCACCGGGCTACTGGGAAAACTCCTTTTGGGCTACTGCCTACCCTCAAGACAACCAACTTCAGAAAGATTCAAACAAAATGAAAGATGGCCATGAATTCCAATGTGGAGAAGCTATAAGAAAATGATTTATCTGATATTTCTGAGTACAATCAGGTTTATTTATAGCGCAACATTAGTAGATTGAACTTGAAACAGTTTTATTCACAATCAATTCAAATTGAATCTTTCAAACTCTGAATAGTCTAAATATAGAGGTTTTAGGGTTTAGGTTTTTGAATAGTTAAGCTTTTTCAATTAGATAAATCTTAAATCAGAAATTTGAAAAACTTGAATTTGAAAATATTTGAATTTGCATCCCCCTCCATGATTTTCTAGTTTTTTGACAAACATTTAAATTTGAATTTATTTGTTCCTTGGAGCAGATAACATCTACAGTGCTTTATAAAAACATGTATTCAATTTGGCCATCTTTTAAAATGAAAGTCATTAGATAAATTTAGAAACATTGGTATACAGTAGCTTCTCCAAAATCAGATTAACTGTATATTTATATAATGATTAGCCCTGCAATGGAAATCCTTCTGTTCGTAGCCTCCCCAAACAAATATGCTTGTTTCTCTTTTTAGAAATAAAAATATGCCAGTATAGGTATGGCTACTCTTAGAGCCTTGAGTGAATCTGTTCATGGAAAAGTCAACTGCACATCACTACTTATGATTAGGTGAAGTTCAAGATATAGTTACAACCAGTTACAAGATTATGAGACACAATGAAATCCCTATTTATTATTTTATATTTTAAATATAGTTGCAGTTGACATGTCTAGTTATCACTTTCAACACTTTCAACACTATAATAATAATGCAAAAGTGTAGCAATACTGTAAATAATAATTGCTGTTGCTATTGAACAAAAAAGTCCACCAAAAATTAGTACGTCAAAGGTTTCAAGGAGAAATACATCAGCTGCAGACTAATTATGTATGCACCATTGTGATTAAGCTTGCTTCTTCAAGGATGAGTGTTCGATATAAATCACAGATAATGGTAATTGAAGTAGTGACACCCTCGAATATAGCCTATTATCTTCCTTTAGTAATTTTTGTTATTCTAGCACATCCAACACTACTAACAAATTTTCTGCTGCCAGGACATAGTTTGGCAGTTAACAGGATCCTTGAATAGCCACTGATTTTATATAACCTGATTGGCTATGAAATGAGCACAGACATATATGATCTTTTCCAGTTATTTGGAGAAGCAAAAGAGAACAGATTGTACCTTTGATCCTGCAATGACACAGTCATAAGTGTTTGGTGCTTGAGGGTCTGTATTCTCATATACAGGATTTGTGGAGTCTTTGTAAAGAAGAAAAAAGTTTGATTCAGAATAAATTAAGAACTGATGAGAGTTTGTTCATGGCTGCTAGTTGGGATCTTGCTAAATGGAGCGAGTCCCAATTGATGATAGCTGCTCCCTTAGCATAATTGAAAATACTGTAGCCTGCCCCTATGTGTTCTATAACCCTAATTTGTCTACTGTCTCTTTAAATAGCAATTAACCATTGACAATCCAGGGTCAGAGTCCCTTTTCTGTTTGAAAACTATTGGGAATTTGGATTTACAGTGCAGTGCCATCACCTAGGGAACACACCTCAGGGGGTTTCCACTAGGAAAAATAAAACACCCAATTTGCAGTAAAACAAATATGTAAAACTATATGCAATAACTGTAAATGTAAATCATACAATATCACTTTGCTCTGGGGAACCTATGTGGTCTATCAATCCCTGGCACAATCTCACACTCCACACTGGGTGGATAAATGTAGAACACATCTGGTCAGTTTAATGTCCCTACCCCAACAGCTGTTATGTCCCCAGGTAGTGCTACCTGTCCAAGGTACCTTTCACTTTGAAAGTAGTAGCCACTACCATATGGCAGGTACACAAGCAAGACCTGTCCTCACCCTGGGGAAACACACAGTGGCCAAAGTATCCACATTCAGGAGATAGAAATTGGCTCTCCCTGATGCTCAAATACTTCCTCAAAGCAGAGCAAAATGCAACCCTTTCCTTTTCCTTCTCGCTGGAAAATCCTTTCAAGCAGCACTGTCAAACTCCACAGATCTGGATCCTTTCCCAAGGATGCACTGGTTTTCCCAGCCAATCGATGGTTCTACAGCCTGTAACTGGGCTGGATGATATCACAAACATGATTCCTTGCAGTTCTATTATGTGTAGAACCACTTTTCCACCCTATAATACATGTTGTTGTCATCATTACAGGACAAATCTTTGATTCTGTCTATTTAGATCTTAATTGCACTCAACAATATCATACAAATACTAGTGCATTTTAGGTTTACGGTTATATAGATTATCTTTTTACAGTTAGCCGAAGGTTGAACACTGAAGGAAATAATCTAATTGGTTGCCATGGGTTACTGCCCAGGAGCAGATTTGCCCAGTGTGTGTAAATGAGCCCCAATGTTGGGCAGATGCCATCACTAAGCACTCACTGTTGTTGTTCTTCTTGCGGAGAATGAGGTTGACAGTGAGAGGTATCAGTGCTACAACAAACAGGACACTGATCACAATGCCGGCTATTGCACCAGGGGAGAGTTGGTTGGAATCTGAAATGTTGTGAACAGAACATGGATATGAGAAAACATGGAAATTAGAAGTAATATTTCTGTTAGGGAGAAGTCACACCAGCATATTTTTATATCTTAATTAAGGACTTAATTGTGAAGGCAGTTAATCTTATAAACATATGTATAACAAGGTTAAAATGCAAAAATGTATGCATCGTTGTAGAATGATAGAAAACACAGAATTCTGGTATTTGAATTCTTTATTTTTAATCTCTGTGACAGGAGAAACAGCACACTTCACAAAGTTTTGAAGAAGGGATGTCTTTTTTTTCTAGTTTTCTGCTTTTCTGCTTTATTCTGTGCCTTCCATACCTTTAATTCCTTTACAGTTAGAGGAACATTTATCAAGGGTCAAATTTCGAATTCATGTAAGTTTTATTAAACTACCATAAATTTGAAATTCGACCAATCAAAATTTATTAAAACCAAATTTCTCAGAAAAAAACTAAAATATCCACATCAGAATTTAGTAAAAGGGATGTACACTTTATGGTCAAACTACATAGACATACTTCTAATTATTGGAACTGAAATACATATTTTTCTTAATATTTTAATAAAAAAGCCCAACCAAACTCCCATCCACGATTTTACCTTATTGATCATTTTAAAAACTGGAAAAATTCGGATTATAAAAAAAACTCAGATTAAAACAAAAATTTGTGGAAAAATTTAAAATTTATTTTTTGAGTTTTATGCCAGAAAAGTTTAAATTTTTCATGATATTACATGAAAAACTTGAATTTTACAAATTATGGTATGAAACCCAGATAATTTTGTGCTTCCTGCTTTGGGATAGGCCTTTCCTGTTTCATCAGCATAACAAACCTCTGTGCATTAAGAAAGGTCCACACAGAACGTTTTCAAGGCACCAAAATGCCATTCAAACTAGACTTGAAGCAACAGAGAGACACACCCAATATTTTAATATTTAATGTGTTTTTCTGCTAATGTAAAATTATTGTTTTACAGATAACCAATATTGGCTAAAAATAAAAGTGATTGCCCAGTCTTCATGCTGCAGTGCCCAGTAATGCTTACCCTTGTTTTGTATCATTTTGCCTTCTGTGCTTGCAACACATCTGTATATTTAGGATTTTCACTTCACATTTCACGTTCACATTTTTTTTTCACTTTCACATGTATAACTCCATGTACCAAATAGATTTTCTTTTCTGGGAATGATAAATTTAAATCCCTAACAGCCATGAAGTCTAACTAAAAATACAATTTATATTAATCAAGTGTAGGCATTAATGCAGCAATGAAAATATTTTAAAAAAGATACTGTATGTGCTAATATTCAATACAATACCTGCAGTCACACTGAGTTCAAAGAGGAAAGTTGATTTTCCTACAAAGTTTTCAGAAATGCATTTATAATTTCCACTCTCACTGTCAGTCACTGAAGAGATCACCAGCTCTGATTTATAATCACTGGAAATTACATCTTTCCTCCACTGACAGAAAGAGGGCGGTCAGAACTACGATGGAACCAGGAGAATGTTGCAGGAAGGATTTGAATTCTGGGTGAAACATTTCTGTTCCAGTTTAAGTTGACAGACATGGTGACATTTTCTCCTTTCGTCACTAAAGAGACAGCATTACTGGTTGCCCCCATTGGAGTTCCTAAATAAATAAAATAACATAAACATGATGTCTTCTGCAGAGATGGAGTACGGAGCTTTTCGAAGTATAGTAATGTGAGCTACTTCCAATTTTAATTTTATAGATATATACACACACACACATACACGCACAAGACAAGACAGCCACTTTACCCCTTCTTCCAATTTCTCATCTACTTTTCTCCCACCTCTCTTCAGATCGCTTCTTTTATAATCTCTCCTTTTCTCTTCTCTTCCATTCTGAATTCCCTTTGCTTTGTGCTTTGTATTCTCTTCTTATTCTCGTAGGTTTTCCTCTCCTTTGTTTTCTGTTTCTCTCACCCTTCCATTTTCTTCTCTGTTTCCCATATAATTTTCCCTGTTGAATTCGCTGTTTAGTGTTCTGTGCTTATACTTGTATTTTTTCCCTTTTTCTCATTTTTCCCTCTACTATTGGGCTTCTTGTCTTTTTCATCTCTTCTCTGTTCTGTTACCCAAATTTCCCTGTCTGCTCTCCACTTGTATAAAGAACAATTAAAGAAAACTCCATACACCAACACACGAATGAAGAAGGTGCACTGCACCATAGTGCATAACACAATGATTATTCCTTCCTGTACTTTGAACCTGGCTTGACTGTGCCAATATTGGATGGTTTTAAAGTTCCATTTACATTAATCAATCACTGCAGGACTCATAGCATAGACTATAAACAAAGGAAACAGGAAGTAGAGCGATGTGGGGGGAGGGTTCAGTAAAAGATTCAGTGGAAAACAGGCTAGATTAGATAGTGGGCAAAGAAAGGGAAAATGGGGGAGGAGATTTGGTTGGAGGTACTATTAAGGATAGGGAGGACCACATGTCATATGTTGAATATGCTACCAGTATTAAATGTATGTTTGCAAATGCAAGAAGTCTGACTGTTAAAATGGGAAAGCTGGAGGTGCTGGAGGGAAAATATAATATGATTGGTGGGGCCGAAACATGGCTGAATGAGTCGCATGACTGGGCAGTTAATATCAGTGGCTATAATTTGTTTCGGAGGGACAGAGGCAATAGTAAAGGAGGAGGGGTATGTCTGTTTGTTAGGCAGAATTTAAAAGCTTATATAAAGGAGGAGGTTATGTTAGAAAATGAGGGGGCAGAAATCTTATGGGTAGAGTTCTTCACCAATTGTAAAGAGTCCAGGAAATTAATTGTAGGCGTATGCTATAGACCCCCTAATGTAAGTGAGGAGGCTAAGCTCCTGATGGAAATAGAAAAGACTGCTAGTTTGGGTAAAGTAATGATAATGGAGGATTTTAATTACCCAGATATTGACTGGAGCAACAGTACTACTATATCAATTAATGGGAACAAGTTTATAAACTTGTTGCATGACAATTTTATGGCACAGGTTGTTGAGGAGCCTACCAAAAAAAATGCTATTCTTGATTTAGTGATCTCAAATGACCCAGAACAAATGTGCAAGTCATTGAACCCCTGGGTAATAGTCACCATAATGTTATATCATTTAATGTCTGGTGCAAAAAACAAATATATACTGGGACAACAAAAACCATGAATTTTGGAAAAGCTAATTTTAGTGCCTTGAGGGCTGCCCTACAGAGTATTGAATGGGGCATTACGTTTTCAGCTAAAAACACAGAACAGAAATGGTTGTCATTTAAAATGATATTAAATCATTACTGTTCTCAATTTATTCCCTTAAGGAGTAAATGTAGAAGCTCTAAGAATCATCATATGTGGCTTAATACAGAAGTAAAGAAGTTAACAGGAAAGAGGAGAAAGGCATTTAAAAACTACAAATCTGTTGGGACAGAAGCTGCATTTAATGAATATAAACACTGTAATAAATGTTGTAAATCAGCAATCTGAACGCTAAGAAAGGAAATGAAGAGTTAATTGCGGTGGAGGTGAAAACTAACCCTAAAAAGTTTTTTAAATATATTAATAGTCAAAAGATGCAGGTTGAGAGTGTTGCTCCATTAAATAATGGTACCAGTATGGAATATAGAAAAGGCAAATGTGCTAAATCAGTTCTTTACTTCAGTGTATACAATAGAGGAGTCTGAGTTCCCAGGCTCACTTCATAGCTGCACTGAAGCCTCAGCTCAATCTAGTCAGTGGCTGACTCAGGCTATGATTCAAAAAGCTTTAATAAAAATTAAAGTAAACAAGGCTCCAGGGCCTGATGGCATACACCCCCAGGTTCTAAGAGAGCTTAGTTCAGTTTTAGACCAGCCCCTATTTCTGATATTCTCAGATTTACTTTCATCTGGTATGGTGCCTATGGATTGCTGATGTTATTCCAATATTTAAAAAGGGATTACGATCTCAGTCTGCTAATTATAGGCCAGTAAGTTTGACATCTGTGGTGGGCAAATTATTTGAAGGCTTGTTAAGGGATCACGTTCAAAATGTTGTCCTAGTGAATGGCATTATGAGCAGCAATCAGCATGGCTTTATGAAGGATAGGTAACGTCAGACAAATTTGATTGCTTTTTATATGAAGGTAAGTATGATGCTAGACAGTGGGGGGCAGTAGATGTGATCTATTTGGATTTTGCCAAAGCGTTTGATACTGTGCCCCACAAATGACTGCTTTCTAAACTAAGGGCTTAATCAAGTCGTTTGCACATGGATAGGAAACTGGCTACCGATCGGGTACAGAGGGTGGTTGTTAATGGTACATTCTCTACTTGGAGTAAGGTTCTCAGTGGGGTCCCCCAGGGCTCGGTATTGGGCCACTTTAACTTGTTCATTAATGACTTAGGGGAGGGTGTTGTAAGTAATGCATCAGTGTTGACAGATGACACAAAACAATCCAGCCCAATTAATTCCATCCAGGATGTGGCATCCTTGCAACATGATCTTGACAAACTGGCAATCTGGGCAGCTAACTGGCAAATGAGATTCAATGTTGATAAATATAAAGTCATGCACCTGGGATGTAAAAATATTCAAACCACTTATACCCTTAATGGGACTGCACTAGGCAAATCCATTATGGAAAAGGACCTTGGAGTCCTAGTAGATGATAAACTTGTCTGTAGCAAGCAATGCCAGTCAGCAGCATCAAGGGCAAATAAGGTCTTGAGCTGTATTAAAAGGGGCATAGAGTCAAGGGAGGAGGGGGTCATTCTTCCACTGTATAGAGCACTTGTAAGGCCCCATCTAGAATACGCCGTTCAGTTTTGGTCTCCATCACTCAAACAGGACATTATTGTATTAGAGAGGGTACAGAGAAGGGCAACTAAGCTGGTAAAAGGTATGGAAAATCTTAGCTATGAGGAATGACTGGCCAAATTGGGGATGTTCACGCTGGAGAAGAGGCGCTTAAGGGGTGATATGATGACTATGTATAAATATATAAGGGGATCATATAATAATCTCTCTAATGCTTTATTTACCAGTAGGTCTTTCCATCTGACACGAGGTCACCCATTCCGATTAGAAGGAAAGAGGTTCCGCCTAAATATTCGGAAGGATTTTTTTACAGTGAGAGCTGTGAAGATGTGGAATTCTCTCCCTGAATCAGTGGTACAGGCTGATACATTAGCTTTAAGAAGGGGTTGGATGGCTTTTTAGCAAGTGAGGGAATACAGGGTTAAGGAAGATTGCTCATAGTACAAGTTGATCCAGGGACTAGTCGATTGCCATTTTGGAATAAAACACTTTGCAGCAAGCTCTGCTAATTGGCTGATTTCCTGAGTGAACCGTTTGAGCTTTGATTGCCATTTTGGAGTCAGGAAGGAATTTTTCCCCCTCTGAGGCAAATCTGAGGCAAATTGGAGAGGCTTCAGATGTTTTTTTTTTTTTTTTGCCTTACTCTGGATCAACTGGCAGATAGGTAGTTAATAAAAAAAATAAATAAAAAGGTTGAACTCGATGGACATGTGTCTTTTTTCAACCTTACTTACTATGTTACTATGTTACTATGTAATTTCTCAACGGCACAGCCAGGTTTGAACTCTCAGCAGCCTCAAGCCTGTTTCACAAATTCGCTTCTTTGCAGATGTCCTTTTCACAAGGATCAATGAACAATGAAAAAATCTTGAAAATCTGTAATCTGCCGGCTCTTCGTGATCCGCTAGTTCGTGAAATCGGTGAAGCAGTGTAAGATCGTGAAAAGGAATCGGAGTTTGCATTCCACTGTGGAGCGCACACACTAAAACAGACGGTGCGCCATCTTGGATACTCGTGTGGAAACTCAATGTATTTGCAAATTTTTCACCATTTCACTAATTTTTGAGTTGTTTTGCAAATTTTTCGGCAAAGCTAAACGGGACAGATTTGCCCAGCATTGCTCTTCAATATACTTATGATATTAATCAGTAACTGACTCCTGCACCAAATTTGTATCTAAACTCATGCCACATTTATTGTACAGAACTGTGGAATAAGTTGGTACATAATAATAATAATAACAATAATTATAATAATAATAATAAGCAATATGTCAGGCTGTTAATCTTTGCACTCCTGGCTCTGACTCCTGAAACAATGTTACAAGCCAGCTAACTAAAGCACACTGAAAGACCCAGAGAACAGAAAGAATAAACAAACACTGCATTTAATAGCAATTACATTTAATCTAATTTTAAAACAATTGAAAAACTTTACTAAGTATATATTGGAAAGTTTCTCAAAAAATATATATTCTTTAAATAGGCAAAAATTGTTTTGGGGGGAGGATCCCTTTAAAAATACTAGTCCCAAAGATATTTTTAATGATATATGAACCTTACACCTTGCTCTGACCACCATGTTTTAGTAGTTCTCCAATGTTGTAAAATGTTGCAAATTAATTGGTCAGATAGGTAAGCTGGACTGGGGAGCTACTGGGGCATATTTGGAGGCACAGATCTTCCCTGCTAAAGAAATGTGGTTGCCTTGGGCTCATATAGAACCACAAAACATAATGTGCATGATTTTACCCTAATTCTTAGGGTAGTTTTTTTTCAGTTTAAGTTCTTAGGGATTCTTCACCTTTGAATGAACTTTTAGGATGATGTAGATGGTGACATTTCTGACATATTCTGAGACAATTTGCACTTGTTTTAATTTTTTTTTATTATTTGTGATATAACATTTCTGCATTGCTCCCATTAAAATTTCACATTTATTGCTCCATCCATTTCCAAACTGGACACCATTTGCATGTCTGAAGTTGAAATAACCTTTTAAGGAGTAGCCAACAACATAACTTTTCCTCATAACTGAGACTTCTATATCATTTATCAATTTACTTGCTCTTATCTGGACTCTCAGTTATATCCCTTTTGCGCACTGGAGACCAAATCTGCCCTGAATATTTTATATGGGGCCTTACCAGCTCAGAACCTTGTTTGCCCTTGCAACTACTGACTGCCATTGCTACCCACAGCTAAGTTTATTATCCACAAGTCCTTCTCCATCAAGATTGTGTCTAACAATAACATTTGTATCCCAAATGCATAAGCTTACATTTATCAACATTGAATCTCATCTATCACATACCCATCCAGTCTACCAGCTTGTCCATGTCTCTGTGCAAGAACACATCCAGGATAGCATTAACTGGCCTGCATAAATTTGTGTTGTCTGCAAACACAGCTGCATTGCTTACAATGCCCTCTCCAAGTCATTAACGAACAAATTAAATAAATGTTGTCCCAATACAGAATCCTGTGGGTACCCACTAAGAACCCTTCTCCAGGCAGAGAATGATTTTTTCTTTATAAAACCATGCTGTTTAATACAATGCCATTCTTCAGAAAATAAGTATTAATATGATGCCTACATCAGAGGTCAGACTTACAGGCTTGTAAATACCAGGTTGAGATCACAACACTTTTTAAAATATAGTTTTTCACTAGTCCATTGGTACCATAATAAAGAGATGGAATTCTGATCCACATTTATCACCCCCTTAGGCCATATTGGAAACTACCAAGTCTATTCTTACCATCTGGTATGGAGTGAAAGATAGACTGAATTTCATTCCACCACTCCCTCTGATGACCCTGTTTCTCAAAAACCCCAGGTTCAAACCAGGTACACACGTTTCTCTTTATAGAAATTGGGGCGTGAAGGATCTGTTGAAAATATATGATACTTACCGACAATGCCTCCCAGATGCTCCTATTCAGAGACCTACAAGCCAAAATACCTGAAATTCCAATAAGGTTCTACGAATATCTCCAAATACAACATTTTATTTCACCCTTTCTTGCACTTAAGCGTAATGCAATTCTCTCCCCCTTTGAAAACATCATGAGGGGTAGCTGGCCACAAAAAGCTCATTTATCAAATATATATATATAAGATCTTAATTTCTCTACCAGCCGAAAAATTCCCAAAACATAAATACATGATACACTGGGAACAAGAACTGGAAGGTCCCTTGGAATTGGAAGACTGGGAAGCTATATGGCGGAATGCCATAACAGGGGTGACTTGTGTAAAACAGAAAGAAAATGTATATAAGGTATTGATGCATTGTTATATGACCCCTAAAAAACTGAATAAAATAAACTCAACCATTCCAGACCAGTGCTGGAGAGGATGCTCCAATACAGGGTCACTATACATTTGCTATGGGTTTGTCCAATGGTCAATGGTTATTGGGAGGAGGTACATAGGCTGATAACTAAAGTTTTAAATTAGTTAGAGGAGAACAATGTGCTCCAGAATGAAATGTAAAGTGACTCGCCAAACAGTGAAAGTGGTCCTGGTGCACCAGCCCCAGACCCTCAGCTTTAGGGAGTGGTACAGCAAAGAATATGGAAGCAGAGCTGACCGGCACTCAAACGGATCGTCAGGACCAAAGGTGTTCAGTTAAATAATAAGAGAGCCCATTGCTAAGTGCCCTGTAGGGGTGTGAAACGCATAGGGTGGATGGAGATGCAGCCATACTTTTAATTTTTATACCAATAAAATTATTTTTTAACTGAACACCTTTGGTCCTGTGGATCCGTTCGAGTGCCAGTCAACTCTGCTTCCATATTTTTTGATTTTTTGATAACAAAAGTTACCTGTAAAGACACCTGTAAAGACATTGAAAAAAACCAAACAACCTACTTGCTGTGAAAATCCATAGAGGAAATTTCTAGCGCCTCCCAGAAATTAGTGAACCATATATTGACTGTAGCTCGTATAGCAATAGCAGCTAAGTGTAAATCTGCAACCATTCCCTCAATTACGGAGGTCTACACTCATTACTCATTACTCCAACTCATTACTAACATGCATTTTGAGAGCACTATTGCTCATATCCAAAACAGGACCCCCAAATTTTTGGCTATATGGGCCCCATACAAACTTTTGGGGGAACCCGTGGACTTATAACAGGAATGTAGTAAATTATTTATAAATATAATAAAGATGCCATTCTTGCCTAACGAACGGTAACGGATAACGGATCATCTAGAGATATAGCTGTACGACTACCTGGCTAAAATCCTTGTAAGCTCCACATATTAGCAAGAACAAGTTAACAAACACACTGAAAAAGTAAATAAAGGTAGACTAGTTGGTATGGTATTATTTCTGTTTATTTGACATTATGTAATTTTATTAAATAAAAAATGCATAACATAATATACTGATAATGACATGTTAACAGTGAAAGGGGCATTGTGTGTACTCATTGTATGTAATGTTCTTATGCAATTGATGTAAACTTGATTTTATCCAATAGAAATCCAAGTTACAAAAAAAAAAGAGGAAATAGAGCATTATCTAATAATCTAATAGATCTGTACTAACTACAGTCTATATTATATTTTATTATGCCTACAGTACTTGTTTTATGTTATTTGATTTTACTCATTTGTATTACTTCTAAACATTATATCTAATTGTGTCCTACAGTACTTAGTTTCACAAAAAAATCCTTTGTATAGGTACAGTTATACAACTAGCAGTAAGTTCTGACTTGACACAACTAATGACCATGTCTGGTCCATTTGTTTCTTAGAACATGAATTTTTTGCTGCATGTTATGTTTGTTGGGAGGATTTTATCTGAACAATCTCATTTTATTAGTTTGTACTTATGTTTAGGTTGATAATTCAGTTGTCTATCTGAAGCACTTGAAGGTCAGCGTTATTTACTCAATGAGTAGTGTTGGTAAATGAGGTGGGGCATAGTTTTGTCATTCATTCACCTTCTAATTTTATTTAAGTTCATTAAGGGGCAGATTTATCAAGGGTCGAAGTAAAAATTCAAATTCGAGTTTTCGAATTTCATTCGAATTTGCTGGACGATTCTATTCACCGGAATACCAAAAATTTGATTTTTTTAAAAAAAATCGCAGTTGGTCGAATTCCGAGTTCATGGGATTTCATGGGAGCTTAAAATAACTCCCATGAACTCGAAATTCCAGCCTTGATAAATCTTCTCCTAAGTATAAGTCCAAATGAATCTCTTCCCATCTGTCTGTGTTATTCAGAAACATAACGCAGTGAATATATCAGTTAGTATGGGAAGAAAAAAAGAGAATACAGTAAGTCAAATAAATTAGACTTGTATTAAATATGTATTCTGCCTATACCTGGATTTGCATAATTTCTTTGTATTTTATTTTAAAAATGAATGGGGTTTATTTTACATTTGCTACTCTATCCTTAAATTAGGATAGTTTGGTAGCTCAAAAAGGCTGAATCCTGACCGAATCCCAAACCGAATCCTGGAATCAGTGCATCCCTAATTAAAAGTGCATGAGAGAAGAGTTAAGCTGACCAAACATGCCTAGATTTGGTAAGACAATTTGTCTAATTTAGACCATAATGCTTTACTATCTGCATGTATGGCAAGTTGTAAGGCTAGTCAGACCATCAATCCTGCAATGTTTGTAGATCATGATCTTTCTAGATCAATTCATTGTGTGTTGGCTAAAAGAAACAGAAGAGGAAATGCCTTTCCTAACCTCTAAAGGTAACCATACAGTACACATTGTTTGTTAATGGTTTAAAGGTCTGGAGGCCCTTGAAATGTTAAGTAGTGGAAGAAGAGGCATCTGCATGAGTGTGCCAGTAGTGTTCATGAGTGGAATCCATTTAGACATGGGGGATTCACAGAGAAATGTGTTGCTGTAATATGTCCTATAAGTGATGAGTGCAAGGATTAGTATTTTGGTCATTTCCTGTGCAAGGGATGGTAAATGTTCCTAGACTGTATCCAGGATTTTGTGAATATACATAATATGTAGAGAGTAAAAAGGAGGGTAAACTAGTCTTTCCTTATGTGCAAAAGTGTACCATATGCGGATCTGAAATAAGTCTCATCAATGTTTTTGTTGATCTTTAAATCTTCTATACCAATGGTTCTATGTGTACATACAGTATCCCACTGTTCATTATGTAGGGAAAGGTTGTCTTAGGGGCAGATTTATCAAAATGTGATTTTAGAGCTTAAATAAAAACTCATCCACGTTCTATTAATTTCTAGGACTTTCAGAACCGTATTTATCAAATGGGACGTTCAAACTTTCACCCATTGATAAATACAATTCTAAAAATACGATAGGAATAGAGTAAATAGAATGTGCAGGAGTTTTTACTTAATAAGCTCTAAAGTCACATTTTAATAAATATGCCGTTAAGTTTGTGATAGTTGAATCAGATACCCAAAACATTGTCCCATTTCAAAAAGCCTTAGTTTCAGACCTGTCCCAACTCACTTCTAAAAGGCAAAATGTACATGAGGCTTCTTTAAGTATTGTCTGGGGAAATTAAGATCTTTTTTGACTTGTCATTTTGTTCTGATGAGAACATCAGTATATAGAGTGTTCTAACCCCCCCCCAGCTTGTGCACTCCATTGTGCACTAGGAACAGGGGTGAATGGATTGACTCTCCAGTGCTGGGAATAATCTAGAAAACAAAACATGATGATACATATGTGAGAACAAAATCTGTTTCATACAATTAAGGCCTCAACTACACGAGCGTTTTTCATCGGATCAACGGCCAGCGACAAAACGCATGAGACAAATCGGATGGAGCCGCACGTGTCAAAATATAATTGGACTGAATGAAAAGTCACAGGTAAGAACTACACGGTCCGACTGTCTGATGAAGATGCTGCTTACTGCGTCCACAGACGTGTCGCGTCAGATATAATGTAGTTCTTACCTGCAACTTTTCATTCATACCAATTAGATTTTTGATGCCTACATCTCCATCTGATTTGTTGCATGCATTTTGTCGTTAGGTTTATATCACCAACTCGAATTTGAATGTGAGATTTATCTGGACGCTGGAAACAGTTCTAATTCGAAAATTTGCCACCTAAAACCTGCCAAGTTAATTTATAAGTCAGTGGCAGCGGTCCCTTGAACCATTTGAAGATTTTAGTTTAGTTTAAGTATAGGAGCTTTTATTTTCAATAAGTAGAAAATATCATGGAACAAAGATAATCATGTTGCTTAGCAAAAAGTCTTCTAATAATACAGTCATGCAGAGAAGCAATAACTTATTTGTTATGTAAGTGAAAGCTCCTATTAACAACAACAAAAATAATTACCTGGATTATTATCTGGGAGTTTTCCTCAAATTATTATAAACATTATTATGAGGGAATTGAAGTTCCTGTTTATTTGAGAAATAGAAATACATATTACCTTTATATACTTTCATATGTACTTTTCAAGCAAATATTTAAGAAAAATGAATATTTTTTTTGTAATTTTATACATATTAAAACATCCACACTACTGTTATGCTTTTTTATATAGTACTGACATATTTCTCAGAACAGAGATTACACATGGAAACCACACATTTGGTGCAGGCTCACAGAGAAGTTCCAGAACTATATTTAAATGGCATTTATGGGGGAGTGTAAGAAAATTCAGCAGAAGGAAAATATCCACAATTTAAAATCGTATGCCTCTGTCCAAACAAATGTTTAATTTTTTCAAAATTGAATATAGCTTTTGCAAACCAGAAAATTGTTTAGCAACCAATTCTGATAAAGGAAGAAAGATTGCAAATCATATAGTTTGCACCACTAAAATGTACAACACACAATTACTATTTAAATTGCAATAACAGTCTAATAAAGAATATTACATTGTCAAATGTAAACTTTTGTTCTGATTTGTACAAAAATTGGCAGGGTTCCTAACTCTACTGCTAATGTGGAAACAAGAATCCGCTCCAGGGATGTCTGGCACACTGGGAGGTAATGTAAATGCTGGTGTGGTGCTTACAGTTTTTTCCCACAGGCTAGTGTAGTTGCCTCCTACCAGGAGCACAAACCAGAAGTAAATAATTTACCATTTATTTTATGGGGGTTGACTAACATTTTGGCACCCTGCAGTGAAATTTGCTTTACATGTCCATTAAGCATAAGGCTTTTATACAGGTCATGGAACTCTGAGGTATTATTATGTGTACAATAACACAAAGATATAACACTTTACAGATACAAGCAATAACATATCAGTGAAGTAGATAAACAAGGGGTCATTTACAATGCAGGACGCAGTGTGCAAAGTGCAAAAAAAGGCCAGAATCAACCCGTTGGTTTCAGAACACTTCACACATCCATTCATGCAACTCTCACAAGTAACACCTGTTTCTAGGAGTTGCATGACACATTGGTTATCCTATCACAGTAACTACACAGAATCAACACCTCTGTGAATTTCAGATGTCACCTCTATGAAGAGTTACAATGTGCCATTGTGATTGGATTAGTGGAAGAGTTTATATGCCGAGAATTTCCCACACCAGTCAGTTGAACTGAAGAAGCTGCTCGGATGAGTAGTGAAACGTCTTCAATAATTACTCAGCAAGTCCAGTTATTTATTTTTTTTAATTACTTATATTAGCTATACCATGACCTGGATGGGGAGGGATGTAGACAGCCCCCAAACCAACCCCCTAATTTGTTCTACATTCAGATGCATATATTAGGGAGTGTCAGCTGCATTGGGGCTATTTATGTACCTCCTGTTTATGCACCTTCTGCACCAAATGCAGTGGATTTTTGATCAGTGCAGAGACCAGCAATTCAGAGGGCACTAGTGCTCTGTAAATAAGCACTAAGGGGCTCACACTTGCACCTCTTCAGTAAGTAAATTACACCTACAGCATTGCAACTGCATAGTGCTCAGCAACAGAAGAGAAGGGTGTTTTAAGGAAAGGGATTATATTATAACACTATTTACATTATTCTGTACATGACCTCATTCTGTTTAAATATTTTGTTCACTGTATGCCCTGAATGTGCCTCTCCTTGTCCAGCTATCTCTGGTATTTCCCACTTCTGGAACTTCCTTCTTTGGAACACTTATAAAGGTTGAAAAAAACATATGCATTATGATTGCCATAAAATAATAAAGTAATTGCCATAAAATATTATAAAGAATGTACCTGATAGCTGGATTCCTGAGACATATTTCCTGCCATATTCCCCTGTCAGAGAAACAATCCAATTCAGTTAATCTTACAAATCTGTGGTACAATCAGTTACACATAGGGGATTATTGATTAAACCTTTAATCTTTCTGGTGGGATTTTTGGGGCAAAACTCAAATTTTTCATGGAATAAAGCAAACTTGAATTTTTCGAGATTTATTATACCGCAATGCTGCAAAAAGCAGAATCCGAAAGCTGTTGAGTAGGGATGTAGCGAACCGCCGCCGATGTGTTCGCGAACGCCGTTCGCGAACACCGGCAAAATTTGCGAACAGTTCGCGAACTGTTCGCGAACTTCGAACATCCGAAAATCGTTCGATTCGAACGATCGAAGGATTGAAATCGTTCGATCGAAGGATTTTCGTTCGAATCGAACGATCGAAGCCATTCGATCGAATGATTTCATTCGATCGAAGCCATTCGATCGAATGATTTCATTCGATCGAATGCTTCGATCGTTCGATTCGAACGAAAATCCTTCAATTTTAGCGGTCGAACGATCGAACGATTTTGACGCGAACGCCTATTGGTGAACGTCGCGCGACGTTCGCGAACTTGCGGCGGACGCGAACAGTCGAATTTCGCGCGAACTAGTTCGCCGGCGAACAGTTCGCTACATCCCTACTGTTGAGGTCCTGTCCAAGTCAATGGTAGAAGTACCTATCCCAAATTGAAGGTATCATGGTCAATGGAGGGTTTAGCCTGAAAATATTTTGGAGTTTTTGGGAAGATTCAAAACTCTAACTCTTCAGGAAAAAGGTCAGAAAAAATTGTGCAATTTGGGTTTTAGAATTTTTCCGAGTTTTTTACCGATCACATTAAGGGGCCAATTCACCAGGCTCGAGTGAAGGATTCGAAGTAAAAAAAACTTCGAATTTCGAAGTGTTTTTTGGGCTACTTCGACCATCGAATGGGCTACTTCGACCTTCGACTACGACTTCGACTTTGAATCGAAGGATTTGAACTATAAATCGTTCGACTATTCGATCATTCGATAGTCGAAGTACTGTCTCTTTAAGAAAAAACTTTGACCCCCTAGTTCGCCACCTAAAAGACCTTATTCGAAGTCGAAGGATTTTAATTCCCAGTCAAATATCGAGGGTTAATTAACAAGCAACAATAGAACATTTCTCTATTTTCCTCCTGAAGGTATATGTCTTGTACATTTACAGGAACTGACTGGCAGGTGGATTCATTATTTTGGTAGTGAAATAGCTCTGAAACTTAAAATAATATAAATAATTAGTGCAAAATGCAAAAATGCTTTTTATATTTTTATATTCAGTTTTGTTTCAAGGTTTACGTATCCTTCAGTGTTGACAGTGCTTTAAGAAAGCCAAAAGGAAAGTCATTAGACAGAATAAATTAGAAACATAGGTGGAGAAAATGAAGATTTAGGGACTAAAAGATCCTTTCAGAGGAAGATTATGAGACACGTTTTGAACAGAATTCCTATTTATAATGTTCCATTTTAAAGTTGTAGTAGACATTTCATTAAACGCACCAATTAGTTATTACTTCCAACTAGTTATCACTTCTCAGCATGATCTAAGAATAACCACTAATTTTATATAACCTGATTTGCTGTAAAATGAGCACAAACAGACATGCATGACCTTTCCCAGTTTTTCAGAGGCAACAGGGAGCAGTCTGTACCTTTGAATCTGTAATGACACGGTCATAAGTGTTTGGAGCTTGGGCGCCTGTATTCTCATATACTGGATTTGTGGGAGTTGGAGTCTCTGTAATGAAGAAAAAAGTGTAATTCAAAATCTATGAAGGAGAAACTTATAAGGTCTTTTTTAAGTCCACAAATGCAGTTGATGTGATGCTAAGATAGATGCAGTCCTTTTGCAAATTGATGCCATTCATTAAAGGTACTGACACAGAAATAGCAATTGTGTCATCACAATAACGTCAAGTTCACAGTACTTAACACCAGAATCAATTCAATTCATTTAAAACCTCCTTTCTAGACACCAAGGGCTCATTACATTCTGAACAACAAAATGTATGGTTCCATCTGGTCCTTGTGCAGTTGTGAAAAATACACTGCATTATGGGTAAAAATACATTGCAACTTGCACCCAAAATTGCCCTTTCCATGGTGCATTTGTGGTGGAAAATATCCTTAATGATTTTTATCATATGATGTGATTTTGAATGCAAATGTGCATACTCTTTAATCACCTCTTGAAGCTGCTACCATTGCATTATTTAAAGGGATACTGTCATGGGAAAAAAAAATCTCAAAATGAATCAGTTAATATTGCTGCTCCAGCAGAATTCTGCACTGAAATCCATTTCTCAAAAGAGCAAACAGGTTTTTTTATATTCAATTTTGAAATCTGACATGGGGCTAGACATATTGTCAATTTCCCAGCTGCCCCAAGTCTTGTGACTTGTGCTCTGATAAACGTCAATCAGTCTTTACTGCTGTAATGCAAGTTGGAGTGATATCACCCCCTCCCTTTTTCCCCCAGCAGCCAAACAAAAGAAAAATGGGAAGGTAACCAGATAGCAGCTCCCTAACACAAGATAACAGCAGCCTGGTAGATATAAGAACAACACTGAGACACATTCAGTTACATTGAGAAGGAAAAACAGCAGCCTGCCAGAAAGCATTTCTCTCCTAAAGTGAAGGCACAAGTCACATGACCAGGGGTAGCTGGGAAATTGACAAAATGTCTAGCCCTATGTGAGATTTCAAAATTGAATATAACAAAATCTGTTTGCTCTTTTGAGAAATGGATTTCAGTGCAGAATTCTGCTGGAGCAGCACTATTAACTGATTCATTTTGAATTTTTTTTTTCCCATGACAGTATCCCTTTAAAATACCCTGCTCCCATTTTGTTGTCTTTATTAATAAGACAAATCTTTGATTCTGTCCATTTAGACCTTAACTGCACTCAATAATATCAGACAAATACTATAAGGGTTATTTATTAAAATCCAAATGTTGAAAACTAGAAAAAATTGAGATTTATTAAACTCTGATGCTGCAAAAAGCCTGAATGCGAAAATTCGCCATCTCAGACCGGTGAAGGTCCTGTATAAGTCAATGGGAGAGGCACCTATCTCAATTTGAAGTTTTCATGGTCTGTGCTGGGTTTAGCCTGAAGATTCAACTTTTTTGGGGGTTTTCAGGCAAAAACTTGCAAAATTAAAGCAATCTGGGACAAAGTGATTTGGGTGTTCATATGATTTTATTGAGTTTTTCTGCGATCCAACTAAATTCAGTTTTTTATTATTAAATAAGATAAAACCGGGCATGGGAGTTTGGTTGTGTTTTTTTCAACAAAATATGAGATAAATTCGGATTTTTGTAAATAACCCCCTTAGTGTATAAACTTTCATAATTATATATTTTTTTATGCATTTTAGGTTTATGGTTATCATTAAAGGGCAAGTTCACCATCTAATTATATTTTTCTAATTATATTTTTCTACAACAGTTATATTCTGTGCCAATTTGCAATTGGTTTTAATTTTTTAATTTTTATTTTTCCAGTTTGGAATTTTAGAAGCTATCTAGTGGCTAGGATCCAATTTACCTTACCTACCTGGTAGTAATTTGAATGAGTGACTTAAAGAGCATTAGGAGAGGGTTTAAATAGTAAGATAGATAATAAAAAGCAACAATAACAATAATATTTTAGCCTCACAGAGCAATCGGTTTTTTTTCACTTCCAGGGTCAGTGACCCCCATTTGAAAGTGGGACATGTAGAAAAAAAGGCAAAGAATTCTAAGACCAATTGAAAAGTTGCTAAGAATAGAGCATTCTATAAAATACTAAAAATAAACAAAAGGGTGAATCGCCCCTTCGAGCACTCACTGTTGTTGTTCTTCTTGCGGAGAATGAAGATTACAGTGAGAGGTATCAGTACTACAACAAACAGGACAGCGATCACACAATGCCGGCTATTGCACCAGGAGGCAGTTGGTTGGAACCTAAAATGTTGAGAACATAAAATAGAAGAATCAGGTTTTTAAAATCAGCAGGCACTATGCAGGCACAAAGAATGAGAAAACATGAAAATCGGAAGAAATATTTCTGTTATGGAGATTACATTGGCATATCTTTTAAATATTTAGTAAGGACTTCTTTTCCCGAAGGGAGTTAATCTTATTAAGGGTAAGTGTATAACAAGGTTAAAATGTAAACATCATAGGTCCTATTTTTATGCTGTGTAAAACAAAATTTGCAGAAAAAGGGTGTAAAAAGCTGTGTAAAATAATTTATCATGTACGCCAGATTTATATATTTATATTAAATATATATATATATATATAATCAAACAGAATGGAATGCACAACCATTGGTATGCAGAAACCTGGGTGCTAGTCTGAGAAGTATGTAGGCAAAATGCAGGGATTGACAGCACTCCAAAAGCTTTTCTTTCCCTGACGAAGGCTTCTGTGCGGAGCCGAAACGTTGGATCACCAAATAAATCTCCACTTTCATTTGCATTATTGACTTGATGTATTTCCTTGGAGTGCTGTCAATCCCTGCATTTTGTCTATATATATATATATATATATATATATATATATATATATATATATATATATTTATATATATAAAGTTCCAGTGGGCGTTGCTCAAAGAAAAAGTGTGTACAAAAATGATGACGTTTTTGCATTGTTTTTTACATGCCATTAGAAAGAGTTGCATAGTTAGGTTATAGTTGTGTGGAGCACATGTCAGAATTTAGTGAAAGGGAAGTACACTTGGGGGCACATTTATCAAAGGTAGAGTTGAATTTTCGAATGAAAAAAAAAATCACATTTTGAGCTATTTTTGTGTACTTTGACTAGGGAATAGTCCAAATTCGATTTGAAATTTTAAAAAATGTAAAAATGAGAATATCGAAATTTATGATGTACTGTCTCTTTAAAGGGATCCATCGGACGTCATCGGAAAACATGTTTTTTTCAAAACGCATCAGTTAATAGTGCTACTCCAGCAGAATTCTGCACTGCAATCCATTTCTCAAAAGACCAAACAGATTTTTTTATATTCAGTTTTGAAATCTGTCATGGGGCTAGACATTTTGTCAATTTCCCAGCTGCCCCTGGTCATGTGACTTGTGCTTGTACTTTAGGGAGAAATGCTTTCTGGCAGGCTGCTGTTTTTCCTTCTCAATGTAACTGAATGTGTCTCAGTGGGACATGGGTTTTTACTATTGAGTGTTGTTCTTAGATCTACCAGGCAGCTGTTATCTTGTGTTAGGGAGCTGCTATCTGGTTACCTTCCCATTGTTCTTTTGTTTGGCTGCTGGGGGGGTAAAAGGGAGGGGGTGATATCACTCCAACTTGCATTACAGCAGTAAAGAGTGATTGAAGTTTATCAAGTTACATGACTTGGGGCAGCTGGGAAATTGACAATATGTCTAGCCCCATGTCACATTTCAAAATTGAATATCATAAAATCTGTTTGCTCTTTTGAGAAATGGATTTCAGCGCAAAATTCTGCTGGAGCAGCACTATTAACCGATTAATTTTGAAAAAAATGTTTTTTTCCGATGACAGTATCCCTTTAAAAATTCAACCATTCGTCTTCTAAAACCTGCCGAATTACTATTTTAGCCTATGGGGGACCTCCTAGAACCTATTTGGAGTCAATTGGTGGATTTTGAAAAATCAAAGTTTTTTTGGGAAAAACGTTGAATCTAATTCGATCGAATGCACTATTACTTCGATTCGTACAATTCGAATTTGGCCAAATACGGACCCGTTCGATCGAAAACTGACCTATTCGGCCAAAAAAAAAACTTTGACTTAATTTCAGTTGGTCTTTTTAAATTCAAATTTCAAAGTTTTTCAAATTTGAAATCAACCCTTGATAAATATGCCCCTTGATGACCAAACTATAGGCTATACTAATAATAATTGGAATTGAATATTTAAGCCACACTTATTATTGCCAACAGAGGTGCCATTACATCAAACTTGATAATGTTGTGCTTCCTGCTTTCGGGAAAGGCCTTTCAGCAGCATAATAACCCTTAGTGCACAAAGTAAGCGCTCACCAAAATGCCTTTCAAACTAGACTTAAAGGGATACTGTCATGGGAAAACATGTTTTTTTTCCAAAACGCATCAGTTAATAGTGCTGATTCAGCAAATTTCTGCACTGAAATCCGTTTTTCAAAAGAACAGACTTTGTTATATTCAGTCTTGAAATCTGACATGGGGCTAGACATATTGTCAGTTTCCCAGCTGCCCCAATCATATGACTTGTGCCTGCACTTTAGGATCGAACTACTTTCTGGCAAGCTGTGTGCCCTGCCTTCATGGTGCAGGTGCCCAGTAACAGTTATCCCTGCTCTGTATCATTTGCCAAGGAATTTATTAAATAATCCAAATATAAAAAGCAGTAATGAAAAAAGCTCTGAACAATCCTACAAAAATATAAAAATATATAAAAATATAAAACCTCTAAAAAAAATTTAAGAGATTTTTCTGACAATTCCTAATGAAAAAAAAAATCAAAAAAACGCTTAAGTCAAAATTGATTAAAAAAAGTCCAATAGGATCAGCATAACTCCCTTTGACTTCTATAGGACCTTGACAACTTTTACCTTGTGAATTATTGTATTTGGGGGTTATTCTCAAATGTATCTAATTTTTTTATTACAACAAACTCGAGCTAACCGCCAATTCATGAATTTAACTAATTTATCAAATAATTAGCTTGAAAAAGTTGGGTCAGAAAAAGTCTAGACAAAATAAAGAAAAAATTCCAATCGTACGGGTTTTTTTTGGATTTTCTACCTAAAATGTTTCAATTTGTCACATGAAAACCCTGAAACCCCATTTTTTAAAGTATTGTATGAAACCCAGCACAGATCACAATATCTTCAAATTGTAAAAGGGACATCTGCCATTGACTTCTACATTTTCGGATTCAAATTGTTAGCAGCTTTTGGTTATAATAAAGCTCTAAAAATTCAAGTTTCTTTTCCTCTAAAAATTCAAGTGTCATCCTAAAAAACTCAACTTTAAAAAACTGAGTCTTCATAAACAGACCACTTAGAGTTTTTTTGTGGTTTTTACACCTAGAGGCCCATTTTTCCAAGGTCGAATTTTGAATTAATTTTAGTTTTTAAAAACTCCCATAAACTCCCATGAACTCAAAATTTGACCAATCGAAATTTATTTAAAAATAAAATTTGTGGAGGGGCGTGGCCGAATGCCGGACTAACTGGTCGAATAGTGGTGAGCTCCATAGGCACATTGATCCTAAACCGAACCTATACCTGTTATTCCATAGCAACTTCACATTTATTTAGCACCTGAACATACCTAGCAGCCATGGGTTGTAATAAGGGACCAAACATAAAACAACAGATACGTCGCAGAAAATGGATTAGAATGTGAGACGACCTGCCCAAGATGGCGCAGAGGACTCCTTACCTCCTGATCCCCCAGAGGGCCTGGCCAGGGCAGCCATCATGGGGGGACAGGGGGGAGAGTTGTAGGGGGCCCCGAAGGTAAGGGGGGCCCAGCCACGCCACACTTACTTGATCAGCTGGAGCCCCCATCTTTCTGAGAGCTGCTGACTTCGGGAAGACATGGACGTTTAATGGGGGGGCCCTGGCCACAAATGTTTTTTATGGGGGGCCCTGACCACCAATATCTTTTTATTTTTTATTAACATGTGGGAACCCTATCCACCAATATTCTTTTTGTTTTTTTACTGTGTGGTGGGGAGGGCGGACCTGTAAGTGAGGCTTGCGGTGGGCCCAGCCCAGGGGGCCCAGGAAATTTTGTCGTATGGGGCCCTGCGATTTCTGATGGCGGTCCTGGGCCTGGCACCCGACACAACCTGTTTGTGAACCGGTTTTGGCTGCAATTGTAACCTGCCAAGCTACTCTAACAGCCAGGATAGAAGCGGTGAAAATAGGCCTGTTTCTGATTTACAGATTTACAGCTTTTGAGAATAGATTGAGTGTACTGGAAAACACGTGTGCACGAATCACAGCACAGATAGAAGACTTACAGTGTCAACTTAAATAGCAGGCTATAAGTCACTGTATACATCTACAGCTCATTATACAAACACAGAATTGCATGCATATCTAAACTCAATAACCCTGCCAAAACTTTCACCACACCAAAGAAAATATATGGACTCCCCCATCTCCCAATTTGAATTAGCAGAAGCTATATTATCTTTCCCCTCAGGCAAGTCTCTGGGACCAGATGGCTTTACTATTGAGTGGTATAGAATGCATATCAAAAAATTAGTTCCTAGGTTACATGAAACTCTCTCCCATGTATTTGAAGTTTTTTCTCTGCCTAAATCATTTGCAGAGGCCACAATAGTACTTATCCCTGAGCCAGGGAAAGATGCATGAATGTGCTCCTCATATCGACCAATTTCGATATGAGGAGCATTTTAGCTAAAGTACTCACAAAACGAATGGTCATGGTCTCGACATTGATTGAACCAGACCAGTCTGGATTCATTCACCAAAATACAGGATCCAGACTGGTGGTATCACATGACATGCCCAAAGCCTTCGATTCCATTGAATGTATTTGTGGGAAGTCATGATTAGAATAGGCTTTGGCCCATCATTTTTTAAATGGGTCCAAGAAATGTACAGGGAAGCCAAGGCCACCATTAAAGTCAATGGAATTGTATCCCCCTCGTTTGGCCTAACACGGGGTACCCGTCATAGCTGCCCTCTCTCCCCATTACTTTTTGCCCTGGATATTGAGCCCATGGCCATAAAAATTCAGCACTCTCCCCAAATTCACGGCCTTATCTACAAAACAGTGAGACACTACTTTATTTAGCAGATCACTGTGCCTCATTCCAATCAGCCCTTGATATAATTAGCCAATTTGGGGGATTTTCGGGCCTCCAAATCAAATGGGAAAAATCCATTATTTTCCCCCAAGATGATAAAGTCCCGGCAATGGTAGATCCTCAGGGCACACTTAAAATAGCTAACACCTTTAAATACTTAGGGGTAAATGTTCATAAAGATCCTGTGCAATTCATTCCTTTGAACCTCCATCCACTCTTATCTAAATTCAAAGAAACCTTAAACCACTGCATAAAGTTACCTCTCACACTCATAGGCAGAATAAATATATGTAAAATGGTTTTTCTACCTACATTTTTATATATTTTAAGTAATGCACCATGCCTTATACTCGAAGGTAACTCTTGTAGCTATTGATCGTACCCAGTGCACCTTCATATTGGGAAACAAAACTCCTACAGATCAACCCTTAATGCACCACCAGAGCAACTAGGGTTGGTATCACCTAATTATGAAATGTACTATCTAGCATCCCAAATTATGCATATTGCCAACTGGAAAGTTTTTGATGCTGAAAATCCAGCATCAACACTAGAGGCTCTCTACTTTACCTCAGTAGAAAGTTTAAACAATGTCCTATATAGGAGCAGAAAGGATGTGAGCTAGCTGCCACCTGTGCTGGATGCCACTAAACGGGCATGGGATAGTATGATGCAGCTTACCAATAAAACATGAAACATAACTCCAGACATGCCATTATGGGGAAATAGCAACCTACCGCAGCCTTTAAAGAAGCAGGAACTTGGGCTAAATTGGGGGTGAAACGCATTAGCCACCTCTCCACAAATGGAGAATTACACACATGTCCACTCCTCCAAAAAGCCATTTCTCGACCGACCTGTCAGAATTCAGATATATACAAATAAAACGTCGTTGCTTAGTGCAATTCCCTGTCGCACCACACATTTAGCATTCAGATCTAGAAAGCCTTATAGCCCAACCAGCCAAGAACTGGCTTTACCACAAGTATTTAACCCGGCCACATGTTTGCTAGGCCTCCTGGACTCTGTGGTACCCAGAACAAATACCAGACATTTAATGAGGCTACTTCTGTTTTATGGGGAAAAAAAGCATTGCATTGCATTGGTTGGGCCCATCACCACCAACAAATGCATTATACTCATAGCTGGAACTATACAAGCTCACCTATCTGGCAAGAGGATGCCCGAAAAAGTTTGACTGAATCTGGTCTCCTTGGCTAGCAAAAACTATGTTATCACTCCGGTTGTCTCCAATCAATTTCTCTTTTTTCCTTGCTATTATTTTCTTTATTGTTAAAAGCTCAATAAAAAGCATTCTTTAAAAAAAAAAAAAATCTAATTTGTAAAGCTCAAGCGAATAGGATTGACCTGAAAACTCAAATCGAATTTGAATTGAATTCGATTTGAGTTTTAAAAACGCGAGTTTTTTTTTTTAGAAAAAAACTTGAATGTCAGGAAAGGTGCAGACAACTCCAAATTGATCCTAGGACCCCAATTTTTTTTTAAAAAAAACACTAATTTTAACAATTCCCTGGTCAAATTTGACAGTTTTGGCCATAAAAACTCTAAATTCTAAATTCTAAATTTGAATTTTCAGTTCGACCCTTGATAAATCTGCTCGTTAATAAATCCCAAATGTTTTGATTTTTAAAGAAATATAGAAAAACCACACATTTTTAGAGATACAAAAAAAAAAAGGAATTTGAAAATAAGTAAATAGACCCCCTAGAGTTGTATAACTCCATGGGGCAAATTCACTAAGATTCGTAGTTGCGCCAGGCGTAACTTCGCCGCACTTCGCCACACTTCGCCAGGAGTAGTTTCGCCTGCGCTTCTCAAATTCACTAAAAAAAGTTGCGCTCAGGGGTAGCATAAGGTTGCGAAGTTGCGCTAGCGTTGATTCGCTAAGCGAAGCAAAGTTACGCTAGTGATGGTTCATTTGCATACGGCGCCAAATTCAAATTTCAATGGAGGAATAGGGATGTAGCGAACTGTTCGCCGGCGAACTAGTTCGCGCGAACTTCGACTGTTCGCGTCCGCCGCAAGTTCGCAAACGTCGCGCGACGTTCGCCAATAGGCGTTCGCGTCAAAATCGTTCGATCATTCGACCATTCGACCGCTAAAATCGAAGGATTTTCGTTCGAATCGAACCATCGAAGCATTCGATCGAATGAAATCATTCGATCGAATGGCCTCGATCGTTCGATTCGAACGAAAATCCTTCGATCGAACGATTTCAATCCTTCGATCGTTCGAATCAAACGATTTTCGGATGTTCGAAGTTCGCGAACAGTTCGCGAACTGTTCGCAAATTTTGCCGGTGTTCGCGAACGGCGTTCGCGAACACATCGGCGGCGGTTCGCTACATCCCTATGGAGGAATACGTACAATCACTACAAATGCCTGGGAAACCTTCAAAACATCAAATAAAATTTTTATTTTGCCCTACACATGTGCCCACTGTCTAGGTAAGTTGCCATGAGTCAGGAAATGTAGGGGGGAAGGAGGGGAGCCCCAAAAATGTTTTCGATCTTTTTCAGCATATCACCCATAATGTAGAAAACATGCCAAGGTTTTTTGGGACTTAGAAAAAATTTAGACTTTTTTTGAAGCAATCTCTATCTACTCTATTGCGCTTCGCCTGGTCTGAGGTGGCGAAGGAAGTCTAGCGTAAAAGGTAGCGTTCAGTACACTGCGCAAGTTAGTGAATTTGCGTAGTTACGTCGCTAGCGAAAATTCGCCAGGCGTAAGGGTGCGAAGTAACACTAGCGAATCTACGCCAGCGTTCGTTAGTGAATTTGCGCAAACGCTAGCGAAGTAACAGTAGCGTTTGGCGCTTCGGCGCTTAGTGAATTTGCCCCCATGTGACATGTATGAGGTGATTAGGAAGTATCAAATATATTTTCTTTGCTGGGACTGATAATCTTCTATACTTAATGGTCAAAAGATATAACTACAAATGTAATTTATATTAATCAAGTATAGGCATTAATGCAGCAGTAAAAATATCTTAAAGTTATACCTGCAGTCACTCTGAGCTCAAAGGGGAAAGTTGATTTTCCTATAAAGTTTTCAGCAATGCATTCATAAATTCCATTGTCACTGGAAGTCACTGAAGATATCACCAGCTCTGATTTATAATCACTGGAAATTACTGAGATCTTTCCTCCATTGATTGAAAGAGGGCAGTCATGTTGGGACCAGGAGAATGTTGCAGGAAGTGCTTGAATTCTGGGAGAAACATTTCTGCTCCATTCTAATGCAACAGACATGGTGACATTGTCTCCTTTAGTCACTACAGAGACAAAGTTACTGGTTGTCCCTATTGGAGTTCCTAAATAAAATAAAATAAATATAACACATTACATTATGTCTCATGCAAATATAGAATACAGAGCATTGTTAAGTGTGCTGCCTCCATCCATACAATAATGGCAATAATTAATATCTGAGCTGGTAAAGCAGTTTTGATGATATAAGTGACTGTTGGGGTTCTTTAGGTTATGACCACATGGGGCTGATTTTGGCTTGTGGATAAATTCAGCCCAGAAATCAACCCCTATGATCAAATCAGCGTTCTCGTGTATCTGCACCAGAGCCACAGCATCAGTCTGGGTTCATGGACATGGAAAGTATTTTAGTTCCAAACCACTTGAGTATACATTTCAGCAACAAGATCCACTCTGTGTGTCTGCATCCGGCCCGATGCAGTGGCTCTGAGTAGTGATGAGTGAATTAATCCGCGAGCCATGGATTCGCGTGCGAATTTCTTTGCGAAATTGAGGTGAAAATTGGCAGCGAAACAATACCCATAAGAAAAAACGCCCATTGACTTTAATGTATCTGGAGAAAAAAAAGTCACCTTAAGAAAAAACACTCATTGACTTTTATGCATCTGGAGAAAAAATCATCAAAAGAAAAAAAGCCCACTGACTTTAATGCATCTGGAGAAAAAAAGTTGCCATAAGAAGAAATGGCCATTGCCTTTAATGCATTAGGAGAAAAATAAAAAGTCGCAATAAGAAAAACGCCCATTGACTTAAATGCATCTGGAGAAAAAAAGTTGCCATAAGAAGAAATGGCCATTGCCTTTAATGCATTAGGAGAAAAATAAAAAGTCGCAATAAGAAAAAAGCCCACTGACTTTAATGCATCTGGAGAAAAAAAGTTGCCATAAGAAGAAATGGCCATTGCCTTTAATGCATTAGGAGAAAAATAAAAAGTCGCAATAAGAAAAACGCCCATTGACTTAAATGCATCTGGAAAAAAAAAATTGCCATAAGAAGAAATGGCCATTGACTTTAATGCATTAGGACAAAAAACGCCCATAGACTTCAATGCGTTTCGCAAAATTTTGACGTTTCGCAATTTTTTTTGCAATTTCACTCAACATATTCACTCATCACTAGCTTTCAGTGCACACAAGAATGCTGATTTGAGCGTAGGGGCTGATGTTTAAATTGCGTTTATCCGCAGGGTAAGCTTAACAAAAGTGGTGTAAAGGTGTCTAATGAAGATAATTGTCACGGTTGGAACCCTAACTTCAGAACCGATGCTAAGCACCCTGTTCTCGGCTCTTGCTTCTGCCTTTAACAGCCACCCTTCACCTCGGGAGGAGCCCTTGGCTAATCGAATGCCGCCAGGTCTTATTAAGAGAGGTGCAAATGAGGGGTTCTGAACAAGCACAGGGGCACAACGGTAATGCAAAGTCTGTTGGGCAGATGGTCACGGTACAAGGCGTAGACAGAATCGTAGTCAGATCAGGCCGGGTCCGGGCAGGCAGAATACAAAACGGAGTCAGGCAGGCAAGGGTCAAAACCAGGAGATCAATCAGAGGGAATATAGAAGAAGCGAAGTCGGATATCAGGCAGGGGTCAGCAACAGCTCAGAAGCTCCAGGAACAAATCTATAACGGGCAGTGAGAGTAGTGTGCTGTGTCTTTAAATACACTTGAATTTCACACCAATGCGCGCTGGCGTCAACACGCCAGCACGCCTGCACTTACAAACAAAGCAGAGGCGCGCTGTGCGTGGCCTAAGGAGCAGCAGACCTGGAGGCAGAGGCGCCTCGTGGCAGGCATCACCACCGAGGGGGAGACAGGCGTCCCTGTCGGCCCCCTCCCGCAAGACCACCAGGGTGAGTTTTTACAATAATGATCACAACAGTAGCATAACTAGAGTGCCCGGGCCCCTCTGCCAAAAAATCTTCAAAGGGGCCAAGCAAACTCTGATCCCCATCCTCCTGCTCACTTCCTGCCCCTCCCCCACACACTCCCTGCTTGGACCCCTCCCAGACTCTGCCCACTCTCTGCCCTTTGCCGACACACTCTGCTTCCCCGCTGCAGGTAAGAGCCGCTGGGGAAGTGGGGGAGTTCTTGTTACCTATACAGGAAGCAGACCCCATTGCACCATTTCTCCCTGGCCCCCCCTGCGACTGCTTCCTCTATAGTTACGCCACTGTATCACAACAAGCTTTCAGAACATTACAGTACAGTTCAGCAGTGCATTTATAAATTGTATTGTCACTGGAAGCTGTTGTGATTATTGTCTTAGTCATCAATTTTACCCTGTAACTTTTTCAACTGGCTTCATAAATTCTTCATATGTAATGAAGTTTGGAAAATGATGCAGCTGAATAAAAAATCATTTTATTTATAAGTAAAATCAGAAATATAATAGGAAATCTGGCAAATTTACAAATATTTTCTCAACCTTGGTCCTTTAGCAATAGGCAAACAGTGTGGAACTTTTGTAGCTTAGGTGCACAAGCCAGCTACTTAATTCTCACTTTTACTTGCATGCAGCAGTGAATATGTATAAATATAATATATACTGTATATATAGTCTATCATCTATCTATGATTATAGCTATTATTCCACTTTCCACTCATTTAATCACCTTTCTTTTGTAGTCTCTCCTTTTCTCGTCTCTCTCTTTTTGAATTATCTTCCTTTTTGAGCTTTATATTCTCTTCTGATTCTTCTTAGGCTTTCCCTTACTTTTCCATTTTCTCCTCTGCACCCCATATTTTGTCATTCCCTTCTGGCTTCCACTCTTCATTATTGTTTTCTGCTATTTCTTGTATTTTTTTTCTTGGTCTCTCATTTACTTTTCTGCTATCATGTCTCTCTCCTTGCTTTTACAGTCTTTTGTATCACTTCTGCAAAAGATTACCCCCAACTTCCCTTCTATCTGAAGAACAGCTAAAGAAAATCTCTATAAACATGAACACAGGGGGTGCCCTTCACCTTAATGCACTTCACATTAATATACTTGCACTTACTTGAAGGAAGGTTTCAAGCACACTGCACATTCTACTCTCTGTGGACCTGGCTTGGCTGAGCCATGATCGGATGGGGGGTGGGTGAAAAGTTTTCCTACATTAAAGGAATTGTTCAGTATAAAAATAAAAACTGGGTAAAAAGATAGGCTGTGCAAAATAAAAAATGTTTCCAATATAGATACAAATGTAATGTATAAAGGCTGGAGTGACTGGATGTCTAACATAATAGCCTGAACACTACTTCCTGCTTTTCAGATCTCCTGATTTCCACTGATGCTGAGGATCAATTACAAACTCACTGAACAGTTTTGTCCCGTGTGGCCCCCCTTCAAGTCTCTGACTAACTCAGAGTTAGAGAGCTGTTTTTTTTATTTTGCACAGTCTATCTATTTACCCAGTTTTTTATTTTTACACTGAACTGTTCCTTTAACTGATTGCTGAAGGACTTGATCATAGAAGATACAGGGCAGAATAAAGGAAACAGGACAGCAGGGTGCTTGGAGCTTGCTACCAAAAGCCAGTCAAGTGCTTGTCTAGCAGTGGGGCCCACCGAGATATTCCACAATATTCTGGCAGGTGATATACTGTATCTTACCTAATATCATTGTGCTGGCTGTAATCTGTCCCTCTTGTGCACCCAAACAAGTGAGCTCAGCCCCAGAGGAAATGGATTTAGGGGTTACATTCATAGTTACAGTATCCTGAGCTGTTTCCACTTTATTCTGAAATAACATGATAACATTTGCAGCAGGGTATCCTCCTGGCCAAGAACAGCTCAGTGTCACTGACTGATCTGATTTGACTGCATTACACTGGACATTTCCATATGGAGAACCTGTAATAAAGGGATATAGGATTAAAGTTTTGACTTTGAAATTTAGCAGGGCACATTTATGAATGGAGTACAGAGTTCGTGCCTCACACAATGCCTTACACAGTACACCAGGGTACAAAGTCTCTTTGCCACTCACAACACAGGCAAAATATTAAAGTAGTTCTGCTCAGCTGGCAGGTTTGTGATGTTCACTCAGGAAGTAAAGGGACCCTATAGTTATTGCCTTCTAACAAAGTTATAGAGCTTTCTGCTATGTGGAGTTCTGTGTAGTAAATAAATAATTTAAAGCAAATACATTAGTAGCTTTCCCTGGGTAATGGTGCATCAGTGCATTGGCTTTACATTTTGTGTTTATTAAATTAGCCCAGTGGGGTGAGCATGCAGTGTGGACATTTGCATTAGAGTGTCATACAGTGATACCAAATGTTCCTTTACATCCTCAATTTGACAGGCATATTAAATATAGACAGAGGTGTAACATACAGTATATAGCCTAACAGCAGCCATAAAATAATATGCTGATACAACTGAACTAATGTAGCTATTGTTGCCATGACCAGTTTACTTTCATTTTTATACTTGATGGATATATCACACAACACAGGAGCATTACTTTCACAATGTAGCCCAACTACTCCCCTGTAACCAGCCAGAAGCCTAGAACAAGGAAAAAATCTGCCTGGTCAGCCATAAACATAATACTTACAGCCAAAGCTGAGAGTCAGGGGAATACTGGTCTCACTATTCAGACTCGTAGAACCAGTGCAGGTGAAGGATCCACTGTCTGTCATCTCCACAGGGTTGATAATGAGGCTGGAGTTGGAATTCATTAAGTGATATCTGGAGTCTGGAGGTAATGGTGCTCCATCCAGGTACCAGGAGAAGGTGACATTAGTGCCAAGAGCTGAACATGTTAGATTCACTGAATCCTTCCCAGGACACAGCAACTCTGAAGATGCATTACTGCTCAGTGTCACCCCAGATACATGTGCTGCCAACCAGAGAACAACATCATCAACATCATAATTTATTTATATTGCACCACCAAAGTTTGCAGCACTTTAAATTAATTTATAGCTATTGGGGTCTTACAATTAAGGTTACAGAATAAAAAAAGAATACCTTACTCACAAAAGCTTACAATCTAAAGGGTAAAGGAACATTTGAAACATAAGGAAGAAGAAAATAATTGGTGTTTCATAAGTTTATCCCTTATCAATCAAGATGCATTGAATTTGCTTCTCTAAACAGGTGGGTCATTAGGGGTTGTTTCAAGTTTTGGAAGGAAGGGGAGAGTCTGATACCTTTTGAGTGGCAGAAACTAGAGAGGAATGGGATGAAGTTATGAGAGGTGAAGGTCAGAAACAGAGCGTAGGTTACATGAAGGAGTGTATTTTGAGATCAGAGCTCAGATATATGGGGACTTCATTAAGAGCCTTAAATATCAATGTTAGGAATGGTTAGTAAAGATAATTGTTACATGTTACAGTTTTATAGCAATCATTTACTATTAGTTAGATACAGACTATAAGTCATTACAGACAGACACATTGAGTAAACTAAATAATATTAATATGTACCTGGAGAAACTTCCCTGTCCCTCTCTCCTGTTAATCTCTCTTATATGTATGCAGTGGAGGTACCCCATTATTACTATTACCTCTGCTGGTATACCTTGGGCCTGTCCAAGGGGGTTCATCGTCTGGCAACTCCTTGTAGGGCACTTAGTACATAAAACTATTCTCACTTATATGGGCCCTCGCTTAACTGTTGGAGGAAGGGTAAACCATAATGTATCTCTACCAATATACAGATTCTTTAAATAAACTTGGGTGCCAGTCATTCTTTAAAACCAGATGAACTCTTTATTGAGATGGCACACTTTGAAAAATAGTGGGTGCTGATTTCAGTGGTACGAGATCAAGTCAGTAAATGTTTCCAACAATAGTCATCCAACCTATAGAGTAATATGCAGCAATTCAGGTTTGTTTTCAGATGTATTGTCTTTTGAAATATGCAGTTCACAATAGTTTACATTTTTTGGAAGTATTGTTTGTATTGTGCATGAAAGAGATAGTGACACAATATAAATGTATTACTAAACTTTCCTAATGCAGGTAACCCCCTGCCTCTATCAGTTCCCTGCATTCTCAAGTGTCAATCTCCAACACAGCAAAGCTTCCCAAATGACTTTATGACTGTGACCCTGATGAGGGGATCCCATCATCAGGGTCCTTTCCTCACGGTCTATGACCAGGGGGGGTCACACATCGAACAGGGAGTGGTCCCAGCCGGGACATCCTCATTCTCCCATCCATCTCAACTGATATCCGCCATCTTGGGATCAGCATGAGTTCCACGTGGCCGACAATCAGCAGAAGGGTTGCACCCCCAGCCGCAGGGTGATGGGGCAAACAGATTAGCAATCAGCACACTGGATCCGGTCACAGCCATGGTCCAGATCAGAAACAGTGGCAACACTCCGTCTCTGATGGAGTCTTCTCTCAAAAATGGCGCCAGCGAAATCTCGCCCACATCGAAGATTTGCGGTATCGCAAGCCTTTGTGAACTTCGGGAAGAACCTCTAAGCACAAACCCACGGGCAAATACTTTGTACGAAAAATTTCATGAGGATCAGGGCCTTCGCTAAGTGGAAGCTATCCCTTTAAGGTGTAGAGCAACTACAACACTCAGGCTACTGTGCATACAAAACATACAAATGATTGGGTGCCAGGAAGTTCTTATGATGCAAACAAGAAACTGTTTATTAGACGAATGACAATATCCCCAGGTTTACTCACGTACACAGGTGAGGTGTTAGCACATGACACACAGTCACATCAGGTAATAGGCAATTGCAGTATTCAGTACGCCATCTCCATCCAGTGCAATGTTCAGGAAGCTGACAACTAACCTAACACCCTCTTCATTGAGGTCCCTGCCCTTGAGGCAATCACACAGAGCCTCTGGGAGCTACTTCCTGCTGCAAATCCTTGTTGGAGCTTCAACTGCTTTTTCTCTTTACACGATCTACCTTTCTCTCCTAGAGAGACTATTACAAGTCTGCCCTATTATAGCTAAACCTCATTCACGGGGTTTCCTGGTCCCCCACTTCTCTCCAGATCACTTGCTTCTCTGGGCCTTGCTGTACCCAGGCTCCCCTGGGCACATCCAGCCAGATCATCATTCAGCAGCCAAAGAGGAAGAGGCCACACCTTACACACACTATAGTGCAGTGTGGCAGGACGTTGTCATAACACTGAGCTTAAACTCAAATGGATACATAGGCTTTTGCCTAGTAACTAAGGAAAAAGGGTAGGGCCTTAAAGCCATAAAGGCAGATTAACCCCTATGGGCCCCTACATGACCAATAGCAGGCAACAGCTCCTCTCTATTTATAGACCCAGTGCACCACTACACACATGTATTCACCATAGCACTACTTTCTGTTTCATACTAAACCAAAGGGCAAAGTGATAAAACACATATTGCCATGATTTCATTCACAATGCAATGTTTTTTTCTGAATTCCACTGAAAAACTGGTCAATCATTAAATAGTGTGCATCAGTACCAAAGCAGTGTTACTGCTGATAGGGTTCTCTATTTTACAGGTGTATCTCCCAGCCTTGCATTTTGCATCACTGCAGTGAAAAAAACAGCACAGCATAAGAGGCCACCAGAAACCAACTCAGCCTGTCCCCTAGATCCAGTCAGGTTAAAAATATATTCTTGGTCCTAAAGGCTCCATTTCCTCAAGTCAAAGCAGATAAATGTAGCTTTAATTTAATGTATTAAAAGAAAACACCTGAGAAATTTTGAACTTGCAGGTACATAAGCATAGGTATAATTTATGACTGTACCTGTGAATAGGAGATCGTAGTTTATCTATAGGTGTGGTGGTGTTGCATGGGCCAACCACAAACATGTAGGACCTGTGGTTTGACCCATAGGTTACTGTTATGATATGTATTAATGGGCGTGCTCTTATACAGATCCCATAGTAATCTGATACTGATACAGTGTCATCTAACATGATCTTTGTCTGCTAATGCAGATGTGTTAATAAAGTTATGTCTTTTTGAAGCAAGAGAATCATGGTATCTGTGTGCATTTTCTCCTCTGTCTAAAGAAAGCTGCAGGATCCCGTGAGATTGAGCCACCAGTTATCACATCTCTAAAGCAGAATGGAAACAGGTTATGGACCCAGTAGAGATGGAGGAAACCGATGGAGCAGGCTGACATTTTATGGAGATGAAAAGAACTATGAACTACGGGAGACAAAGTTTCTAGGCCATATGCACCTGATGAATCTTAAAGAAACCATCCTGTTTGAACCCACAGAGGACACAGACTTGGATGAGGACAGAAGTAAGAAAGAAGAGGCTTATGCTGAGTTAATTCAATTTTTGGATGATAAAAGTTTGTCTCTGAGAAGCAACTGATGATGGAAGGAAAGCGCTTGAAATCCTCAGAAGCCACTATTCTGGCAAAGGTAAGCCACAAATAATTACCTTATACACAGAGATAACATCTCTTCAAAAAGCTGCAAATGAAAGTGTCACAGACTATAAAATACGTGCAGAAACAGCCATAACATCACTGAGAAATGCTGGAGAGACACTAAAGGGCAGATTTACTAAGGTTCGAGTGAATTTTTAAAGTTAAAAAAGTTAAAATTTCGAAGTAATTTTTTGGATACTTCGACCATCGATTAGGATACTTCGACTTCAACTTCAACTTCGAATTCGATTCAAAGTAAAATACTTTGAATATTCAACCATTCGATAATCGAAGTACTGTCTCTTTCAAAAAACTTCGACTTTAATAATTTTTATTGAATAAGTTAACCTGTCGAAGTGTTCTGTTAGCCTAGCCTAGTTAGTCTTTACACGTTCAATCGTACACTAAAATTATTCGAATTGTTCGATTTGAACAATTTAATCGTTCGATTTGAACAATATAAAATAATAATAATTGTCAGAAGGTCCCTAACTGCTCTGCAGGGAAACAATCATACTTATGAACAGCAGGGGGAGCCCCCGCCTTACTTCCCAGCCATGCAGAACTCAAGCAGCTTTGTTTGTTTCCCTTTTTTGATAATTCATGATGATCCCTAAGCAGCCCAAACCACAGTGAGCATGTACACAGTCTTGGTCTTGTAAATATGTTTAACAAAGTTACAAGATGACAGCCCCCTGTGGCCAACTTTGAAAGCATAAATCATTTGTTCGATTAGGCTTGTGGTGCAGTAAGTTCATGTTTATGTTTAGTATACAAAATACAGCATTTCTAGCCTTATTTTATTTTCCTTGTCCTTTAATCTAATACTGACACAGTGCCATGTAACATGATCTTTGTCTGCTAATGCAGAAGTGTAAATAAAGTTATGTCTTCTTGAAGCAAGAGAAGGTTGGTGTATGTTTGCAGTTTTTTCTCTGTCTAAAGAAAACTGCAGGCTTACGTGAGATTGAGCTACCAGTTATCCCATCTCTTAAGCAGAATGGCAACAGTTACCCAGATTTCACCCTTCTGTCAGTCAGCCGATGTTTTTAAACTCAAGCTTACCCTGATCTGCAGTGTTGGCATGGGGTTGGCATGTCCTGATTATCATCCACCATATGCAAAATAATAATCTGTCCACTGCCAGTCTCCATGGCCATCTTGATATTTTTATCTATTCTCTAGAATAATTCTCTATTTTTGGTTTTTCCTTAATACAAAGTCACAATTTTATTATTTTACAAGATGAGACATGTCATCAATTGAGGTTGAGGACTTTACACTACATTAGGAAGTTAGAGGTACAGTAGCTCAGGGAGATTAATATATGGGTAAGTGACTGGTATAGGGAGAAGGGATTAGGGTTTTAGAAAACTTGGCTGATTTTTCCATTGGCTACAGGTGCTTTGCACCTCAATGATGATGGTGAAGATGCCTAGAAAGTCAGTATGGCTTTATGAAGGACAGATTATGTCAGACAAATAATAGCTTTTTTATGTCAGACAAATAATAGCTTTTTTTATGGTGAGGTAAGTAGCAACCTGAACAATAGATGTGATCTATGTGGATTTTGCTACAGGTTTTGATACAGTGTTGCATAAATACTTGTGTTTTATGCTAAGGTCTGTTGGCATTACCATATATACTCGGGTATAAACCGAGTTTTTCAGCATCCAAAATGTGCTGAAAAAGTCTACCTCGGCTTATACTCGAGTCAGTGGGCAGTAACTGAGATTGCAGTCACTTTTAATCATTCCTATACCAACAGTTCACTTGGGGAGAGACTGCAATATCCCACAATGCCCTCTGTTGGTTATAGGAAAGAATAACAGTGCGCCCTCTGTTGGTTATATGAAAGAATAACAGTGACTGCAATATCACACAGCGCCATCTGTTGGTTATATGAAAGAATAACAGTGACTGCAATATCACACAGCGCCCTCTGTTGGTTATATGAAAGAATAACAGTGAATGCAATATCACACAGCGCCCTCTGTTGGTTATATTAAAGAATAACAGTGACTGCAATATCACACAGCGCCCTCTGTTGGTTATATGAAAGATTAACAGTGACTTCAATATCACACAGCGCCCTCTGTTGGTTATATGAAAGAATAACAGTGACTGCAATATCACACAGCGCCCTCTGTTGGTTATATTAAAGAATAACAGTGACTACAATATCACACAGCGCCCTCTGTTGGTTATATGAAGGATTAATAGTGATGGCAATATCACACAGCGCCCTCTGTTGGTTATACGAAAGATTAACAGTGATGGCAATATCACATAGCTCCCTCTGTTGGTTATACGAAAGATTAACAGTGATGGCAATATCACACAGCAAGAATAGATGGTGAAGTAGAGCACACTCCTCAGTGTGTTTAATGACGCCCGGTGCTCAGGGTAGAGGGCTCGGCAACCCCCTCGCCCTCGGTAAAGGCTTCCAAAAAGGTACACTGGCACACAGGGCAATTGAAAAAGCAGGGTAACCCCTTGCTACTTTTATTTAAGCAGACGTGCGACGTTTCGGGGTTCCTACCCCTTTCTCAAGCATCTTGAGAATGCTTGAGAAAGGGGTAGGAACCCCGAAATGTCGCACGTCCGCTTAAATAAAAGTAGCAAGGGGTTACCCTGCTTTTTCAATTGCCCTGTGTGCCAGTGTACCTTTTTGGAATATCACACAGCACCCTCTGCACATGGTAGTGGGACAGTGGGACAATGCACACAGTAATCCGTTTGGCAATTCTCTGTCACCATCAACTTTGCAAAGAAGTCTGGTTGATCGCTGGGGGGGGTTCGCTTTGGCAGAATGTGTGCTGCTGGGAGGCAGGGCTGTAGTTGTGTCTAGGCTTATACTAGAGTCAATAAGTTTTTCCAGTTTTCGTAGGTAAAATTAGGTACCTCGGCTTATACTCGGGTCGGCTTATACTCGAGTATATACGGTAATTATGCTGTTTCTACATACTGTAGATTGAAAATCGGTTTAAGGGTTAAATGCAAATATTGTCTGCAACAGAGCATTCTTTACTTAGAGTAAGGTTCTTAGTGGGGTCATGCAGGGCTCTAAATTCGGTTTACTTTTATTTAATGTATATATTAATGACTTCCATCTAGGATGTTACATCATTGCAGGATGTGATTTATTGTTGATAAAAGCAAGTTCATGCATTTTGGATACAAGAATATGCCTTAACCTACACCTTAAATTGGATTAAATTAGACACATTCTTTATAGAGAAGGATCTGGGGATACCATGGTTAATAAACATAGTTATAACAAACAATGCCAGCCAGCAACAGGAAAAATCAGTAAGGTTTTGTCCTTTATTAAAATGGGCATAGATCCCATCTAAATTATGCAGTGCAGCTTTGGTCTGTAATCATTATAACACACACATACATATATATATATATAATCTACAGTCTGGTCATTTCCCAATGGGACCAGACTGTAAATTATATCCTTATAAACGGCGCGTTCTGACGCCAGAACGCGCCGTTTATAAACTTAAAGGGACAGCACTCGCAGCTGCTGCCATCGCCTCTACCCGACCTTCCCACCACTATAGTTTTCGGCTCTGCATTTGCTTACCTCCCACAACGCGCTCCACCCCCTCCCTTCGGCTTCTCTTTCCGTCATAGCAGATCTCACTCCAGTAAAAAATCTGCAGCTGCCTCACTAGCGTTTCTCTTCTCCATTTTCACTCCCCCTCGCATCAACTATCTGAAGTCTCACTCCCCCTCCCTCACCCTTCCAAAGTCTCGCTCCACCTCCCGTCCACTCTCTGAAGACTCGCCCCGCCTCCTTCCCTTGCCTTCACCCTTCTGTGATGCAGTGAAAGAAAATGTCACACAGTGCGGGAGTTAGCCTTCAGAGTGGATGGGAGGCGGAGCGAGACTTAGATAATGTAAGGGAGGGTGAGAGAGACTCCAGGTAGTGTTCACGAAGGGGAGGAGACTTTGGTAATGCAGAGGGGGGGTGCAAAAATGGAGAGGAGTCCTGTGAAGAAAAAAAGGAAAGAACTACATCCCAGCTGTGACATGACCATAGCAAGAAGAAATAAAGGTACCCAGCTAAATATACTAAAGTATGGCATAATTTAAAAAGCAAAGAACTCGTCAGAAAGTACAAACTGAACCCAGAAATTGTAGATTATAATGAATAATGTACCCCCCACTGAAAATTTATAAAGATATTAATAGTCACCTCGGAGTTATGTGACCTGTATAAAAGCACTCGGCCGCCCCCCACTGAAAATTTATAAAGATATTAATAGTCACCTCGGAGTTATGTGACCTGTATAAAAGCACTCGGCCTGCGGCCTCGTGCTTTTATATGGTCACATAACTCCTCGGTAACATAATATCTTTATAAATTACAGTAGGGGGTACATTATCCACTATATATTTATTTATTTATAAAGTACAGATAATTTGATAAAGGGTATGGAAAGTCTTAGTTGTCCGTAAAAACTGAAGAACAAAAAGAAACAGTGTTCTAATGGTTAATTCAATCTTGTGTTTATAAACAGAATAGTTTTTGTTTTTATATTTCCTTTAGGTGCCTTAAGGGTCATTCAATAAACCCTCTGATATTTCATTCACCAGAAGGTCCTTCTAGCAGACATAATTGCATCCAGTAAGATTAAGAGGGGTTCCATTCTCAGAAATGATTAATTTGAAGAGCTTTGAAGTTGTGAAACTCTCATCCTGAGGCTGTACTGGCAGATATATTAGATAGCTGTAAGGAACACAACATTACAGGTCAACCCTTTTGAAATATAAATTACAAAAGTGGTGTAAAGGTGATACCTTTATTGGATAACTAAAGTAATCATTGTAATAGAAATTTTCTGTACAGCACCTTATAGTGTAATAATGCCTTTATTCAAGTTGTCATGGCAGAATCTGATCAGCAACGTTTCAGGCCTTACTGTGGCCTTTTCTCAAGCTCACTTAACACTGGTTAGATTAGCTCTTTTATAGACAAAAATTCGCTACCTACTGGCTACAAATTGACATAAAATTACAAATAAAATTACAAATATACTCATTAAGGACATTATCTGGAGTATCGATACAAATTTGTTACAATGTCATTAAGTTCACACAAAACTTCTTGACTCTGTACAAATTAGAATCGCAGCACTGATTCAAACATATCTGAAAGATATATCTGATCCACCAGTTGATATTTTAATTGGTGTATCCCATGGCCTCTATGGTTTCTATAAAATGGTGTGCAATCACTTGCACTCCTTTGCCAGTTCTAATTGCCGATTTATGTTCTCTCATACGTTCTCTAATGGAACGTGTTGTCTGTCCCACATATAATACGCCTCATGGGCATTTTATATATATATATATATATATATATATATATATATATATATATATATAACAACAAAACTTGATGCGCATGTATAAAAAGCCCACATATAGGGGTTCCCTTGCGTGGATGGTGTACTACATCCAATTTCTGGCAATTAGAGCAGCAGTTGCATTCCAAACAAGGAAATGTTCCATTTCTGAAGGGACACAAAGTGGTTTGGATCTCTCTCCTGCCCCCTATGTCAGATTTAACCAACATGGATGCCAATGTTCTATCTTTCTTATAAGATATCAGTGGTGGTTCACTAAAACTCTTCACTTTAGGGAGGCCCTACTTGAGGATCTTCCAGTGTTTTTTGACAATATCGGTCACCTGGTGACTCAGGGTATTATATTTCGAGACAAAAGGAATATGATCCCCTCGTTGTCTATTATGGCCCATATGGTTACTGTCTGAATCTAAATTCTCTTTTTCCTTACATTGGAATTGTAACAATTTATTAGGATAACACCATTCCCTGAATTTTTCTTGCATTTTGTCCAGTCTCTGAGGTAATAATTGACAGTCAATCAGTCACAATGCATTTTAGCCTACTGAACTGGGACTTTGGAAGGGATTTTTTAACCTGCATAGGGTATAAGGAGTCGAAGTGCAACAGAGTATTCCTGTCAGTGGGCTTGTTGTACAAATCCACCAACAGGGATCTGCCACTCCTCAACGCCTTAGTGTCCAAGAAGGAGACGCAATCCTGGCTACTTTCCACACTGAATTTTATAAATGGCAACGCCATGTTTATCTTGACGAACTTTTTTAGGGTTCAATGTGGACCCATCCATACTGCAAACACATCATTGATGTAACGAAACCACATGTGGCAGTACTTACTAAACCATTCATTGCTATACATATATTTAATTTCAAATCTGTTCATAAAGATGTTTTGCGTAGGACAGAGCATCATTGGAGCCCATCACCGTTCCACGTATCTGGATATAATATTGATCCTGAAATAGAAAGAAGTTGTTATATAAGACCATCTCCAAGCATTGTAACACAAACTTCTTCTGTGCACCATCCAGTGCCAAGTCACAGTCTAGCTCGAGGCGCACAGCCTCCACACCCCCATCATGTGGGATGGAGGTGTAGAGGCTCTCCACATCAAGCGTTGCAAGCAACACCTCCCCCTGCAAATCCTTACATGTATTAATCTTCTGCAGAAAATAGCCTGTATCTTTTAAAAAGGATTTGTGTGACGTTACATAGAGGTTAATGATCCGATCCACAAACACTGACAACGGGGTTACTATTGACTCAACACAGGACACAATAGGACTCCCAGGTGGTTGATCCATCTTGGGGAGTACATAAAACACAGGTGTCACAGGATGTTCAACTTGTAAATAGGACGCTAAAGGCACATCAATTACTCTCAAATCTAAAGCTAACCTGACCAATTGTTGTATATTATTGCGGATTTGGGGGAGGGGGCTGCGATCCAGGATTTTATATGTAGTCACATCAGACAACTGTCTTTTTATCTCGTCCACATAGGAATTTTTATCCAAAATCACCAGCGCCCCCCCTTATCCGCAGGTTAATAATAATGTCCCTATTGTTAGCCAATTCCTGTAATGCTTTATACTGTGTCTTAGAAAGATTATGATGGATCTCTTTACAATCCCCTTTTCTGTATTTGTTTTCCAATTCCATTATATCTCTATTAACATTATTGATAAAAGCTACCACAAATACATTATCACAATCTGGGGCATAATGGCTAGGTGGCTTTAACTCTAGAGTATCCCCTGTATAGGTGTCTCTGTTTTAGATTGTACAACGGTTGTAGTGCCTTCATGGGGAGATCGGCGTGTATAATATTCACCACCTGTGTGTCCCCGATATCTTTCCCGTCCTCTATTCCCCTGCAAGTTAGCCTGGCCATTAGTCAGCGACCATCTATACACGATCCCTGCCGCATAATCAGCGGCGTCTCATTGGAATTTCTGTCTCTTATGAGACTCAACCTCTTTACGGAAATGCTCCAGATTTTCCGCCAACTTTTCCATTCCCCTGGTTACCGCTTCTCCTGCAAAGGAGTTCCGGATAACTAGTTCCTTGGCTTTAATATCTCCAGTAGGGTTTTCTCGGAGTGGTACAGCCAAGGTTTGTAGAGCAATGGAGTGACATTCCGCAAAAGTTTTATCCAAGAAATTCCCAGCAGCACCGGAGTCAAGAAAGGCTTGAGTAGCAATGATCTTGGAGGAGAACTGGATCTGTACTGGAAGAAGAAAACGATGAACAGAGGAATGGGGAAGGTGATAAATTCAGCCCAGGTAAGTTTCCCCAAACTTACCTAGGCGTTGGTGTTTCCGGGCTTCACAGGACACTCATGAGCGAAATGGGATTTGCCCCCACAATAAAGACACAGCCAAGTTGCTCGCCTCTGCAGTTTCTCCTGTTCGGAGAGACCTGCTCATCCAATCTGCATTGGCTCCTCAGTGGTAGTAGAAGGAGAAGCTGGAGCAGTAGACGAAGATTGAGTAGAGGATGTGCTGTGGAGCAAGGGTCTTTGGAAGCAAGGAGCCAGAATAGGTTGGAACTTCTTCATACTATCCTTATCCGCTTGGTGCTCTCTTTGATGAGTGTCCACCTTGACAGCCAAAGTGATAAGATCCTCCCAGCACATAGGCAGCTCATTGGAGACAAAATCATCCTCCAGGCGAATAGAGAGCCTGTTGTACAAAACACCATGATAGCTCTCATTATTCCAACCAATCTCGGTGAACAACGTGCGGAACTCTACGGCATATTCTGGCACAGTACGAGTCCCCTGACGAATCTGGAACAAGCGTGAAGAGGCGGACGCTGCCCAGCCGGGAGCATCAAACACTGTTCGCAGATCTTGAATAAAGGCCTTGGAGTCATCTTATAGAGGATCCTCCTTCTCCCACAGAGAGGATGCCCATTCTAGAGCCTTTCCAGTCAGACAGGTAATAATATACCGCCACCTTGGCGCGTTCCGAGACATATTGGTTGGGAAGCAGCGTGAACTGAATCTCACATTGGTTTATGAATCCTCTACATGCCAAAGGATCACCACTGTAGAGCGGTTACGAGGCTCTGAAGTGTGAGCAGGAGCCACAGGAATAGGAGCAGAGGCAGAGACCAGTGTCACCGGTGTGAGGGCAGACAATTTTTCAAGGATAGCCTTTAAAGCTTGACTGAAGTGGGTCTGTTGTGCTTCATAGACCTCCATACGTGAAGCCAGTCCACGGAAGGCTCTCCCGAAGTCGGGCTGGGCTTGGCCTCCTCAGAGGGGTCCATGGCCCAAGTATACTGTAAGGGCCCGTAGGCACAGTTGGAGTGCATACCAAGGAGGAGGCAGTTCTAACAAACAAAGTTCAAGGTACAAGAGGGTTTGGCAATAGAATGTTCAGAGTTCAGGCAAGAGGTCAATCCAGGCAGGATAGGGTCAAAACTGTAATTCAGGCAAAGGTCGGTACACAGGAATCAATACAACAATACTAGAGTCACACCCAGGAATGCACAAAGTGAAACCTATAGTTGGGCAAAGTTGCAGTGTTCAAGCTCCTTTAAATAGGCCTGTTTTGGCGCCAAAAGCTGGAGGTGATGGCATCATAATACTGATGCTGGCGTCTTGGTGCTGGTGTTCTGATGCTGGTGCCCGTTCTGACGCCGGCGTCCATTCCAATGCGGGCGAGAAGATGATGGCGTCACAGCGCTGCGACCAGCAGGATCCACGTGGAGTAGCAAGGCGCCGTCAGTATCGGTTTCCTTTACAGTTGTTCCATAAAAAAGGGCACTATCATGGCTTGTATGGAGTTACAAGTCTATTTAGATATAAATGTTGGTGAATTATGGAAAAGGTATAGGTACTTTGGCAGTAATACCATCTTTATTATATTTAACCTGCCCCATAGTGTAAAGGGGGGAGGGCTACAGGCCAGCATGGCATTAGTCAGTTGTTGGGGGTTATGTTCAGTGAGGCAAATTGTTCAGGGTATGAGTGTATAATTATCCACATGTTGTGAATTGAGAGAAGATATTTAGCACCTCTGTTAAGGGGTAAAATACAAATGAAAGCTAAAAAGGCACAGCATACTGTATATACTGTTAGATCAGTGTAAGGTATTCATGGGCAATAAATCAGGAAGTTACAGATATGGTTTCAGGTAACGTTTCTTGTTCCGTGTTAGCCTATTAAAAAAGTTATAGGGTAGAACTTTTGATATGAAGCCTAACAAAAGCCAATAAAGGTATCACCTTTACACCACTTTTGTCATGTTTCATGTCAAAAGTTCTACCCTATAGAAGTTACAGATAGATAGAGATCAATTGTAGAGATAATACAATGAATTAGGGTGGGTTGTAAATAGTCCAGGAGTCTGGGTTCAGTCAGGTCACATAGTGTGACATGAAACCTGACCCTAAATTACGGCCCTGTCTTAATTCCATAAATCTGAGTTCATAAATCTTCCTTTCCCTTTCATTTTTAAAGTTCCCTTTTGGAATTAAGGACCTGCATGCCCTGAAGACGTTTGCTTTTGACTACAGAAGTGTTGCCCCACTGGTGTATCACATGATTTGGTGTTGATTTTATGTCTGTGATGGTTCATCGTTGTCATGAATGAACCTTTCAAGTTATTTACCTTTGATTGACTCCGGAATGCCCAATAGTCTTAAATTCTTCCTCCTGCTGAGGTTTTCCAAATCCTCCACTTTTTTAGATAGAATGGTTGTTTATTTTTGTTGAAGGTCAATGGGGATTTAAGCTTTAGTCAAGTCATCTTCTAGTGTAGATATTCTGTCTTCAGCTTGGGTTAGTCTCTGAGATTGATGGTTAGTTATTTGTTGTATAATTTTCTGAGACAGAGTCTTTGATACTTAAGTTTTTGATCAAGCAGAGGCCCAAGAGTTTGAACTTGATTTGTACAGTTGGTGTGTCTTTCTGGGTTTGTTGTGTGTCTGGGTCACTTTCTGTTTGGATAGAGTCTTGTGTTTGTTTTTTTTATCTTTGGTTTTAGTTTTAGCTTCTTTTTGTGACATGGTTGTGGATTGTCCCAGAAATTTCTCCATACCTTGGTGTAAATAATGGTTAGAGTAGTGTTGAGACCCAGTGTTTGTTCCTTTCAATTCAGCATAGCTATGTTATGTGTACTTAGTTCTTAGCTATGGTTTGCTTCCAGGCATGTTTCTGTGGGGTTGTGCCTTGGCTTTTCTTTTTTTACATTGAGTGTGGTCAGTATTGTGTTATAGTCTGGTCACGTATGTTTCCACAACAAATTGCCATAAGGTTAACAGTGTTGAGGCAAATACTTTGTTTCATTTATAAGTTTTGCTGAATGATTGGTATCATTGAAGTTTAGGCAGGTGCTGAACTCTTTGGGGTGGACTGGTATTGAGACTAGCAGTATTGTGCAGGTTCCAATTCTTACATTTGTTTTGGCTTAGAGAAAGAGTGTCCGGTTATTGATTTCTTTGTTTCCTTCCTTTAAGTAGTTCAAACTATTTTTTATGTTTAAATTTCCTCTCTGTTATGGAGCACTTTTTATATGTGGGGCCAGACGAGTGGTTAGTAAATGTGTCACAATGTTGCTAAGGCCTCCATCTGTTCTCATTAGGTATTGTGCTGCTATTGTACATGCCACCTTCCTGTGACTGATATATTCATTTAAGTCCAAGCCACTTTCAGCGCTTCATGCCTGCTTATGTTAGGTCTATTGGCTGCTGTATGTGGTCTGTGAGTCGGATCGGTCCGGGTCCGCAGTAGTATAGCTTCTGGGCATGCAAAGTGGGGGAGAGCTGGGAGTTGCCACGTGCCTGTTTGTCCACTGGTATTCCGTGTTCCATTTGCGATTATTTGTGCTGTCCATTGAACTGTAATATTAGCTTAAATTGGCTTTTTAGAGCGGAACTCTTTTAAGATGCGGCCATCTTTTGTCCAGGTTAGGTGCCTTTTATAGCAAGTGAGAACAAGCAGGTTTATTACAAATAGCTCTTAGTACAAAGCTGACCCAGGATGAAGGATGTTTTCCCCCTCAGACAAATTGGAGAGGCTTCAGATGTTTTTTCTCTCCTCTGGAACAACTAGCAGTAAGGCAGGTTTCAAAAAGTTGAAATGGATGTGTGTCTTTTTTTCTATCCTCATCTACTATGTATGTTTCTGTTTACAGTATCTGCTTACCCTCCTGCCTTATAAAGTTCATAAACAGAGAATAAAGTTTGACACATTTTTAAATGTTTAACAAGCAGAGTTAAATAAATAAATGACTCAATCCTCTCATGGAAAGAATGTCCAGCAAAGTTTCTCAGACTAGGAACCACCATTCCTAATTAGTAATTCATACAATTTGTTTTGTGTTTAATGCTATTGATATACACAGAATATGTGATTTCATTTTTTTTTAAATTGGAGCCATATCTGGGTGCATCACAGCTGGAAGCAGCTGCTCATTCTGACTGGCTCCTGTTTATATTCTGTGAGACGTACTTTGGGTGATATGTGCAGCCTACTTAAGGGCAGCCTGATTTTATTGCACATTATTAATTAACAATTTCAAAATCAGCTGTCAGTACTTACCGTAAACTGTGAGATGAAACTGTTCTGTTTGTTGCTGAGTAGTGTCTATGTTGGTTACAAGAAGTGTATATTCCCCTGTATCTGTGGGAGTGAGATTGTCCAGCTGGAGACTAGTGTTTCCATACAGGCGGCATCTGTCTGTGCAGCTGTTACTATAAGTCGGAGTGTTACCCTGTATTGCAGTTGCAATCGTACTGGTACCAAACCTCCATGTTACCAACCGCTGATTCTGTGCAGGTAAATTCAGCTTCACTGTGAAAATTACAGATTCACTTTCATTCCCTGATACATTCTGTAGGCACGATACGGAGCCTGTGAGAGGAAAAGCAAAGCTATAATGAACAAATTGTTATTTCTTTTTCCTTATGTGTCCCTCTACAAATTATCTATGAAATGCACAGATATTGCTCTCTGTTCCTCTTGCTTCATTTAGGTCATTATGAAAGAATAATGTTATGTCTGTGTCCTGTGGAATCCTTACCAAGCAATGATATTAGCAGCAGCATCAGGGCAGGTAGGTACCAGTAGGATTCCATCAGTGCAGTATCAATGCAACAGCCTGTGGTATTTTTCTTACTTGCTCTGATCTGCTCGTCACCCTCACCTTGTGCTTTCCCCTCTGCTCATTACAGGGAAGTAACACAGAGTTGTTAGAGGCAGGAGCTTAATAACCTCTGACACAAAGTGTAAACAAGATAAGCCCTGTATGAAAATACATTTTAAAAAGTATAAGCTTTATCCCAAACATTCAAAGAAAATGTAGATTGACCATGCTACAGTATGGTATTATAGTACACATGTTTATAATCAGCAATACAGGAGCTACATCCTCTGTCTACACAGATTAGTGACAACCTGTTGTATCACATTCAGATGGAAAAATCTAATAGGGGTTGTTCGCCTTTGAGTCAACTTTGGTTTGATGCACAGTCGGATATTCTGTGACAATTTACAATTGGTTTTAATTTTTTATTATTTGTGGTTTTTGGGTTATTTGGCTTTTATTCAGCAGCTCTCCGGTTTGCAATTTCAGCAATCTGGTTTGTAGGGTACAAATTACCCTAGCAACCATACATTGATTTGAATAAGAGACTGGAATAAGAATAGGAAAGGGCTTGAATAGAAATATGAGTATTAAAAAGTAGCAATAACAATAAATTTTTAGATGGGATCATCTTAGAATTGGCCATTCTAGGACAAATCAAATCTGCGGAAGTGACATTTCCCTGCACTTGCTGTGCTTTAACTTAACCCTTACTGCGGTTAACATCTTACTGCGCATGTGCCCTGGAATGGAGCACTGCGGCTTATGGCATCGGCTGGCAACAAAAGGCAATAGCCCCAGAGGAAGAGGGGCCCTGTAGGGATGCACCCGACATTTTGCAGGTCCCACAGCTTCAACGGATTGAGCCTAGGTCCACCAGAATCGGGGGTGAGTACACAACGAGGGACAGGAAAAAATTAAGAGGAAGTGCCAGGGGTTAGGCCTTTTATTGGTTGATGTAATTTCCTGTCCTTCGCATGAAGAGGGGGGTTAACCCGTTAGTGCCCACTGCCATGTGAAGGACCAAGAAAAACTATTTGCAGCCATTATTATTTATCCTCCTTGAAACAATCAGCATTACACAGGTAGTTTTGGTGTTGGCCAGACCCAAACTCAGTTATAAGCCTGTCTGATAATGAGTTGCAAATCATGGCTCTAAAGGACATATTTCCAGAGTTCTACTGTAGCCTCTACACCACTCTAATCAATGCTTAACATTATACATGGTTATGTAGGGCTTGCTTGTGGCTGGTCATCAATTAATAAACATGCTCTGACAAACATTTTTTTTGCTGAATTTGCTTCCGGAGACAGTTTAGAACTTGTTGAGTACTCCGGTCGGTGTAGTATAGGATTTTATGGAAGACATGTTAAATGAAGTTGTGGGCAAAGGAATGGAAAATGAAGGAGGAGATATTTTTGGGGGTACTGTTATGAACAGGGAGGACAACATGTCATATATGCAATATTGTACCAGTATTAAATGTATGTTTGCAAATGCAAGGAGCCTGACTGGTAAAATGGGAGAGCTGGAGATGCTGGCACTGGAGGCAAGCCCGGATTTGTGGTGAGGCCACAAAGCCTGGGCCTAGGGCGACAATATTTTAGGAGTGGCATGCCACCTAGCCACATCCTAAGCAGTACTGGGGACTCAAAGTTCCCCAGTGCTCCGGTGCTTGACAATGTGCTCAAGCACGTGCAGAGGAGAGGTTGCACACAGTTACTGTTCGGGGCTAGGACTGTGTGGCCTCGGAGCGCCTCAATGTGGAATCCGGCCCTGGCTGATGCAAATAGAAAAGGTTGCTAGTTTGAGGAAAGTAATGATAATGGGGGATTTTAATTACTCAGATATTGACTGGAGCAATAGTACTGCCAGATCAGTTAATGAGGACAAGTGTATAAACTTGATGCGTGACAATTTTATGGAACAAGTTGTGGAGGAGCCAACCAGAAAAAACATTTTACTTGATTTAGTGATCTCTTATGACCCATAACATAGCAAATAATAGCAAATAATAGCAAGTAATTGAACCCATGGGTAATAGTGACCATAAAGTGATCTAATTTACTGTATGTCTTGTGCAAAAAACAAATATAGACTGGGGCAACAAAAAACCTTGAGGGCTGCCCTTCAGAGCATAGATTGGGGTGTTATGTTTTTTGCTAAAAACACAGAGCAGCAATGATTGTCATTTAAAATGTTATTAAATTTTTACTGTTCTCAATTTATTCCCTTGAGAAGAAAAATTAGAAGCACCAAGAAGCACCCTATGTGGCTTAATACAGAAGTAAAGAAGTTAATAGGTATAAGTCTGTGGGGACAGAATCTGCATTTATTGAACATTAACACTATAATAAATGTTGTAAAACAGCAATCCAGAAGGCAAGAATAGAATATGAGGAGCACATTGTGGTACCATTAAGTATATTAATAGTAAAAAGATGCATCTTTAAAGAATGGTACCAGTATGCTTGTAACAGGCACAGAAACGTCAAACGTGCTAAATCAGTTCTTTTCTTCAAGAGAGATAGAGTAGGCAGTGTTCCCAGACTCACCTCATAGATACACTGTTGGCTCAGCTCAATCTAGTCAGTGGTTGATAGTGGATATAATTCATAAAGCTTTATTAAAATTAATGTGAACAAGGCACAAGGGCCAGATGGAACACCCCCCAATGTAAAGAGAGCTTAGTTTAGTTTTAGACTATATTTCTGATTTTCTTAGTCTCACTTTCATCTGGTATGGCACCTATGGATTGGAGAAAAGCTGATATTCCAATATTTAAAAAGGGATTACAATCTCAGCCTGGCCATTACAGGCCAGTAAATTTGACATCTGGGGTGGGCAAATTATCAGGCCCGGATTTGTGGAAAGGCCACCAAGGCCCAGCCTAGGGCAGCAGGAATTTAGGGGGGCAGCATGCTGCTCTGCCACACCCACATTGGTTCTGAAACACTGGGGATGTGCAGGAGATATGATAGTTTTTTTTAAATTTACCCTGCATCAATACCCATTGCTCTGGTCCCAATGACAAAAATTTGCCTGAATAAAGGGGACAGGGGTGACAAATGGCAGTGGGCCTAGGGGTGCCCGCTATATAAATCCAGCCCTGCAAATTATTTGAAGGCTTTTTAAGGGATCACATTCAAAATTTTGTCCTAGTGAATGGCATTATGAGCAGCAATCAGCATGGCTTTATGAAGGATAGGTCATGTCAGACAAATTTGATTGCGTTTTATGATGAGGTAAGTAAGATTCTGGACAGTGGGTGGAGTAGATGTGATCTATTTGGATTTTGCCAAAGAGGTTGATATCGTGCCCCACAAATGACTTCTTTCTAAACTAAGGTCAGTTGGGCTTAATTAAGTCATTTTTTACATGGATAGGAAACTGGCTACAGGATCGGGTACAGAGGGTGGTTGTTAATGGTACATTCTCTACTTGGAGCAGAGTTCTTAGTGGAGGGCCCTCAGGGCTTGCTATTGGGTCCACTTTTATTTAACTTGTTCCTTAATGGCTAGATGAGGGTATTGCATGTATCCCAATTAATTCCAGTCAGGATGTGGCATCCTTGCAACAGGATATTGACAAACTGGCAATCTGGGCAGCTAAGTGGCAAATGAGATTCAATATTGATAAATGTAAAGTCATGCACCTGGGATGTAAAAATATGCAAGTCACTTGTACCCTTAATGGGAAGGCGCTAGGCAAATCCATTATGGAAAAGGACCTTGGAGTCCTTGTAGGTGATACACGTTGCTGTAGCAAGCAATGTCAGTCAACAGCTTCAAGGGCAAATAATAATGTCCTAATCCTGTACTGCAGGCTATGCAGCTGTGCATTAATTTATTGTTAAATAACTAAAATGTTTGAATTGTTGACATACTCCTGTTGAATTGGATCACTGTCACTTTACCTACCTTATAACCTATTGCAATTGAGCAGATATGGGCTCTTTGGTTATGAAAGATACTGGGAACTCAGATTTACAGTGCAATGCCTCCACCTAGTGGGCACCGAGGATGTACACCTCAGGGGAATTTCACTAGGAAAATAAAACACAAAAAGCTTTGCACCAACAAAATTTTGCTTTGAACTGATAAATATATCAGTTCAAAGCAAATGTCCCTTCCCAAAAGGTCTTATATCCCAAATAATGCTATGATGGTATTTTTAGTAGTACCATTTTGACCTCGTGTAAGACAAAACTCAGTAAAGGAAAACCTTTAGTAATAGTCAGGCAATTTATTCTTACATAATACAACATAACAGTTTTGTCTGGGTAAGCTGTTGGAGTAACACACAGAATGTCAGCCAAGGACTTACCAAAGACCCACCTCTTGGTCCAGGCATTATATAGCTTTCAGAAGGCTTTTACAATAATTGTGACATGGGTTTCACGGAAATACCATACATAGTCTGTCTCCTCCTTGTACAATTAATGTCTAAATGATTTACTTAGTCTTACATGTTATCAAAGGAATGTTGTAACATACTGTGCCTAGCTCCAACGGTCCACAGCCTCGCAATCAGCTATCGGCTAACCAAGGCCATTGTGGTATTTCAAGTAATTTGAGCAGCACTTCAGCAGAAAGGGGCCCCACCAGACAGGCTGGTGTTATGCTGACACTCTGGAATTTAAGTAACAGAGTGGTGATCTTTTGTTTGTATGGCCTAGTATAAGCTATATGAGTGACCATTGTCCACAGTAGACCATTAGCCCTTATAGTCCATCCTGCCTTGGGCCCTATAGCGTTATGGCGTCATAGAGGGCGGGGGTGACAAATATCAACCCTCTGACACTAGCCATTCGTCCGTCATAGGAATTGGACTGTTCCAGATATTTTTATAATTACATTACCTCTCTTGAAACATTTAAATATGTTTCATATTAGTAATTACAGGCACAGGGAGAGTGCTGAGAGGACCCCCAGGAACAAGGGAGGTCTATTATAAATGGGACAGTGGTGTATGCTGTTGTGAGTTACAGTTCAACTGTTGTGGCAGCACCAATACAGAAGTGCAGCTGAAAAGCTGAAATGAATGAAAACAAAGAAAACAGTAAGCTAGAGGGCTAGAGGTATTTCCTGTTTTTGAGGAACTAACTTGACTAGGAACCGCTGGAACCGCACAATGAAGCAAGAGCTGTCTGAATATAACATGTAGCCTAAGATTTAAGCAAATATATGATTATAGTGAACTTAGGTTTCAAAATAAAGAAAAATAAAGCATTACAGAGAGATAATAAAAGGAAATCATTGCATAGAGATAATGAGACATAGTAATAATCATCCTGAGTAAGATAAAAATGTAAAAAATTGAAAATGAAAATTAGTAAAAATGAAAAATACTAAAATGAAGCTAAAAATGAAAAATACTGAAATGAGGCTAAAAATGCTAAATTCAAACTTTTTTTTTTTTTTCTGTTCTCTATTATCTAACTTAACCCTTCTGCTATCAACTTTTCTTGTTCCTCTCTTTGCTTTCTAGCTTCCTTTGATTCTCAGGCACTTTCCTGACTTTCTAGGGCACATACTTGACCATTTACCTCTTTTGCTGCCTCTCTCTTTCTCTTAGCTATTACGGGAAAACAACCCATCATAGAGTGGGGAGGCTGACGGCTCTATGTATGCCTTATGAGTTAATCTGTGTGTTTTTAGTCAGACGCACTTCTGCAGCGTCCCCCGTCGCCCCCCTTTTCTCTACTTTGTATTGTACGGGCGGGGTAGAGCTTAGCTGTGGGGCTGGGGACAGCCTGCTCGTCTGTATCTGAGCTATAACTTTCAGAGAACTTATCTCTGAGCTGTTTTTTTTTTTTTTTTTTGTCAAACCTCCCCTATAAGGCTGAGAAAAGTTATATCTTATAGATGTAAATCAAATGTGAGCAGAAGTTGGAAAGCACAAATTCTAACAGAGAAATATAGACCAAGTATTAATGCTAGGATGACATGGATAGACTTAATGAAACTTCCAATGGAGTTGTTTAACCAGCTATAAAATTTTACCTAATCATTTGGAATAACTGAGCTGTTCTATAAAAACATTACACTTATTGTTGCAGCTCTAAAACTTTGACTATATGACATTCAGCAAACATTTCAGAAACAATATGAGTACAACCTTCTTTTTCCTATCAAAACACATGATAATCTAAAATCATACTATTTTGGTCAGCTATTCTATTTTTTTTTTTTTATAGATTTTACATTATGGACAGGACTGGTCTTGGAATCTAGACTCTATTCAGTTCTAATATTAGCACATGACAGAGTTCTATTATTATGGAGTTTATCATTTTGTTTATGTCAGTGCCGTTTACACACAACCAGCTACATAGAGAGCTGAGGACCTGGGGTAATAATACAATAATAAGTAATTACAGGAACCTTCCCTTCTAAAAACTTTTTAACCAGATACAATTTTAGCTTTGTTGTTTTCATAACTAATCTAAAATTAAACATATAGAGAAAATGTTACATTATCACATTCCCATTGTTCTCATAAATTGCACATAATTTAACTATATCACATTCAATACTGCATGAATCGAAAACTTTAAATTAACCCGTTTCAATATCAGTCCATCAGTTCATTATAGGGGAAAGTCCAATCAGAGAGACATCATGGCGGTGGATAGACATATGAAGAAATATTCAACAGTCACTTGTATTCAGTCAATGCAGCAGTCTCTGTACAGTTCTTAAGAGTTCATAATCAGTCCATGGATTCGATATTAGGATAGGCAAAAATGTAAAGGCATCACAGATACGAATGGCAAACTTTGAAATGACTCTTTGTATGTATGCAGAGTTTCTTTCAATGAGTGGTGTGATCAATGATAGCTGTTCTATTTGGAATGAATTGGAATAATCTCAACAGGTACTGATGGAATTTTGCTTAGATCACCAACCTGGAAACAAAGAGACAATGTGACAATATCTGGTGTTCTGGTAATACTGACTTATCTAGTGTACTAGCTAAAAAACTCTACTGAAACTACTGTATGAACTGTCAGTAATGAGAAGTGGTTGTACATGTATGATATGAGTAAAGGACTTTTGTTTTCTTGTGGTTAATTCATATGAAGAAAGTCCACAACACCTGATAGGATTGTTGCAGAGAATTGACAGGACAGCTGGGAGTAAATCCAACCAAATGCTGCCAGTAATTGTGTTGTTGGAAGTGGGATGGTACAAAGACACAATTCCACTTAATATCAGTGTAATTTGCAAATTTGTAATAGAATCGAAAATTGAATTGTTTAAACTATCAAATACAACCTGTACTGTTTCCTTCTTATAACAAAATAATATTGATTAATCATAACCAGAAAAACATTTAACAAGTTCTCTCTTGTACCTTTATATATATATTTATATATATTTATATTTTTAGCCTAAATGAGAATGACATAGACCCATTTTAGTAGCATCATTTATTTCTACAAATTAAGTAGTGAAATTACTGCTTATCAGATAAAATCAACAATAAATTTAAGTCACTTCTGCATTTTCTTACACTGATGCAAGATACACAAGTGCAAAGATTACGGAAGAATTTTTTTTAGCAGCGGCACAAGCACATAAGCTGCATTTTTATGAACTGAAACTTATTTAATTAGAAAAAATAGTAACAACAACATAACCCACAATATAATACTCCTCTCTTGTTGTACTGCAAATGCAGTACAATAATATGAAATAATAGATTCACATCTGACTAGAGAATAATAAAAGGAATTTAACCTGTACCAATGAGTGAATCGGGTATGGATCCAAACTGCATCAAGTTTACCTTCATGTTGGTGAAAAAGATCCAGATGCAGGAGAGACAAAAAAAATACAGATGAGTATGAAACAGTAAAGTTAAAAATATTTGCTGTGGTTAAAGGAAAACTATACCCCCAAAATGAATACTTAAGCAACAGATAGTTTATATCAAATTGAATGACATATTAAAGAATCTTACCAAACTGGAATATATATTTACATAAATATTGCCCTTTTACATCTCTTGCCTTGAACCACCATTTCGTGACTCTATCTGTGCTGCCTCAGAGATCACCTGACCAGAAATACTACAACACTAACTGTAACAGGAAGAAGTGAGGAAGCAAAAGGCAGAACTCTGTCTGTTAATTGGCTCATGTGACCTTACATGTGGTTTGTATGTGTGCACAGTGAATCGTACGATCTCAGGGGGCGGCCCTTATTTTTTAAAATGGCAATTTTCTATTTATGATTACCCAATGGTACATACTACTAAAAAAGTATATTATTATGATAATGGTTCATTTACATGAAGCAGGGTTTTACACATGAGCTGTTTTACTCAGTATCTTTTAATAGAGACCTACATTGTTTGGGTGGTATAGTTTTCCTTTAAAAGTTCCTGAGCCAGCTGCCTGACAAAAAAGGGAGTTACAAAACAGTGAGAGAAGTTGAGCATCTGAAATATTGTGCAACGGAGGATTCTGGGAAGTGTAGTTTTTATGACAGTACCAGCAAATAGAATCCTTCTTGTTATTAATTGGACTATGAACTAGATTTCCTCTTAGAGGGTGCTGGAAGTCTAATGCACCATTAAGTACTTCAGTGTGAAACAACTGACCATGATTTATTTGGTCGTCAGGACATTTGTCTTCAGAATATTCAGGGGAAGTACTACTGTTAATAAGTTTAAAACATTCTGAACCATTAGCTCAATAAGAATCTTCATTACTGGGGGCTGCACCGTCTGTGAAACCAAAAGTTCTGAGACTGTGTAACCCTGTGTCACTCTAAAATTGCCAATAGGCACATTCAAAATAGCATTTAATTGCTCCTGGGTATCCATATAAAGGACTGGATCTAAGTTTGCTGAGCAAGGAGCAGAGCATAGGTGTAATGTCTCAGCTGAAGTATATGTGAGAAATATCACTTTCTATTGTTGGCAAAAGCCTGCTAGATCTAATGGCATGCAATGTGTATAGTAAAATATTTACTCTTTCACATATCCTTTATCTGTCACAGTAGAATTTCAAGTTGTGAGGGAAGAATACCTTTTATATAAACCGTTATTCAGTTTAACTAATACTGTGTGTGTGTTATTACTGTATTCCTAGTGGGGCCACCCGTGGGTGCTTTCCCAGATCCCACTAGGTGGAGGCACTGCGCTAGTAAGTACCAGGTACCCAGTCTCTTCCCATACCACTGTGGTTCAGGGTTGTCCCGTGTCATCAGGTAAGTGCCACACGTGGAGTGTAACACCGACAAAGGGGTATCGAAAGGGTTAAATTATTATTGTGGCAAACCATGGCTGTGATGTTAAAAGAAAGCAAGGCAGGGAATGGAGCAGGAGGGGCAGGACTACATTGCTACTCTTGCAGCACAGCCCTTCTCAGTATCTGTCCAATCAAGGCAAGAGTGGGTGGTCCATACTTGAGTGCAGGCACACAGGAAAAGTTAGTAGACATACTGTGGAGGAGGCAGGCTCAACAAAATGGCAAGTGCAGTACTTTGATTTCTACCCAGGGAATCTTACCTTACCTTGCTTTACCTGGAGTTCTCCACTTACCTAGACCTGGTCTCTTACATACATAGATCTTTCTGTGCCTTACACAGTTCAAATTGGGTTGTAACTAGTGATGAGTGAATTCGTCCTGTTTTACTTTGCAAAAAAATTCTCGAAACTGCCAGAGAATTTGTAAAGCGGGGAAAAATTCATGAAACTATATTGTTTTGTGAATATTTTTGTTGCACCCAATTTTTGTAGCAAACTACATTAGTGTATATGACCGATTTTTTGTATCACCTTGTTTCTGTTTTGGGGCTAGCGTACAAGGTAGTCAGCAAAGCCTCCTGGCTTTTTCTTACTTGTGATGCAAGTTTTCCCAGTGGCCACTTTTCCACAGTTGTAAACTTTCCAGTTGCAATATGAAACAGCACCACTCCTTTATGAAATAAAAATGCCTTTATTGGAACCCTTTAGGGCATTATGGCAACGTTTCGGGTCACACCTAACCCTTCGTCAAGCTTGACAAAGGGTCAGATGTGACCCGAAATGTTGCTGTAATGCCCTAAAGGGTTCCAATAAAGGCATTTTTATTTCATTAAGGAGTGGTGCTGTTTCATCTGCTTTTGGGCTACCAATAAAAATTGGGAGGGCAAACTTGAAGGTATTTTTTGCTCAGTATACTGCTAGTAGACAAGCAGTCAGCACAACGTTTTTCACTCCTTTTGTGGATGGTGCATGTCCACCAGTGGCCACTTTCCACTGGCACCACAAATCAACAAGAACTTTTAGGACAGCACCAACAAATTATTTTATATTAAAACGCCTTTATTCGTGCTTCACAGGGGCATCATGGCAACGTTTCAGGCCACATGGCCTTTTGTCAAGCTTACTGGCACATAATCAAAAATGGCTTTTTATACTCTATCTCACCACCCAGTGGTCTATAAGTGTTTATACATTCACTTCAATGAACAATCCAAAAATAAAGTGCATATTACCAAATGTCAAGTGTCCATCATATCATCACATGCAAATCCATCATAAAGTGCAAATTAGACAAAAAGTCTATAATATTAAGATCTGTAGAAAAGATAAAAGTAGACATAATCAAAAGGGGCATTTGTCACATTATCAGTATTATCCCAAACACAAGCAACTATTCACGAAGAAATATAGTTATTTATTTTAAGGAAGGGGCTAACATACCTAAAACCATTTTTTATATACAGCATTAAAATTATCTAAAAATTGGGCCCAGATCATATTCTTTATTTAAGCCATATGGCTCCAAAGTCTCTTCTCTATACAAAAGTTCCTTCTGTTTGTTACCACCTCGTTGTTTGGTTTCAATAGTCTCTATTATTTGATATTTTAAAGAGATACTGACACCTGAAATTAAACTTTTTTTACATCTATTATAATATTGGCTTTGCAAGCTACTTCTAACTTTGCCATAAAGTATTTGCATGATGCTTTTACATTACCTGTCTGGTGTCCCATGTTCCTGTATGAGGGGGCTGCCATATTTGTGCAGCAGGAGTCCGTTAGCATTAGAAACTGTAACTAACAGGCTGAGATGGGACAGTCTGGTTGGCAAAGTCAGAGTGTCAGAGAGTCAGGCTTAGGAACTTCAACTAACAATTCTATACAAAAACAAACCTCTCAGCAAAAAATGATCAACATGACCTATGGGTAACATTTAATGTACATTCATATGTGTCAAGCCAGGGTAGTAAGTCCAGATGTGAGGAGGCAAGGAGTGATCAGTAGTCCCAGAATTAACCAGAAGCAGGGTACCAGGGAATAAGCGGAAGAATCGTCAGGGACAGGCCGAGGTCGAGGCAGGCAGGATTCGAGCGTAACCGGAAACAAGCTGGGTCGGGGGCAGGCAGATAACAAGCGAAGTCCAGAAACAGGCAGGGGTCAAGCAGGAGGAAGTCAATCAGAAGTCCGAGAAAACAAGCCGAAGGTCAAAGCCGAAATCAGAAATCAAGTCACATCCAGGAGCTAGGATTATAACCAAGCAAGGATCCTTTCCCAGAGCGTCCTTTTGAAGTAATGTTTTGGCGCCAAACGTGAGGACGCTAGCGTCATTACGCCGCACGCCGTTGCGTCAGCGGACGTTTCGTCGCCCGCGTCCACCCCGGCGCGTGACAGTTTTTGACGCGCCTGCGTCCGCGTCCATGTTGACGCTCGTGCATGAATGGGCCTTACATTGCCCCCCCCTGAGGGGTGGCCTCTGGACACCTCTGGATGGTTTCTCAGGATGTTTCTTGTGGAAAGCTTTGATGAGCCTAGGAGCATGGATGTTTCCTACTGGTTCCCAAGAATTCTCTTCAACCGAAAACCCCTTCCACTTGACCAAATACTGCAATTTCCCCCAACGAAGCCGAGAATCCAAAATTTGTTCCACTTCAAACTCGATCCCTTCTTGACAAACAATAGGAGGAGCAGGAACAGGGTGCTGGCAGGAGAAAGGACTAGAATGAAATTTCTTCAATAAAGAAGCATGAAAAACTGGATGTATCTTCATGGACCCCGGAAGTTCTAGTTCAAAGGTAACTGGATTAATACATCTTTTAATTGGAAAAGGACCAACAAATCTAGGGGCAAACTTCTTCGATGGATGAGGAAGGCGAAGATTGGTAGAGGCTAACCAAACCTTGTCTCCTATTTGGAAGTTTGGATCTGCTCCTCGTCTTCGATCTGAAAAAACTTTAAATTGGAGTTGAGCCTTGCGGATCATGTGTTGGAGCACCTCGACATTCTCCCTTAGAAATGTAAGTCTATCCTGGACCGAAGGAAGAGATACTTCTGGAAAAAGGCCAGGAAACATGGTAGGATGAAATGCAAAATTAGAAAAGAAGGGCGTCTGTTTCGTAGATGAATGAATGGTGTTGTTGTAAGAAAATTCAGCCAGAGGAAGAATTGACACCCAATTGTCCTGCAAATAAGAAGAGAAAGACGGGATGTATTGTTCTAAAGTTTGATTAGTTCTCTCTGTTTGTCCGTTAGTCTGAGGATGGTATGCAGAGGATTTCATTAACACGATTCCCAGAGCTTTACAGAGAGCAGACCAGAATTTGGATGTAAATTGTGTGCCTCTATCCGAAATGATTTCTCGAGGCAATCCATGAAGCCATACAATCTCTTTGATGAAAACATCTGCAGTCTCAGAAGTCGAAGGGAGATGAGAGAGAGGAACGAAATGAGCCATTTTCGTGAGACGATCCACCACCACAAAAATAGTATTATGTTTATTGGAAAGAGGAAGTTCCACAATAAAATCCATGGAAATTGAACTCCAAGGTGCCTCTGGAGGTGGTAGAGGTTTCAAAAGACCCATTGGTTTGAGGAGAGAAATCTTAGACCTGGCACAATTTTCACATGAACGAACGTAAGAAATACAGTCTTTCACTACCGATGGCCACCAAAAAAACCGTCTCACCAAATCTAACGTCTTCCTTATTCCCGAGTGACCTCCTAAAGGATGATCGTGCATAATACTCAATGCTTCAGCCCGAAGAGAAGGAGGAACCACGATTCGCTGATTAAACAAGAGGACACCATCCTTTACATGTAACCACTTGGAATCGGGGTAATCTTCAACAGACTGCTGGGTGTCCTCCACCTTTTTGAGGAAAGAGGCTTGAAGAAGCAGAAAGTTTCCTGAATGAAGGATGGTAGCTGGAGGAGTTGTTGATTCTACTTCAGAAAATTGCCTGGAAAGTGTGTCAGCCTTCACATTCTTAGAACTGGGTTTATACGTAATGTGAAACTGGAACCTTGAGAAAAACAGGGCCCAACGAGCTTGGCGAGGATTTAAGCGTTTGGCTGACCTTAAGTACTCAAGATTCTTGTGATCCGTAAAAATTAAAATTGGATGTAACGCACCTTCCAATAAGTGTCTCCATTCCTCTAGAGCATACTTAATGGCCAATAACTCTCGATCGCCCACACCATAATTTCTTTCAGTGGGACTGAGCTTCTTAGAAAAAAAAGCAACTGGGTGAACACTGTCCTTAATTCCAGATCTTTGAGAAATAATTGCCCCAACCGCGTCTTCAGAGGCATCAACTTCAAGTAAAAAAGGCTTAGAAGGTTCAGGATGAATGAGAATTGGAGCGGAGATAAAAAAGTGTCTTTAATTTCTCAAAGGCTTCCTGTGACTCTGAAGACCAGAAAAATTTTCTCTTGAGGCTGGTTAAGTCCGTGATTGGTTTGATTATAGCAGAAAAATTTTTAATGAATCTTCTATAAAAATTAGCGAAGCCCACGAATATTTGCACCCCCTTTCGATCCTTGGGAGGCGGCCACTTAAGAATTGCATCCACCTTGCTTACATCCATACAGACCCCAGAAGCAGACACAACGAAACCCAGGAATTCAATGGATGACTTTTCAAACTCACATTTAGAGGCCTTCGCATAAAGCTTATGTTTCCTTAAGCGTAACAGGACCTCTTTGACGTGTACACGATGTTGTTCCAGAGAAGAAGAGAAAATCAAAATATCGTCCAAGTAAACGATAACAAATTGATCAAGGAGATCGCGGGAAAATATCGTTTACGAAATGTTGGAACGTAGCAGGGGCATTGCAGAGACCAAATGGCATCACTGTATATTCGAAATGCCCATACCGTGAACGAAAAGCTGTCTTCCACTCATCTCCCTTGCGGATCCGAATCAAATTGTAGGCCCCTCTCAAATCCAACTTTGAAAAAATCTTAGCTTGACTCAACCTTTGGAAAAGTTCTGAAATAAGTGGTAAGGGGTATCGGTTCTTGACTGTGATTTTGTTAAGATCTCTGAAGTCAATGCAGGGTCTTAAGGAATGATCCTTTTTCTCCACAAAGAATATTCCTGCACCAGCGGGAGATGTAGAAGCTCAGATAAACCCCTTCTCCAAATTCTCGTCAATATATTTCTTCAAAGTTTGAAGTTCAGGTTCAGAAAGCGGATAGATTCTGCCAAACGGGATGGGAGCACCAGGAAGAAGATCTAAAGGACAATCATAGTCTCTATGAGGAGGAAGAGAATCAGCTCCCTTTTCATCGAAGACGTCAAAAAACTCATGATAAACAAGAGGGACTGCTTGAATTTCACCTTTATCCAGAAGAATGAACTCTTTCAAGGGAAGATTTGATTGGCAGTTTTGAAGACAAAAAGAAGAGTTAAATATCAGAGAACCGGTGTACCAGTCAATAGAAGGATTATGGAGTTTCAACCAAGGCAGACCTAGGATCACAGGAAACAACAAGGAATCCATCACATCAAACTTTATTTCTTCATAATGTTTAACATGAGAGGCAACAAAAAGTGGAGTCTCATGAAGAATTGAGCCCGAAGACATCAAGGAACCATCTGCCAGTTTAATACCGAGTGGCTGGGACTTGGGAAGTAACGGAAGATTATGCAGTGTAGCAAAAGTCTTGTTCATGAAGCAACCACAAGCCCCAGAGTCCACAATGGCGTCAACCTCAATCTTTCTTGGCCCCATCTGTAACGAAAGATGAATAGTCACAAAAGAGTTTGTTGGAATTGAAGAATTATAGACTGACGATGATTTAGCGGATGTACTACCCTTAGGACGAGTTGGGCAGCCTCGAAGGAAGTGACCGGATTGGCCACAATATAGGCACAGATTTAAACGTCTGCGACAAAGTCTCTCCTCAGCTGTCAAAGCCCCCCGGGCCACACCAATCTGCATAGGTTCAGACTCTGAAGAGACAGCGGAGGGGGCCGGTTGATGGATGGGAGGCGGAGCTACCGGAATGACCCATGAAGGAGACGGTGAAAAACTAACTGGCACCTTCTCCAGCTGCCACTCTCGCAGCCTTCGGTCAATTTGAACCGCCAGCCGAAACAACTCTTCCAAGGTATCAGGAATACCTACTCGAGCCAACTCATCTCTAAGACCGTCAGACAGCCCAATGCGGAATTGTCTCTTTAGAGCCCTGTCATTCCATTCCGTGTCTGGGGCCCAACTCCGAAATTCGGCAATATAATCCTCCACCGGTCTCTGCTTCTGGCGGAGGGCCCCCAAAGCAATTTCTGCTGTGTCAATGCGGTGAGGATCCTCATAGATTGCGCCCAAAGCCTGAATGAAAGTTTCGGAAGTAGCTAGGATAGGACTGTCCTGTTCCATCAAACGATGGGCCCACGCTTGGGGTTGTCCTTGTAGAAGGGTGATCATTGTTCCCACCCGAGCCTGCTGCGTAGCATACGTATGAGGCTTTAGAGTAAACAGGAGTTTGCACCCATTAATGAAAGTCCTGTAGGTGCTTCTGTCCCCCGAAAACTTGTCAGGTAACGCCACTTTGGGTTCAGAGGAAGATCCAGAACCGGCCCCAGAATCCTCAGGAGACAAGAAAGAAGGACCCGAAGCAGGACGTGGATGAGTTACTGGTTCTTGCAGAGCCTGTAGCTGATCTTGCATAACTTGGTAGCCACCTTGTAACTCATGGACAGCTTGAGCTAGACCAGCGATCTGCTGAGAAATAGTCTTCAGCACCGACCTCTCCTCCTTGGACTCCATCTTGGCTTGGTTATACTGTCAAGCCGGGGTAGTAAGTCCAGATGTGAGGAGGCAAGGAGTGATCAGTAGTCCCAGAATTAACCAGAAGCAGGGTACCAGGGAATAAGCGGAAGAATCGTCAGGGACAGGCCGAGGTCGAGGCAGGCAGGATTCGAGCGTAACCGGAAACAAGCTGGGTCGGGGGCAGGCAGATAACAAGCGAAGTCCAGAAACAGGCAGGGGTCAAGCAGGAGGAAGTCAATCAGAAGTCCGAGGAAACAAGCCGAAGGTCAAAGCCGAAATCAGAAATCAAGTCACATCCAGGAGCTAGGATTATAACCAAGCAAGGATCCTTTCCCAGAGCGTCCTTTTGAAGTAATGTTTTGGCGCCAAACGTGAGGACGCTAGCGTCATTACGCCGCACGCCGTTGCGTCAGCGGACGTTTCGTCGCCCGCGTCCACCCCGGCGCGCGACAGTTTTCGACGCTCCTGCGTCCGCGTCCATGTTGACGCTCGTGCACGAATGGGCCTTACAATATGCTAAAATTAATTTTTTAGTGTCAGTATCACTTTAACTGATTCACCTTATGGGCATGTCCAAGAAAGTGCCCTGCCACTGCTTGTTCCTTTTTATATATCTTAATTGCTGACTTGTGTTCCCTCATGCGTTCGCGGACCGTTCTTTTTGTTTGTCCCACATTCGCTAATCCACACGGGCATTTAATTACATATATAGCATATGTTGAATAACAGGAATAATGGCACTTGATCTTGATTGGATAATCCTTTCTAGGGTGGAACACATTCTCTCCCAGTTGGACATTCGAGCAACAATTATAATTATAACAGGGGAAAGTCCCCACTTTTCCGTTGGTCTTTTCACCAATCTTTGTGCTCTTCCTTATATCCGAATGTACCAACATGGAGCCCAATGATCTTCCTTATTTGTATGCTATAAACGGTGGTCTAACAAAAGCAGAAACTTGTGGCAAATTCTCTTTCAACACTGGCCAATTTCGCAGTAAAATGTTGGAAATATGCTGGCTAAGTGTGTTATACTGAGTTACAAACGTCACTTTATTTTCCCTATTTTTTGGCTTTTTCGTAAGCATTTCTGTTCTATTCAATTTTTGGATCTCCTCCAGTTGTGTCTTCAAAAGTTTATAAGGATATTCTCTCTCTCTCGAAATTTATCACACATTTCAACCAACCTTTTTTCTCCTACTTTACCCGAAGTCACTATTCGCTTCACTCTACTCAATTGTGACTTAGGCAAAGCCTTTTTTAATTGGGGTGGATGAAAGACCTAAAGTGAAGCAGGAGATTACGGTCCGTGGGTTTCGTGTACAAATCTGTGAGCAACTGCCCTGTTTGTTTATACACTCTTGTGTCCAAAAACGATATCTCTTCCAGATGTGAATTTAAGGTAAATTTTATATAGGGTAGGACTGTATTAATTTCCTGAACAAACAATTCCAAGGTCCAATGTGGCCCCGCCCACAGCACAAATACATCATTGATATATTGTATCCATGTCTTACAATGCAATTTAAATAGTTCATGTCCATATATGAACTTGGCATGCTATACATATGCCCTACATTGTTACAGGACTTCCTATCACTATCAACTGCTTTTCCAATAGAAAAAAGGCTCCCATGTTGCCAATTTCTTAAAAAAAGGTCTGTGATTTTCGACATTACCTCTGGTCAACTGGTAATGATATATATACTGCATTGTGTTGCTGTTTAAGCAAAATGTACCATCTTTAGTTGATATATTACTGCAAGTATGGGACCTGTTATCCAGAATGCTCAAGATCTGGGGCTTTCTGGATAAGGGATCTTTTCGTAATTTGGACCTTCATACCATACTTCTACTAGAAAATCATATAAACATTAAATAAAACCAATAGGCTAGTACTACTTCCAATAAGGATTAATTATATCTTAGTTTGGATCAAGTACAAGCTACTGTTTAATTATCACAGAGAAAAAAGAAATAATTTTAAATAATTTGTATTATTTGGATAAAATGGAGTCTAGGGGAGACGACCTTTCCCTAATTCAGAACATTCTGGATAATGGATCCCATACCTGTACTAGCTTACAAACACTGACTACCAACATATAATATGTGGGTGCTTTGTATCCCCCATTAAAATAAATAAACCATATATTTATATGTATGTCCTGATATAAACAGATCCCTTTGATTGAAGTGGAAGGAGAGCAGAAGGATAAAATGACTTAAGTATTTGTAATGCATCTTTTATTTTCTTGCTTCTTTTTTTGTTGCTGTGTAAAGTAAAATGAGGCGTGTGGTAAATTTTTTATGAAAAAACGACAGAATCCAAAAGTTTCCGGCAAATCTGTATATGGCAACATTTTTTGCTTATCACTAGTTGTGACAGAACAGTCTGGCTTTATGTGGCCAGTCTTGCCACATTGGTAACACTTAGGAACTTTCTTAGTCTCGGTTGGGGTTCTGGCTCTCACAGACAACTGAGTTTTTATCTCCTCCTCTTTGTGAAGTTTGTATTTCTCTTCCAACAGTTAAGCATCAGCAGGGGGCTACTCTGCTTCCCTTGAGGTGGAACTCCTTTTCACCATCACACAGGCATCAGCCTCCATTGCTAAACTGTCTCCATCAGAGCAACATATCCAAGGGGGTAGCTTATAATGGCAGTGCACTGTAACTGTCACTCCAACACGGTCACAATTCAAAGTCCATCTTCTCAGTTGGTGGATCCAATTCATTGCTTTGGATTGCACCACAGCTTACCAGCAGCCTCAAGTTTTGCTCCTACCTCACAAGATACACAGACAACTCTTCCTTCTCTTTCAGGAATATAGCATGAAATCAATAGAGCATCTCTGTAGTTCCATATATAAGGCCAAATGTGACTTCCAGAACTTCAGCTCATCAGAAGCAGCACCTTGTTGACCAATTACAGCAGGACTGCAATGACTCATTCAGATATTTCTTATCATTGTTGACTTGGGGCCAGTCCAATCTCTTATGGACAAAAGAATGGAGGCCATCAACTCACAAATTCTTCTTCACCTGGGTATACAGGATCTGTGCCTGAACACTTTAAAGGGGAACTATCACAAAAATGAAAAATTTAATATAAGCTTCAGTATATTGAAATAAGAAACTTTCTAAATACAATCAATTAATTAATTAAAAATTCTGTACTGTTTCAGAAATAATCAAGTTAATCTTCACTATTCCTCTCTTAGCATTTGTTTCTCTTCATTCTGTCTTCATGCAGCTGTTGGGTGTCAGATAATCATTGACAGTTAGATCCAATATATATTATAGGGGAGCTCTTTTTGCCTAGAACAAGGCTGTCCTAGAACAGGGCTGTCCGCATGTGGCCCACAACCCCTCTTGTGTGGCCCCCCACCTACCTGCTGTGTTTGCCTACGATGCGTAAAATTTAAAAGGTACCACTAAAGAGATTAACTGGTCCCTGCATTGTTTAAACCTCAAATTCAGACTATTATCCCCTGTATTGTTCACACCTGTGATCCCCCTGCATTGTTCACACTTGTGACACCTCTATTGTTCATATCCTAAAGCCCTGTACTGTTCACAACTGAGACCCAGACTGAAATTGCCCACATTATTCACCTGTTGACACTGTTGGTAAATGATTTACCAGAACCTTATTATTTACAAAACTCCAAGACAAAGAAAGTTCTTCAGAATAACTGATTTATTTATCAGACAAAACATTGGAGCCTTGGGAAGCTTGTCACAATGTCACACTTAGCATGGCATGGAGAGCTTCAAATGTCACGTCCATTTGACCAAGTTTATATATATTTTACAGAGCATTCATTATAAGAAAGATGTAAACGGAATTGCCATACATGGTCAAGAAAGTACTTATATATGAACAGGTGCAAGCATTACTGGAAAACATTTCACAACTAATAGTTTCCTGTGTCCAACATTTTGCAAGCTTTGTGGTCTAATGAATGATATTTAAATATAGCCAGGGTGTGTACTTGCAGTTCTTTAGCTACAATTCTATCTTTTGCTTCAAACGGATGTTAACCCTTTAGCTTCTGGCTGTAGGGCATTGGTATTATGTGAACATAATTTATAGGGGCCACAATTCACTCATCGTAGATCACATCTGTCTTAGGAGAGTCTTGTTGGAAAAAGGAAACTTTAATTGGGGGAGGGTATTATAATTTTATATCATTTTATTTGTCCTTTTATAAGACTCATTCCCTTCATCAATGTGCTGTTCCGTTAACACTTTATACAAAATGCTAATGGGGCACCAGCAATGTGTCACTGTATGTAGTACATCTTAGAGTGGTCCTGATGGGTTTTCCTGGCCTTCTCTGGCTGTGTTTGCCCTACTCTGCCTGTGGAACATAAGCCTGGTATTTGTTCTGGGGGTTTGTTAGCATTTTAAAATAAATTATTGTTAGGGGTAGAGATGGCGCGAACTGTTCGCCGGCGAACTTGTTCGCGCGAACATCGGGTGTTCGCGCTCGCCGGAAGTTCGCGAACGTCGCGCGACGTTCGCCATTTTGGGTTCGCCATTGTTGGCGCTTTTTTTTGCCCTCTCACCCCAGACCAGCAGGTACATGGCAGCCAATCAGGAAGCTCTCCCCTGGACCACTCCCCTTCCCTATAAAAACCGAAGCCCTGCAGCGTTTTTTTCACTCTGCCTGTGTGTGCTGAAGAGATAGTGTAGGGAGAGAGCTGCTGCCTGTTAGTGATTTCAGGGACAGTTGAAAGTTTGCTGGCTAGTAATCGTTTTGATACTGCTCTGTTATTGGAGGGACAGAAGTCTGCAGGGGTTTGAGGGACATTTAAGCTTAGGTAGCTTTGCTGGCTAGTAATCTACCTTCTACTGCAGTGCTCTGTATGTAGCTGCAGTGGGCAGCTGTCCTGCTTCTGATCTCATCTGCTGACTGCTGCAATAACAGTAGTCCTTGTAAGGACTGCTTTTATTTATTTTTTTGTTGTTTTACTACTACTACTACTACTACTACTACTACTACTACTATAAGAGCCCAGTGCTATTAGTCTAGCAGTGTTGGGGAGTGGGACTGGTGTGCTAATCTGCTGCTCCTAGTAGTTCAGCAGCACCAACTGTAATTTTTTTTTTTTAATATTCATTTTTTTTTTATTTTACTTTTTTTTATTTTACTACCGCTGTAGTAGTGTATAAGTTGACCTTTTAGGCATTATTTGCCCTGTAGGCATTTTTTGCCCAGTGTGTTATTCAACCAACAGCCATCTAGCTGTGTGACCTTGTTCACATTCTGTCTAAATATCCATAATATTACCGTCTCCAGAAAAAACACCGGAGTGACTTTTTTCAAGCAGCCATAATAAATTTTACGTAATCCGTATCCATCGCTGTAGTAGTGTATAAGTTGACCTTTTAGGCATTATTTGCCCTGTAGGCATTTTTTGCCCAGTGTGTTATTCAACCAACAGCCATCTAGCTGTGTGACCTTGTTCACATTCTGTCTAAATATCCATAATATTACCGTCTCCAGAAAAAACAGCGGAGTGACTTTTTTCAAGCAGCCATAATAAATTTTACGTAATCCGTATCCATCGCTGTAGTAGTGTATAAGTTGACCTTTTAGGCATTATTTGCCCTGTAGGCATTTTTTGCCCAGTGTGTTATTCAACCAACAGCCATCTAGCTGTGTGACCTTGTTCACATTCTGTCTAAATATCCATAATATTACCGTCTCCAGAAAAAACACCGGAGTGACTTTTTTCAAGCAGCCATAATAAATTTTACGTAATCCGTATCCATCGCTGTAGTAGTGTATAAGTTGACCTTTTAGGCATTATTTGCCCTGTAGGCATTTTTTGCCCAGTGTGTTATTCAACCAACAGCCATCTAGCTGTGTGACCTTGTTCACATTCTGTCTAAATATCCATAATATTACCGTCTCCAGAAAAGACACCGGAGTGACTTTTTTCAAGCAGCCATAATAAATTTTACGTAATCCGTATCCATCGCTGTAGTAGTGTATAAGTTGACCTTTTAGGCATTATTTGCCCTGTAGGCATTTTTTGCCCAGTGTGTTATTCAACCAACAGCCATCTAGCTGTGTGACCTTGTTCACATTCTGTCTAAATATCCATAATATTACCGTCTCCAGAAAAAACACCGGAGTAACTTTTTTCAAGCAGCCATAATAAATTTTACGTAATCCGTATCCATCGCTGTAGTAGTGTATAAGTTGACCTTTTAGGCATTATTTGCCCTGTAGGCATTTTTTGCCCAGTGTGTTATTCAACCAACAGCCATCAAGCTGTGTGACCTTGTTCACATTCTGTCTAAATATCCATAATATTACCGTCTCCAGAAAAAACACCGGAGTGACTTTTTTCAAGCAGCCATAATAAATTTTACGTAATCCGTATCCATCGCTGTAGTAGTGTATAAGTTGACCTTTTAGGCATTATTTGCCCTGTAGGCATTTTTTGCCCAGTGTGTTATTCAACCAACAGCCATCTAGCTGTGTGACCTTGTTCACATTCTGTCTAAATATCCATAATATTACCGTCTCCAGAAAAAACACCGGAGTGACTTTTTTCAAGCAGCCATAATATATTTTACGTAATCCGTATCCACCGCTGTAGTAGTGTATACGTTGACCTTGTGGGCATTATTTGCACAGTGTTTTCTTCAAACCGCCATCTAGCTGTGTGAGCTTGTTCACATTTTGTCTAAATATTGATAATATTATCGTCTCTAGAAAAACCACTTGAGTTACTTTTTTTCAAGCAGCATTCTTATATTTTACGTAATCCGTATCCACCGCTGTGTATACGTTGACCTTGTAGGCATTATTTGCACAGTGTTTTCTTCAAACCGCCATCTAGCTGTGTGAGCTTGTTCACATTTTGTCTAAATATTGATAATATTATCGTCTCTAGAAAAACCACTTGAGTTACTTTTTTTCAAGCAGCATTCTTATATTTTATGTAATCCGTATCCACCGCTGTGTATACGTTGACCTTGTAGGCATTATTTGCACAGTGTTTTCTTCAAACCGCCATCTAGCTGTGTGAGCTTGTTCACATTTTGTCTAAATATTGATAATATTATCGTCTCTAGAAAAACCACTTGAGTTACTTTTTTTCAAGCAGCATTCTTATATTTTACGTAATCCGTATCCACCGCTGTGTATACGTTGACCTTGTAGGCATTATTTGCACAGTGTTTTCTTCAAACCGCCATCTAGCTGTGTGAGCTTGTTCACATTTTGTCTAAATATTGATAATATTATCGTCTCTAGAAAAACCACTTGAGTTACTTTTTTTCAAGCAGCATTCTTATATTTTACGTAATCCGTATCCACCGCTGTGTATACGTTGACCTTGTAGGCATTATTTGCACAGTGTTTTCTTCAAACCGCCATCTAGCTGTGTGAGCTTGTTCACATTTTGTCTAAATATTGATAATATTATCGTCTCTAGAAAAACCACTTGAGTTACTTTTTTTCAAGCAGCATTCTTATATTTTACGTAATCCGTATCCACCGCTGTGTATACGTTGACCTTGTAGGCATTATTTGCACAGTGTTTTCTTCAAACCGCCATCTAGCTGTGTGTATTATCGTTTCCAGAAAAACCAACTGAGTTTTTGTTGTTGTTGTTTTTTTAAAAATAATGCCAGGCAAAGGCAGGCCGCCACGCAGAGGCCGTGCTAGGGGCCGTGCTGCTATGCAATCCTGTGGCCCTAGCAAATTGCCCAGTTTTAAAAAGCCAATGACCCTGAACTCCCAAAATGCTGAAGAGGTAGTTGACTGGCTTACACAGCACACCCCATCCTCTACCGTTTCTAACTTTACCACAACATCCTCCTCATCCTCCACTGCTATGGCCACCCCACGTAACACTTCCTCCACCACCGGTGCCCCTTCTTCACTGGAGTCAGAGGAGTTATTTTCCCATGAGTTTCTTGAACTGAGTAATGCGCAACCATTATTGGCAGAAGAAGATGAAGGAGATGAGGACGTTACACCAGATTTAATTCTGGCAGAGAACACGACAGAGATGGACATAATGATGAGTGATGAGGAGGAGGTCCCCGCTGCTGCTTCCTTCTGTGATGTGTCAGAAGAAATTGATGCATCTGAGGAGAATGATGATGAGGAGATTGATGTTTTGTGGGTGCCTAGTAGAAGAGAGCAAGAGGAGGGTAGTTCAGATGGAGAGACGGAGAGTCAGAGAGGCAGTAGGAGAATAAGACTTAGAAGAAGCAGGGAGGACAGCCCGCAGGGATCAGTAGGGCAACAACATGTATCGGCACCTGTGTTCAGCCGGCCAACGCACCCGCCATTGCCGCCAATGCCGCCAACTTCTACTGTTACCGCCAGATCGCAGACTTCCAAAAAGTCAGCAGTGTGGGATTTTTTTAATGTGTGTGCCTCTGACAAAAGCATTGTAATTTGCAATGAGTGCAGTCAGAAACTGAGCCTTGGTAAGCCCAACAGCCACATAGGTACAACTTCTATGCGAAGGCACATGAGCGGCAAGCACAAAGCACTTTGGGAGCAACACCTCAAAGGCAACAGGCAAACTAAAAGCCACACTCCTTCTGGTCCAGCATCTTACTGCTCTACCTCTGCTCTCCTTGACCCATCTGAACCACCCTCCACTCCGCCTTCCACCTTGACCACCTGTTCCCATTCCCAGTCATCTGCCACCAGCCAAGTTTCTGTGAAGGCCATGTTTGAGCGTAAGAAGCCAATGTCTGACTGTCACCCCCTTGCCCGGCGTCTGACAGCTGGCTTGTCTGCACTCTTAGCCCGCCAGCTTTTACCATACCAGCTGGTGGACTCTGAGGCCTTCCGCAAATTTGTAGCAATTGGGACACCGCAGTGGAAGGTACCCAGCCGCAATTTTTTTTCTAAAAAGGGAATACCACACCTGTACCAACATGTGCAGAGCCAAGTTACCGCATCTCTGTCACTTAGTGTTGGGCCAAAGGTCCATATGACTACTGACGCATGGTCCTCCAAGCATGGTCAGGGCAGGTATGTCACCTACACTGCCCACTGGGTGAACTTGGTAATGGCTGGGAATGGGAAGCAGGGAATGGGTAGCTCAACAACAACAACAACAGTGGAGTTGGTGTCACCGCCACGGATTGCACGCGGTTCTGCCACCACCTCTACTCCTCCATCGCTCTCTACCTCGTCTTCTTCCTCTTCTTCTTCTTACTCTGCTGCTGGGTCCTCCTTCTCCTCCTCCACACCTGTGCACCCCCAGCTCCCCCTAGGCTATTCGACGTGCCAGGTACGCCGTTGTCACGCTGTCTTGGGGATGACGTGCCTGGAAAGCAAAAACCATACCGGATCTGTACTCCTGTCATCTCTGCAGTCACAGGCCGATCGGTGGCTGACCCCACACCAACTGCAGATCGGAAAAGTGGTGTGTGACAATGGAAGCAATCTGTTGGCAGCGTTGAGACTGGGAAATTTAACACATGTGCCCTGCATGGCACATGTGTTAAATTTAATAGTCCAACGTTTTGTCTCCAAGTACCCAGGATTCCAGGACGTTCTCACCCAGTCCAGAAAGGTGTCGGCCCATTTCAGACGTTCCTACACAGCCATGGCACGCCTTGCTGACATTCAGCAGCGCTACAACATGCCAGTCAGGCGTTTGATTTCTGACAGCCAGACTCGCTGGAATTCAACGCTCCTTATGTTGGAACGTCTGCTGCAACAACAAAGGGCCGTCAACGAGTACCTTTTTGAACTGGGTGGTAGGACTGGATCTGCAGAGCTGGGGATTTTTTTCCCCCGTTACTGGGTGCTTATGCGCGATGCCTGCAGGCTCATGCGACCTTTTGAAGAGGTGACAAATATGGTCAGTCGCACCGAAGGCACCATCAGCGACCTAATACCCTTCGCTTTCTTCCTGGAGCGTGCCGTGCGACGAGTGACAGATGAGGCTGTAGACCAGCATGACGAGGAGCTGGAAGCGCACGATTTATGGTCGGAATCACCAGAACGAACCCAGGCACCTGCTGCAACGCAGGGAGAGGTGCCAGAAGTGGAGTCAGAGGAGGAAGGTGGCTTTGTGGAGGAGGAGGAGGAGGACCAACAGGAGCAGGCTTCCCAGGGGGCTAGTGGTGACCTTTTGGGGACCCCTGGTCTTGTACGTGGCTGGGGGGAGGAGACCGTGGATGATGCAGTCCTTGATAATGAGGAAGCGGAGATGGATAGCTCTGCATCCAACCTTGTGAGAATGGGGTCTTTCATGCTGTCATGCCTGTTGAAGGACCCCCGTATCAAGAGGCTTAAGGAGAAGGACCTGTACTGGGTCGCAACGCTACTAGACCCTCGGTACAAGCATAAAGTGTCAGAAATGTTACCAACATACCACAAGTCCGAAAAGATGCGGCATTTACAAACCAGCCTGCAAAACATGTTGTACAATGCTTTTAAGGGTGATGTCACTTCAGGAACTCATCAACATTCCAGGGGCAGAGGTGCCAGTAATCCTGCCACGAGCACACCTGCAAGGACAAAGCCCTTTGGCCGGTCTGTAACATCAGACATGCAAATGTTTTTCTGTCCAAGGCAGCGCCACAACCCTTCTGGATCCACCCTCAAAGAACGCATCGACCGGCAGGTAGCGGACTACCTGGCATTAACTGCAGATATCGACACTCTGAGGAGCGATGAACCCCTGGACTACTGGGTGCGCAGGCTTGATCTGTGGCCAGAGCTGTCACAATTTGCCATGAACCTCTTGTCTTGCCCAGCCTCAAGTGTGCTCTCAGAAAGGACCTTCAGTGCAGCAGGAGGGATTGTAACTGAGAAGAGAACTCGCCTCGGTCACAAAAGTGTCGATTACCTGACCTTTATTAAAATGAATGAGGGGTGGATCTCGGAGGGTTACTGCACGCCGGAAGACTTGTTCTGACTTCTATGCAGCTGTCCTTCTCTTCAAGCCTCATGACTCCACACACAGCTGTCCTTTAGCGTCCTCCTCCCTCCGCCACCGTTACAAACTAGGGTGCAAACCCTACTGGTTTAATTTTTTCTGGCCTCTGTGCTTCAGTGGCTGCAACCAAAAAAACTGGGCAAACAATGTCTACAAGGTCAACGTATGGCGAAAAATGACTATTTTCAGCATTTATATGGCATATTTTTTCTGGCAACTGTGCTTCAGTGGCTGCGTCCAAAAAAATTTATATTTTCAGCATTTATATGGCATAATTTTTCTGTCAACTGTGCTTCAGTGGCTGCGACCAAAAAAATGCATATTTTCTGCATTTATATGGCATAATTTTTCTGGCCTCTGTGCTTCAGTGGCTGCAACCAAAAAAATTTATATTTTCAGCATTTATATGGCATAATTTTTCTGTCAACTGTGCTTCAGTGGCTGCGACCAAAAAAAATGCATATTTTCTGCATTTATATGGCATAATTTTTCTGGCCTCTGTGCTTCAGTGGCTGCAACCAAAAAAATTTATATTTTCAGCATTTATATGGCATAATTTTTCTGTCAACTGTGCTTCAGTGGCTGCGACCAAAAAAATGCATATTTTCTGCATTTATATGGCATAATTTTTCTGGCCTCTGTGCTTCAGTGGCTGCAACCAAAAAAATTTATATTTTCAGCATTTATATGGCATAATTTTTCTGGCAACTGTGCTTCAGTGGCTGCGACCAAAAAAATGACTATTTTCAGCATTTATATGGCATATTTTTTCTGGCCTCTGTGCTTCAGTGGCTGCGGCCAAAAAAACTGGGCAAACAATGCCTACAAGGTCAACGACGTTGACCTTGTAGGCATTGTTTGCCCAGTTTTTTTGGCCGCAGCCACTGAAGCACAGAGGCCAGAAAAAATATGCCATATAAATGCTGAAAATAGTCATTTTTTGCCATACGTTGACTCAACGTATATGGCAAAAAATGACTATTTTCAGCATTTATATGGCATATTTTTTCTGGCAACTGTGCTTCAGTGGCTGCGACCAAAAAAACTGGGCAAACAATGCCTACAAGGTCAACGTATGGCAAAAAATGACTATTTTCAGCATTTATATGGCATATTTTTTCTGGCAACTGTGCTTCAGTGGCTGCGTCCAAAAAAACTGGGCAAACAATGTCTACAAGGTCAACGTATGGCGAAAAATTACTATTTTCAGCATTTATATGGCATATTTTTTCTGGCAACTGTGCTTCAGTGGCTGCGTCCAAAAAAACTGGGCAAACAATGTCTACAAGGTCAACGTATGGCGAAAAATTACTATTTTCAGCATTTATAGGGCATATTTTTTCTGGCAACTGTGCTTCAGTGGCTGCGTCCAAAAAAACTGGGCAAACAATGCCTACAAGGTCAACGTATGGCAGTTGTTTAAAGAGAACAGTAGATTACTAGCCAGCAAAGCTACCTAAGCTAAAATGTCCCTCAAATCCCTGCAGACTTCTGTCCCTCCAATACAGAGCAGTATCAAGCAGATTACTAGCCAGCAAACTTACTATCATCTGTCCCTGAAATCACTAACAGCTCTCCCCCTACACTATCTCTTCCAAGCACACACAGGCAGATTTTTCAGATACATTTTTGCCCTTGATCCCCCTCTGGCATGCCACTGTCCAGGTCGTTGCACCCTTTAAACAACTTTAAAATCATTTTTCTGGCCAGAAATGTATTTTTTAGAGTTAAAGTTCGCCTTCCCATTGAAGTCTATGGGGTTCGCGAACCGTTCGTTTTTGGTGTGCTACCACAATTAATGTGATTATGGTCTTGAGGTAACATGGGTGTGGTTTAAAGTGGGTGTGTTTTAAAAACAGGGAGTGGTCAACACTGGCTTCCATAATCGGCCCTCCACCTCCACTTTGGCCCTCGATAACACAGAAGTTGGACAGCACTGGCCTAGAAGATGTATTAGAGCTCACTCTATTAAAATCAAAAATCCTGTGCAAAAGGCAGTTGTTTGTACTGGAATCAGTTATTTTGGTGAGCTCGAATACATCAGCTAGGAAAGGAAGCCCCCCTATAAGATATTTTGGATCATTCGCCTGACACGCAACTGCTGCATGAAGACAGAATGAAGACAAACAGATACTGAGAGAGGGATAGTGAATATACACTTCATTATTTCAGAAACAATGCAGAATTTTCAATTGATTGTATTTAGCTAATTTTCATTTCCACAATAGTTCCCCTTTAAGGGGCATGTTTACTAACACTGAAGATAAATAACTCCACAGATTTCGGGAGATGTTGCCCATAACAAATGATCAGATATTTGCTTTTGTTTTCTAGCATGTAGGTGACTGATGATTGTTGACATGCCCCTGAGTCTCTTAAAGGAAAACTATATACCCCAAACAATGTAGGTCTCTATAAAAAGATATTGTATAAAACAGCTCATATGTAAAATCCTGCTTCATGTAAATAAACCGTTTTCATAATAATGTACTTTTCTAGTAGTATTTGCCATTGGGTAATCATAAATAGAAAATTGCCATTTTAAAAAATAAGGGCCGCCCCCTGGGATCGTAGGATTCACTGTACTCTCAAACATACCAACAAACCATACATGTTAGGTCACATGAGCCAATTAACAGACAGAGTTGTGTCTTTTGCTTCCACACTTCTTCCTGTTACAGTCAGAGTTGAAGTATTTCTGGTCAGGTGATCTCTGAGGCAGCACACAGACCATCACGAAATGGTGGCTCAAGGCAAGAGATGTAAAAGGGCAATATTTACTTACCGTATATACTCATGTATAAGACCTAATTTTACCTACAAAAACTGGGAAAACTTATTGACTCGCGTATAAGCCTAGACACAACTACAGCCCTGTCTCCCAGCAGCGCACATTCTGCCAAAGCGACCCCCCCAGCGATCAACCGGACTTCTTTGCAAAGCTGATGGTGACAGAGAATTGCCAAACGGATTACTGTGTGCATTGTCCCACTGTCCCACTACTATGTGCAGAGGGTGCTGTTTGATATTGCCATCACTGTTAATCTTTTGTATAACCAACAGAGGGCGCTGTGTGATATTGCAGTCACTGTTATTCTTTCATATAACCAACAGAGGGCACTGTGTGATATTGCAGTCACTGTTAATCTTTCATATAACCAACAGATGGCGCTGTGTGATATTGCAGTCACTGTTAATCTTTCATATAACCAACAGAGGGCGCACTGTTATTCTTTCATATAACCAACAGAGGGCATTGTGGGATATTGCAGTCTCTCCCCAAGTGAACTGTTGGTATAGGAATGATTAAAAGTGACTGCAATCTCAGCTACTCGGGTCGGGTACCGCTGACCCGCGTATAAGCCGAGGTAGACTTTTTCAGCACATTTTGGATGCTGAAAAACTCGGCTTATACGTGGGTATATAAGGTAAATATATATTCCAGTTTGGTAAGATTCTTTAGTATGCCACTTAATATGATATGAACTATCTGTTGCTTAAGTGTTCATTTTGGGGGTATAGTTTTCCTTTAAAATTGCCTTTCCAAGCCAGTTGAGTCAGTTGGTCAGTCAGTTGTCTGAGATCACTCACAATCTCTGGGGTATCCAGCAAGCCTCCAGAGCTATGCTGATTCCCCTTGGAGACCATGCTCTCACATTGCTTTATTTGACTCTGTTCAACTGGTGAATGGCATCACCATGGGTAGTTAACTCCTCTGCAGAACCAGACATATTAGGTGGTACATTCTTGCATTGCCCTTTACCTTCAAAATCACTGGAAACCTTCTCACAGAGAATATCTCTGGGGCTCTCTATAAGAACATTCAGCAGGACCCTGCCAGAATCTTGTACTGATGCAGCCACTCAGGTGGTTAAAAATCAGCTCCCTGATCTAGGATCTGTTAATTAAATTCTCTTACTCTGAGGACCATGACCCCCCACAGCAGCAACCTTTCAGAGTTTAATTCCCAATGCAGTATACCTTTGACAAACACTTGACAGACATACTTTCATCAAACATTTTAAGCTTCCCAATATATATCTCAGCAGTGTCTCCAAAATGTAACCCTTTCTTGAAATACTACTGTAGAATCGGATTACAGTCACCTTATTTGGCATATTACCTGTTGCTAGCCAGTAGATATGGGCTCTTTGTGTATGAAAGACATTGGGGACTAGGATTTACAGTGCAGTGCACTGCACTGCACTAAGGAAAAACCTAGAAAATGAATGAATAAGTTCACGTACAACAGGATGTGGATCTAGCCCTTTGATTGCTTGGAACATAGAATTTACATTGCTGCCCAAAAATGTTACAGATATCAAGCAATATAGATACTTGGCTACATGCAAATGAACGTCAAATAGTTGCTAATAAATGCCTTAAATGCAACAAATTAAAGGTTTAAATGCCTTAAATGGCAGTTAAAGGGTTAATACCGTATGTGTCTGTTTTAAAGGGAAAGGTAAAACTATAGGTCAAACATATACTGACATGAAAGCAGACATCAATGGGAATTGTTTTCTCCACCAAATCTGTGAGCTAATACAACCCACATTACAGATGAAGGTAAAGAATACTATCACTGACAGTGGTAATCTTTTCCTTGGGCTGCTTCAGTGTTCTGAAACCTATAGCTCTGGTAGAAAAATAATGTTAGAGTAATAAGTACTCTTTAAAGCAAACATAGTTTAAAACAAAGAGAAACACCAATGCACTTTAAACTTCTTTCTAATGTCACCAAATACCTCATCCCTTGATTTGGTCTGTACTGCAGCTTTTATTATTTTATGAGGAATCAAACATAATGCTTCAAGGAACAAATCTTTATCTATATTTACTAGAAGTATGTAGCGCTATAGTAAATTGAGTGCACCATTCTCTAACTATGAGCTCCACTCCCAATACTGTGCTCTGGATGAGACCTTAAATCTTAGGGAGTAAACCCTCACAAACAGTGTGGAGGCAGGGTGTAGTGTAACTATAACTTAATGCAGGGTGCAATAATTGGACACCAGTGGTTTTAATATGGGCTATCCAGACCAGAAGTAGTTAATGTCTGGCTAGTGATAGGAGCATGGGTTACATTGCGACTCACACGTCAGGATCAGGGCCTTCGCTAATTGGAAGATTCCCATAAGGGTGTACTAGAACTACAACTCTCAGACTATTGTATAGCACAAATAGGAATGATTGGATGCCAGGAGGTTCTTATGGTGAAACAACAGAATGGTAGTTTATCAGTCAAAGTTAATGACCACATGTTTTACTCACATATGAGGAGGTGTTAGCAGATGTACATCACATACGGCAGAACAGGTGGATGACACAGCATAGAGAATGTAACTCCCATAAGGCATTGTAGTCAAAGAGTACATCAATTCCATCAGGCAGATATACCTCAAAGTGGTCCAGATCCCACCCAGTGGAATGGTCAGGGAGAAGAAGTCAAAGCCTGATCCCTATCCACTGTGGTTCCTTCACTAAAGACAATCTAGGAGCCTTGAGAAGCTACTCCCTGCTATAGATCCTCGATGGAGCACACAGCTGCTCTTACTAGTTAAGCTCTCTATCTTACTCTCCTAGAGAGTCTATAACAGAACTATCCTGTTCTAGCTAAACCTCGTTCACGGGGTTCCCTGGTCCTCGACTTAATCTCTAAAGGTACAGGTCCATTTATGGTGGTGGCTTTACTGGGCCTTGGTGTACCCAGGCTCAATGGGAACAACCAGTTGATCAGGACACCAGGAGCCAAAGACGAAGATCCACCCCTTTCACACACTATATTGAAGTGTGGTAGGAAGTGGTCATTACGCCTCTTGGCCAATAACACTGGTTATGCCAATAACTGACTAGATACATGGGCTTTTGCCTAGTAACTAGGGAGAAAGGAGGAAGGGTAGGGATTTAAAGGCATAGGGGCAATTTAACCCCTATGGGTCCCTACAGAAGCAAGCAGGATCATACATCAATAGTGGATAGGAATATACTCATAGCACCTTTGGTCAGTATTAGTTCCCACAGGGAAGATACACCCAGCTTTCAGCCTTTTCCCTACGTGGAACCCAGGGGAATCACTATATCCCAAGTCTATGCACTTAGTCCCTACTTCTGGGCAATAAGTACCCAGGATCTTAATTCCTCTGACTCTCCTCGTCTGAGCCTTAAAGGAAAACTATACCCCAAAAATGAATACTTAAGCAACAGATAGTTTATGTCATATTAAGTGGCATATGCCCTTTTACATCTCTTGCCGTGAACCACCATTTTATTGCAGCTCTAACTGTAACAGGAAGAAGTGTTGAAGCAAAAGACAGAACTCTGTCTGTTAATTGGCTCATGTGACCAAACATATATGATTTGTTGGTATGTTTGTGTGCACGGTGAATCTTACTTTCCCAGGGGGCGGCCCTTATTTTTTAAAATGGCAATTTTCTATTTATGATTACCCAATGGCACATGCTACTAAAAAAGTATATTATTATTAAAATGGTTTATTTATTTGAAGCAGGGTTTTACATATGAGCTATTTTATGCAATATCTTTTTATAGAGACCTACATTGTTTGGGGTATAGTATTCCTTTAAGCTAAATAGCCTGTCTATCTGTCACTCCTAGAGTGACCTCTTAAGGTGAGTAGCCTATCCTTACTAGACCTAACCTATCTAGGTTCCACTCGAGCTCTGCCTCCCTGCTCAGGCTAGAGCCAGCACAAGATGGACCCTGAGCACATGGCTACAAAGGGGGTGGCTAATTTACCAGACCCCTATCCCTTCTCCCCTCAGCCTAACTGCCCCCCAGGGAAATGCTGCATACTTTATACTTACTGCTCGGAGCAGATTCTGGCCTCCAAATTCCACACAGCCATCTTCCGGGTCTTTGGCAAGCTGAGTGGGAGATCGGCATGTCGGCGCATGTGCAGTTGGAGCAATTTGCCGGTTTGCTACAACTGCGCATGCGCCGAAACTCATGAAAATTGCCGAATCGCCAGAAGAAGACGAAGCCCCGGAAGATGGCTGCTTGGAACTCCGATGCCAGAATCTGCGCTGAAGGGTAAGTATAAAGTATAGGGCATTTCCCGGGGGGGGGCAGTTAGGGAGGAGGGAGGGGGGTCTCAGTGGGGTCAGGAGTATGTTTTTTTCTTAAAGGGTTGAATTCTCCTTTAACAGTTTCTCAGCTCTTTATGGATACATTTATCAGGGCCTATAGGCTGTGGAGAGAATACATATAAATATAGTATAGTGTAGTATTCCCACATTTCCAAAATGATTTGTACAGTTCAATTATTTGCAAATAAGTTCCCCTTTAAATTGTAATCTTTTGCACATAATGCCCTATGTATGCAGCAGCCAGGGAATCAGGCTGTAAAAAAAATTAATCTGCAATTTCCCATCTTTATGTTATGTACTGCTGCACTGAAAGATGGATTTCTGTTTACAGTTACCAGAGATGTTGCAGCCTATTACTTTACCATTTGAGTGATTTCCCACATATGGTGTGTTGAATGTGGACACACTCTTAATGTGGTCCCGTCATCCAGACAGAAAAAGCTGTATTATAAAAGTCTTTTTTCAAATTAAACATGGAGCCCAAATTCTTTTTTTCTATTAAAACATCCACACATGTTATAAAGGTTATTTTAAAAGGTCAGCTGTCAATCATAAATTAGCTGTCCTGCCTAGGCATAGGGACGGGGTAGGCATTTACTTTCACTTTTCATTTTGTACTTCCTAGATTTCATAGCTCTCGCATTCCCCTGCCCTCTTCACATTGTGTAGTCAGTACATGGGCATGGGCATCAGGTCCCCTTTCTGGTGCATAAAAAAGATTTTAGGATGTTGCATAGCTTGTCTAAAAGGAACTGGATAAATAGATAGCCCATGCAAAATAGAAAATGTTTATAATATAGTTAGTTAGCCAAATATATAATGTATAAAGGCTGGAGTGACTGGATGTCTAACAAAACAGAACAGAACACTACTTCCTGCTTTTCAGCTCTCTTGGTTTCCACTGATTGGTTACCAGGCATTCACCAATTGGTGACTTGAAGGGGGGCACATGGGTGATAACTGTTACTTTTGAATCTGAGCTGAATGCTGAGGATTAATTGCAAACTCACTGAACAGTTATGTCCCATGTTTAATTGACTTAAAGTCACTGACAGTTAGAGAGCTGAAAAGCAGGAAATAGTGTTCTGTTATATTAAACATCCAGTCACTCCAGCCTTTATACATTACATGTCTGCCTAACTAACTATATTAGATACATTTATCAAATTTTTATTTTTATACTGAACTATTCCTTTAATAAAAGTGTTGACAAAATGGCACCTACCTGTTTATTGTGATTGTGTAATTCCAAGACTGAAGAAAACAAGATTTAACTACTTGATGATGTGTAAATAAAGCTTATTTTGCTTCACAACCTGTAATGTATGGTATCCCAAAACCCAGAACAAACCCCAAGGTCTTAGGCCTTAAAGTGAGAGGACCAAGAGGAAAGTTCTGTCCAGACAAGGGAACCGTAATGTATACAAAGAGAACAGGGAACAGGGAGCGTAGTCAAGGAAACAGGCTGGGTAAGTACCAATCAGAGTGCAGTACAGTATCAGGAATCAAGAGCATAGTCAGGATAAACAGGCCGGGGTCTAAACCAATTGGTAAACCTGGTACAGAGGGTCAGTTCAGTCAGCAATACAGCAATAGTAGATCAGATGAAGATCACATCCAGGAACTATCAGAAAATAGACCTATGTTGGGCAATGAGTCAGTGCAGAGTAGAGTAGAGTAGTAGAGTACCTGTGGGCCAACCTCACACCCCCATTTTTGGGTCATGGGCTGGTTGAGCTCTTCTGAGTGCTATTCCTGTCCAGTACCTTACACTGCCTGGGCTCACCCTGCCAGAATTTGCCAACAGGAGAAACCTCATCTTTTTTCGCAATGGCCCTTACATGTTCCCTTTTCCTTTACTTTAAACAGCAGGTTGTATGACCCACATATTGCTTCCCAAAACACTTGCAACCCAAAAGATACACAACCCGTTTAGTATTACAGTTATAAAAAGCATTGTTCTGATAAGAACATCCTGTGACATTAGATGTAAAGCTAGAAATAACTTTGCAATTCTTACATGTGGTAGCTCCACATCTATATCTTTCAACAATATCCAGCTGTCCTTTGAATGTTTCGGAACTGAGGAGACTAGACTAGGTGCTAAAATCTTACCTAAGGTAGGGGTTTTTTTGGGGGACACATTTGATATGTTAGTGACAAAACCTCTGACAACCTAGTGTCACTATGTAAGACAGGGAGATGCTTTCTAATTATGCCACAAATCTGGCTATATTCTTCATTGTACTCAGTGATGAAATTAATGTTATCCTTCTCATTTTTCTGACTAATAGATATGATTGTTATCACTTATATGACACCTATACACTTTGTCATATGATGTCCTATCCACATCCTTTGAATAACCCTTTCTCTGTAGTCTTTACCCCAACTGTCTGGACTGTTCTTTATACATGTAGATATCATTTTGGCTACACTATATCTAACAAACGGACTGTAAGGTATACTTCGTATAATGTGTTTCGGATGGCAGCTGTTGGCTTTAAGTATGGTATTGCCGCTGTACGTTTCCTAAATATAATGGATTAAATTTTCCCCTGCATGAAAATTTCAAAGTAAGATCCAACAATATTGATCTCCAATTCACAATAATCTAGTGAAAATCTAAAACTGAACTGGTTATCATTCAAATATGTGTGAAACTATTAAATCAATTCCAGTGGATCATCCCATATAAATAGGAGGTCATCGATATACAGACCATACCAAATTATTTTCTCACAAAACGGGTTGTCACCTCCATAGACATGGGACTGCTCCTGCCAACCCATGTAAACTTTGGCGTAGGAGGGGGAAAAAGAAGCCCCATAGCAGTCCCCCGTCTCTGGAGGTGTAAACCCCATCAACATAAAAACAGTTACTGTATGTTTTAACAGAAATTCCAAAACCAAAATAGTGTAGTGAATAAAATCCTCAGTGTATTGTCATGAGTCCTTCAATATCTCAGTGATTGCTTGTAGACCCAAACTATGTGGTATCATAGAATACAATGATAAAAATCCATTGAAATCCAAATATATGTGTCCAACCACTTTAGTGTAGACAATTTATTTAACAAGTGTCCTGAATCCCTAATATATGAATCCAAAAAGTGAAACCAAAGACTTTAAACAAAAGTCCACCCAGTCTGAAAGGCCCTCATTGGCTGACCCAATGCTCACCACAATGGGCCTTCCTTCAGGGGAGGACAATGATTTGTGGAAGGTGGTGGAATATTGGGACAATGGTCATGCACCTCACCAGGTAGTCTCTATATCGAGGATCCACCACCCCCAAGGAATTTCCATACGAGACCAATTTATCAATTGCAACCATAAATTCACTTTGTGGATTGAATGGGAGACTCAGATAAGTGTCAGAATCATTTAATTTTCTTTTAGCCTTAGCTATATAGTCTGTGGTGTTCATGACCACCACACTTCCTCCTTTATCCAATTGCCGGATAGTATAGCTGTATTCTCTCTTAAAGTCTTAAGGGCTTCTCTTTTGTTATCTTTTGAAAGGTCCTTTTGGTCGGTTAAAATATTCATAACTACAGTCATGGAGGAATTAATAAAGCAGCTGGCTCAGGCTAATAGTATGCAAATGAATGCCAATCACCAGGAAACTCTGAGAGTTCAGGAGCAAACTACACAGGGAATTCTGAGAGCAGAACAAGAAACCAATAGATTATGGCTCAAATCAATGAACAGACAGAGGTCAGTAAAGCTGTCCTGGAACAGCAACATCAGATTAATTGTCATTTAAAGCAAGAAATCCAGGTCAAGGCTGGAAAACTACAGAGTGCTACTGGACTAGTCCAGATACCAACAACAGGTACCTGCCCAGCGCCCCCTTTCTGTTACATCCTAGGCAGGTGCCTCTTCTACCTACCCCTAGTTCCTGCCCTGGTCTGAGGTGATTGCACCTTATCTGATTGGACATTTGGCCCAAAAAGTCTACTACAAATTAAGTGAACAAGATGCCATGGACTATATTAAACTGAAAGCAGAGTTACTATCAAGGCTAGGGGTTGATATGACTTTGAGAGTCCAATGAATACATAATTGTTTTTTCTGAACTGCTTGTCTGAAAAGATCACAGATGTATGACCTTCTTCACCTGATAAAGAAATCACTATATCCTACGGAAATTAACACCTACCCAGATAATCAAGAGAATGGCATTTGAAAAAATGTTTATCAGGTCTAATCCTACCAAGATCCAGCATCGGGTTGGACAAGGAGCCCCAAAGATATAGAACAATTGGTAAGCTTGTTGGAAAGGCACAAGGCCTGCTCCCTGCTCTGAACTCTTAGTGCTCCACCCCACCCCCGATTGTGGCCCCAGTTAGGAAACTAAAGGTTTGTATTGCAAACGGGGGCACAGTGCGGGCTGGCAACAGGTTTGTGTAGTAAAGGAGTTAGTGTCTGGGGTGGGGGGCCCTGGCTATGATATAAGCTTTGTTGTACCAATTTGATAAAATACGTTGGAAAGTAGTGGAACAGCTGGTGGTACTCCAACTGTATAGGAGAATGGTATTAGGCATGGACCATAAACAAGTCTAGAGAGGACACCTGGGATGTGATAAAACCAAATAACATATTTTGCAGAGTTTTTCTGAACAAGGGTACATAGTGAGGTAAAAAGGTATTGTGAGTCTTGCCCAGAGTGTCAGTTAACTACTCCTTTGACACATTTTTGGAGCACGCTGGAACTACTGCCTATCATAGAGATTTATTTTTAAATAGCTATGGATTTAATTGGGCCATTAGTGGTTCTGGGTTATTTCATGCACTATCAATATCCTTTATGGAATATATGCTCAAAACCAATTGCTAAAGGACTGGTACACATGTTCTTGGTCCTGCACTGGTATCCATAGAAATGGATACCAGTAGAAATCCTTACTACTCAAGGTACTCCCTTTATGTCTAAGGTGATGAAATATGTATGTAAATTGCTAAAAAGTACGCAACTGAGAACATCATGAATCACCCTAAGACAGATGGGCTTGTGGACAGATTTAAAAAGACCTTAAATGGAATGCTTAACGGGTGATGGAACAAGATGGAAAGGACTGAGGCTGTTTGTTACCTGTACTTTGTTAACTATACAATTTCCCAGCCAGAAAAAAGAAAGTCTGAGAGAATTTACTATGTGAATCATCTTTAAAGATAGAGAATCTCTTTCTGCAGTTAAGCATCATTAGAGGGAAACTTATAACGAGATTCCTGAAGTGAAAGTAGCAAAGACAATGTGCCCTTGAATCTTTAAAGTATTACCTATTATAGAGCCACTTTAGGCTTATTACAGACCATGACCCACTCACTTGGGTGAGTCAAGCTAAAGAAAGGAATGCAAGAGTAACAAGGTAATTTCATTACAGAACTTCAGCTTCATTGTTGAGCATAGGGCAGGAAAGTGGCAACTCAATGATGATGCGCCCCTCTAGAGTCTATTGTCTGATGGCTAAATGGGACTGGGGCTGTTTGTTACCTTTTTTAATGTTTTCCATCAGGGAGGTATGCTAGGCTTTTATCTGGTTTCCACCATTTGAACTGGTGTATGGGAGACACCCACAAGGCCTTCTTTACATTGCAAAAGAAAAAATGGTGGTTCTTTTTATCAAAGAACTTCAGGTTGGTCCTTTCATTACAGAGCTTTATTGTTGAACATAGGGCAGGAAAGTGGCAACACAATGCCAATGCCCACTGTGGAGTCCATTATCTGATGGATAAATGGGACTAGAACTGTGTGGTAAAGGAAAGCCCAACAATATGTTGAGATTCATTTATAAATGTAGAGTATATTTAATCACATATGGTTGCTTTAGAGATACTAAAACTAGAAATGAAATCTTTTTTTTTACATTTATCATAACATTGTTTTTGCATGCTATTTATAATTTTGCCATATAAGTATTTGCTTGATGCCACACAATGTCAATGCCCACTGTGGAGTCCATTGGCTGATGGCTAAATGGGACTGAAACTGTGTGGTAAAGGAAAGCCCACCAATACATTGAGGTTCATTTATAAACATATTGTAAAGTATATTTATTTACATATGGTTGCTTTAGAGATACTAGCACCAAGGGAACTAAACATTGGGTTGATATAGAGAATTCATATTTATACCCTTGGTCTCCAAATCAAATTTTTGCATCTGTAAATCCAGTAATAGTTTGTAATTTACAAACTACTCCACTCCATTTAGGATGGATAATTAAGAATTGGCGATTAATACGCAATTGTAAATACATATCGCCTTTTCCATCTCCATTCTTACCTTTAAGCGCTATTTCTATGGGCATACCCTCCTTGCAACTTAATACATGGGTCCAAAACGGGGTACACTATTTCCGACAATTAATAGAGGGTCAAGGGTTAAAACCATTTGCCTCTATACAAAAAGAATTTCATTTGCCACATACTGAATTTTATAAATATTTATAGATCCGCCATTACTCAAATAAATGTATCTATCAAATCAATAGGTTACCTACTCTTTGGGAAGAGTTTTTTCAAAATCCAGCTTCTAAGAAGCAAGGTACCTCGGCATTGTATAAACACTTAGTATTATAAGATGAACCACCAAAATTTCACTTTATGCAAACATGGGAAACATTGCAACAAATGCAACAATGGAATGAAGCTTTTAAATCTCCATCCCTTTATTCTAAGTGTGTTAATCATCTTGAGAATGCTAGGAAATTAATCTACCAATGGCATTTAACTCCACATAAGCTACAAAAAATATATGGATCATCTAATAAATGTGTGAGAAATTGTGGTGGTTTAGGTAATTTCTTGCATATCTGGTGGTCATGTCCTGTTATACAAACTCTTTGGAAGTTAGTGGAGATTATGATCCAAAAAATCGTAAAAATTAATATTTTGTTAACTCCATCCCTAGCATTACTGGGCATCATGGAACCAAACTTGAGTTTGCAGTGCAATAAGTCATGTGACTTGTGCTCTGATAAACTTCAGTCACTCTTTACTGCTGTACTGCAAGTTGGACTGATATCACCCCCCTCCCTTTTCCCCCCCAGCAGCCAAACAAAAGAACAATGGGAAGGTAACCAGATAACAGCTCCCTAACACAAGATAACAGCTGCCTGGTAGATCTAAGAACAACACTCAATAGTAAAAATCCATGTCCCACTGAGACACATTCAGTTACATTGAGAAGGAAAAACAGCAGCCTGCCAGAAAGCATTTCTGGCATCTGATCTTTGCTTATGCTTGATTTACCCTGATTGCCTAAAAATTGTTCGCTGGCAGATGAACAGGATTGAGGTTGTTTTATATGCACTATACTAATCATCCACCAGAGGGACTTAAGAGTTACTTATGAAACTTTTGAGATGAGTCTTTTATTGTTTATTTACAAAAATAATATTTATGAATCTCTGATCCTGCCATGGAATCTAATGTGGTACCTTATTTTGCTAATGTGCTCATGAATAATATGAATATGTTTCCATATTATGCAAAAAAGTTGTTTCTATTCAAATGCTTTGAAGACAACCTATTTATTATTTGGCAAGGGTCCCCTTTTGGAATTGACAGATTTGGGGACTCTGCTCAATTCTTTCTCTCTACCTGTAAAATGTACTCTTTCTTTCAGTGACATGGTAGTCAACTTCCTTGATGTTCATATACAAAATAGGTGGTAGAATAAATACTACACTTATTTTTATGATCACCCCATGGAGTCATGTTTCTCTAATTGAACTCTGCCATTTCTGACCCTTGCCTGTCTGACTACTATGAACTCTGCCAATCCTGACCTTTGCCTGCCAGACTATTCTGAACTCTGGCAATATTGACCCTTGCCTGCCTGACTATCCTTTGAATGCTGCCTGTACTGACTCCGGCCCGACTGTGTACGCTTCTGCCTATTCCCTGAACTGTTGCCTTCCGTCCAAAACTTCGGTAACGACCATGCCCCTTTGCCTATCCAGAACTCTTGCTTTGCTCCTCTCTTATTAAGATACTAGCACCAGAAATTAAACCTTTTTTTTTTTACATCTATCATAACATTGTCTTTGCATACTATTTATAATTTTGCCATAAAAGTATTTGCTTGATGCTTCTACACTGCCTATCTAGCTCCCCACTTTCCCTCTATGAGGGGGCTGCCATATTTGTTCAGCAGTAGTCCTTTAGCATTTAAAATTCTGACTGGTTGAGAAGGGTCAGTCAGTTTGCCAAACAGTAAGGTTTAGGAACTTAAGTAGCAATTACTTAGAAAAGCAGTCCTATGAACTGTCATGGAATTTCAACTACTAGAGATCACTTGAGGTAAAAAATGGTAAAAAAAAAAAAAAGTTTATAGGATATGAGATCCATGGATTCTTAACCCACAAAGAGTTGGAACCCAAAAAAAGGAATCACAGAGTTTTTCTAGACTTGGAAATGTAAAACGGAGTTACCGTTTGGAGATCATAGAGTTATAACTTCACAACACAGAAAAACAAAGAACCGCTCATATAACCAATGAGATGGTTCTTCTTCAAGGTCAAGGTACTAATAACCAAGACTAGCTCTAGAACAGAACCAATCCAAGTCACTGGGGCTTCTGGGGGAATCTGCATACACAGAATGATATTCTATGTCACAGTGAAAAGCAATCAGCAGGACTTATAGGTAGCTTTTAATGTATGTTCATATTTTGAAAAGTCGTTTTTCAGTGTCAGTATCACTTTAAATATTGTGTTGCTGTGTCTATCTTCTTTATTGCAGTGAGCTGCAAATTGCACATAAATATTTGCAAATGACCTTCAAATTGTTACCTACAAATAGATAAAGGAAAAGACACTATAAATATAATGCAATGTCAAATATGACATATGCTGTTAAAAGTATATAAAAGCAATTAGAAAGTAAGTAAGCCAGGACAAAATAGTGGAATTAGTGGTATTACTGAGTAGATAAAATAAGGTGCAGATTTATCAAGGGTCGAGGTGAATTTTCGAATGAAAAAATTTCGAATTTCAAGCTATTTTTTGTGTACTTCGATGAGGGATTAGTCCAAATTCATTTCGAATTAGATTTTTTTTTTTTAAATTTGTGCCTTAGTGTCTGCAAAATATGATAATGGTAAAGTGTTATTTGAAATCAAGACATAGGGGCATATTTATCAAGGGTCAAATTTAGAATTGAAAAAACTTCGAAATTCGAATTCAAAAAGACCAACCGAAATTATGTTGAAGTTTTTTTGGTCGAATAGGTCAGTTTTCGATCGAATGGGTCCGTATTGGGCAGAATTTGAATCGTACAAATCGAAGGAATTTGATCGAATTCTATTCGAAGTTTTTCCCAAAAAAACTTTGATTTTTCAAAGTCCACCAATTGACTTCAATTGTTCCTAGGAGGTCCCCCATAGGCTGAAACAACAATTCAGCAGGTTTTAGATGGCAAATGGCCGAAGTCAAATTTTTAAAAAGAGAGTACATGATAAATGTTTTCAAATTCAAATCGAATTTGGACTATTCCCTAGTCGAAGTACACAAAAAATAGATCGAAATTTAAATTTTTTTTATTCGAAAATTCATTGTGACCTTTGGTAAATCTGCCCCTAAATGATATAACTAAATATAGCTAACATAATCCATCACTTCACAATGAAACATGTTGCATTATGAGTGAGGCTTAATCGTGATAAATAGGTATGCCACCTGGCCCGCATTTCACTAGACTAGCTGTTAATACACCGGCAAAGGCTGGGCCACTATTTTAAGTTTAGTGGCAATTTAGTTACTGGTGAATTGTGATTCCCTGAAATTGAGTCCATGGCCTGCCCAGATAAGCCTTTGATCTATCACAATCTTGCATTTTCTCTTCCCCAAATCATAAGCTTCCCTGGAGCCCTCCGCTTCTTTATTTCATGGACTACCCCTTCTATCACCCCCCCCCGGCTGTGATGTACATTTTAAAAGGTGGCAACCGTAGGGGCAGGGAATTGTAGCCTGTGAACGATCTATGGTACTGGGTATGTTTGTGTTGAAACATATCTGGAAGGTCAGACGGTGTTTTTAAAAGGAAGGTATATTTTCTCTTTAACCAGCAAGAGGCTGATCCTGAGCAACCACAAAAGCAATGTTTCCTCTAAGGTGTGTGCTAATGCACACCTTAACAAATTTTGAAGTTGCTGTGTGCACAAAGAATTTTCTGTGAAAACGCAAAATTTTGGATTCATTTTGGCCTGAGCAAACAGTTTTTAAAAGTTTAAAATGTGTGCATAAAATAATTTTTTTGAGCATTACTATTTTAATGTCATTAATAAATAAAGAGAAGCTATTCACAGTTCTTGATCTTATCATCAGAAAAGCTGACAAAAGAAGAGAAATTGCTCTTATTGATAAGTCTTACTACCACTCAAAACTACTAACACAGTTATCAGAATACCATACAGAATCGCAATACATAACTACAGCAGATTTTACATACACGTCAGCCCCTTTGGGTCACAACTATGGATTAATTTTGACAGCTGAAAGTGCAATACCTTAAAGGTCAAGCACAAAAAAAAAGCCCAATAAATAACAAATAACAAATAATTCTAAGCAACTTTGCATTATAAATAAATTACACATTTCCTATGGTTTTTAAGTTATCTGCATATATGTATTGCTATTGAAAGCAGTGTTTGTCTCTTTCTATTCTCTGCACTGGTGGATCAGACTCTTGATACAATGTAAGACAAGGCAGCTGATTAACAGACGTGTCTGTGCTGGGGAACTAAGACTTTTGCAAAAATGTTTAAAACGTAACAACCAGGAGTTAAGCAAATACTGTTTCATTGTAAATTGGAAAGTTGCTTAGAATTATTTTTATTTGGGTTTAACTTGCCCTTTAACATCTTCTCCAACTTTCACCGTTATCTATGTGGACCTATATACAATATACCATACATCTTATCTTTGCTTATGCTTGATTTACCCTAATTGCCTAAAAATTGTTCGCTGGCAGATGGACAGGATTGAGGTTGTTTTATATGCACTATACTAATCATCCACCAGAGGGACTTAAGAGTTACTTATGGAACTTTTGAGATGAGTCTTTTATTATTTATTTACAAAAATATTCTTTATGAATCTCTGATACTGCCATGGAATCTAATGTGGTACCTTATTTTGCTAATGTGCTCATGAATAATATGAATATGTTTCCATATTATGCAAAAAAGTTGTTTATATTCAAATGCTTTGAAGACAACCTATTTATTATTTGGCAAGGGTCCCCTTTTGGAATTGACAGATTTGGGGACTCTGCTCAATTCCTTCTCTCTACTTGTAAAATGTACTCTTTCTTTCAGTGACACGGTAGTTGACTTCCTTGATGTTCATCTACAAAATAGGTAGTAGAATAAATATTACACTTTAGATTTATATGATCACCCCAGGGAGTCATGTTTCTCTAATTGAACTCTGCCATTTCTGATCCTTGCCTGTCTGACTACTATGAACTCTGCCAATCCTGACCTTTGCCTGCCGGACTATTCTGAACTCTGCCGATATTGACCCTTACCTGCCTGACTATCCTTTGAATGCTGCCTGTACCAACCCAGGCCTGATTGTCCTCTCTAGAACTTCACCTGAACCGACCACTGCCTGTCTGACCCCACTTGTACTCTGCCTGTACCGACCCGGCCCGACTGTCTTCTTCTTCTGCCTATTCCCTGAACTGTTGCCTTCCGTCCAAAACTTCGGTAACGACCATGCCCCTTTGCCTGTCCAGAACTCTTGCTTTGCTCCTCTCTTATTAAGACCTGGCGGCATCTGAGTAGCTGAGGGCTCCTCCCATAGTCAAAGGCGGCTGCTACAGGTGGAAGCAGAGCCGTGACCAGGAAGCCTAGCACCTGTTCTGGATTTAGGGAGCCGATCGTGATCAATACAACGGGCCAGAAAATGGATGCTGAAGGTCATGCTTCCGCTGTTCCTCTTACCACTGAAGCACTCCTCTCTACTCTAGCGCTTGGAGGAACAGGAGAGGAAACAAGATTTTATGGTGCAAGGCCTCCATAATCTTTCTCTAAGGTTGGAAGCTGTGCAACAGATGCCTAATCCTGTAGTTCAACCTCCTGTTGCAGTTTCTGTGGGTCCTTCTCCTTCTGCTGCTTGTGTAATAGGGATAATACCCATGAACCAAAGATTTCCTTCCCTGATAAATTTAGTGGGGTTAAGAGAAAATTCTTTATTTTTCAAGAGGCATGTAAATTGTACCTTAGCTTTTTCCCTCATTCCTTTGCTATCGTAGAGGAAAAGGTAAGGTTCATGATAACCTTGTTACAAGGTGATCCACAAATTTGGGCACTAAGGTTAACCCCCCTGATCCTGCCCGCTTTTCCCTAGAGGTATGGGCACTAAGGTTAACCCCCTCTGACCCTGCCCACTTTTCCCTAGAGATATTTCATAGTACCTTGGCAATATTGTACAATGACCTCTGTACCTCTGCCGATACTGCCATTCGTAAACTCGCCAGGGGAAAAGGGTAATAGAGGAGTACTCTATGGAATTTCACAGCTGGTCTGTTGAGATAGGGTGGAATGACACTTCTCTTCATAGGGCTTACTGATTCTGACAAGGACAGTTTGGCTATTTATCCTCCTCCGTCCACTCTGGGTGACCTTATGAGGTTGGCCATCCAGATTGATAGGAGACAAAGGGAAAGGCAGGCTGAAAGAGGTATATATTTACCTTCAGCATGTAGTGCTGACAAAACACCCATTCCTTCATTGCCTATTCCTCAGGAAGAACCCATGCAAATGAGGGTCACTCATCTGTCCCCTGAGGAAAAGGCTTGAAGGCGATCCCAGGGTCCATGTTTATAATGTGGGGATAAAGGCATTTTCTTAACCAGTGTCCTAAGAGGCCGGGAAACTTCAAAGCCTAAATGGAGAAGGGGTCAAGAAGTTTCCTCACCCCAATCAACCTCTAGGATTCTGGTACCTGTCATTTTGTCCTGGCCTGGGGGTTCTGTTAAAATCTCTGCCTTTGTGGATTCTGGGGCAGTGGGGAATTTCTTGGATGCTGCCTTCGCAGTAAGGTATAACATTCCCCTTATTCCCCTTATACCTCCTATGAGAATTTTGGCAATTGATAAGAGCTTACTTAGGTCAGGGCTGGTAACCCAAAAATCTATGGTATTAACCATGTGTACTAATAATATGCATTTTGAGGAGTTATCTTTCCACATCATTGATGGTTCCTCTTCTCCTCTAATTCTGGGGTTACCCTAGTTAGAGGTTCACAACCCCCACATAGATTGGATAACTGGACACATTTTTCAGTGGGGATCCAAGTGTCTAGTTTCTTGTTTAATCACTCCTCAAATAGTAGCAGTTACCTTTTTAGAGGGTTTACCCATGGCCTATGCTGATGTGTTTCCTAAAAAAGCAATTGAAACACTACCCCCCGATATGAGCTACGACTGCCCTGTTGATCTGATTCCTGGGTCTACCCCTCCTAGAGGAAGAACATACCCTTTTTCCTTGCCTGAGGCTCAGGCTATGAAAGATTATAGAAAAGGAAATCTTGAAAGTTGTTTTATTAGACCCTCCAGTTCCCCGGCATTTGCTGGATTTTTTTTCGTGGGTAAAAGGATGGGGGTCTTTACCCGTGTATTGATTATCATGGCCTTAACAAAATCACGTTCAAAAACCACTATCCCCTTCCGCTATTCTATGAATTATTTGATCATGTAAAAAATGCTACCATTTATACCAAACCTGATCTTAGAGGTGCATATAATCTTATTCTCATTAGGGAAGGGGATGGGTGGAAAATGGCTTTAATAACAGAGATGGCCATTTTCCCGGGATTTACTGGGGTGTATCTTGATGAAATCTTTATTTTTTCCTCTAACTTAAGTGACCACTGACAACATGTGCGTGAGGTTTTACTCAGATTAAGGTTAAATAATTTGTTCACTAAATTAGAGAAATGCACCTTTGATATTTGATGTGGTACGGTGATCCTCTTTATGGGTAAAAAGGTCCCCTGCTATTTGTCTATAATGTACTTGTAAAGTGTAATCATGTCCCCTTGCAAGCGCCTTTTTTCCAGAGAAAACAACCCCAACCTTGACAGTCTCCCCTCATAATTTAAGTCTTTCACACCTCTAACCAGTTTAGTTGCATGTCTCTGCACTCTCTCCAGCTCATTTATATCCCTCTTAAGGACTGGAGTCCAAAACTGAACTGTATACTCCAGATGAGGCCTCACCAGGGACCTATAAAGAGGCATAATTATGTTTTAATCCCTTGAGTTAATGCCCTTTTTAATGCAAGACAGAACTTTATTTGCTTTAGTAGCCACAGAATGACACTGCCCAGAATTAGACAACTTGTTATCTACAAAGACCCCATAATCCTTCTCATTTAAGGAAACTCCAAACACACTGCCATTTAGTGTATAACTTGCATTTATATTATTTTTGCCAAAGTGCATAACCTGTATTTATCAACATTGAACCTCATTTTCCAGTTTGCTGCCCAGTTTCCCAACTTAGACAAATCACTTTGCAAAGTGACAGCATCCTGCATGGAACCTATAGTTCTGCACAATTTAGTATCATCTGCAAAAATAGAAACAGTACTTTCAATGCCCACCTCCAGGTCATTAATAAACAAGTTGAAAAGCAAGGGACCTAGTACAGAGCCCTGCGGTACTCCACTGACAACACTGGTCCAATTAGAAAATGTTCCATTTACCACCACTCTTTGTAGTCTATCTTTTAGCCAGTTCTCTATCCAGGTACAAATACTATGTTCAAGGCCAATATTCCTTAACTTAACCAGTAACCTTCTGTGTGGCACTGTATCAAATGTGTTAGCAAAGTCTAAGTAAATCACATCCACTGCCATCCCAGAAACGAGGTCCCTGCTTACCTTCTCATAAAAAGAAATTAAGTTAGTCTGGCAAGATCTATTAGTCATAAAACCATGCTGGCACACACTCATAGTATTATGATTTGCTATAAAGTCCATTAACCCTTCGTCAGACTAACTGGCCTATAGTTTTGAGGCTGAGAACACACCACAATAGCAATTTGTCAGTCTCTCGGCACTATGCCAGACCTGTGCTATCATATCACTCAAGGTAGTGATGTGGGGTTTGAGTGGATTAGTTGGTGAACGGGAGGAATCCTGGAAGTTATATTATACATATCCTTTATGTTAAAGCGTACTAACAGAGGAGCATCGCCTGTAGACCAATATATGCCGAAAAGATATAGACCAGAATCGCCTGGGCTAGGGTTCTCTATAGTTAGGGTGAATTTGGATGTAGTCGGACCTTTTGTGAGGGTCATGCGAGACAGTAAAGATCTACCCTGTTTATCTATTCGTTGAAAAGCTGATCGTGGTTGGTAATCCCAACTAGGCCCAGTGTTCCACCCGACAGAACCCCAATAGTCACAATTAGGTCCCCAGTATGCATCAGTTACGCAAACATATCAAGTCCCCCTGTCATAGTTCAATTTTCCTGAACACCCTTCGGGACCGAGGTCACATGGGGAAAAAATGAAGGTAGCTACATGAGTGCTAGAAGAATTAAACCAAAAAGTAGTCACACCTTGTTCTTGCCTTATAACAACCTGTTGAGCCTTCCCAATGGGAAAACAGATTATAAAAAGGATATAGAAAGTAATCATTTTGTAGTATCAGGTGGAGTGGTTTTCTTGCAATGAGATGCGTGTATCCAGGTGGTTTTCCCTTCTAGCTTAACTGAAGTAGCAGTACTAAGTAGAACTTGGAAGGGACCGTCAAATCTGGGCTCCAAGGAAGTTTTTCCTACAAATTTCTTTACCAAGACCCAATCTCCTGGCTTCAGATTGTGAGCGCCTGTGTCAAGAGAGGGATCTGGAATAGAAGAAAAAACCTGAGCATGCACTTTGGTTAGTTCATTGGTTAATTGAGATACAAAGTCAGTCACTATATCAGATTGCAATTGTAATTGTTGGGGAAAATAACACCCTAATCTAGGGGCCGACCCAAATAGAATCTCAAAAGGAGACAATTTGTGGACCCCCCTTGGTGTGTATCTGACACTGAACAGAGCAATAGGCAGGCTATCTGGCCATTTCATTCCCGTATCTTGCGCCATCTTTAACATTCTTGTTTTTAAAGTACCATTCATTCACTCATTACTTTTCCGCTACTCTGGGGATGGTAGGGCGTATGGAAATGGAGTCACACCGAGCGCGGTCCAGATGTCTTTAGTGATGGTAGCGGTAAAAGCTGGACCCTGGTCACTCTCTATGACTTCCGGGACACCGTAGCGACAAACAATTTCAGTAAGTAATTTCTTGGCGGTGGTTGTTGCTGTCATATTCGTCACAGGATATGCCTCTGGCCATCCCGAAAAGTATGGGGTGCCGTTTGTCCCAAATACATTCTGTATACAAAACTATCCCTAATACACAGAATGAATGTCTCTCATGTTATATAAGTATTTGTGACCATACACAGAGAAAACAAATATACAAAAGACTTATTTCTATTAAAGAATGAAAATAAAATCTGGTTAGTGCACAAAAGGATGTCATTATATCACAAACTCCATTCTGTACAGTTTAACAAGCAATCTGTCGCACAAATGTATAACCTCCATGTAACGGACGCACTTATGTGCAAAGTTACTTACAGAATGAATTATGTAAAAACAAAGTTGGACATAATATATAATAGTGTAACTTACTAGTGCTCGTCAAGCTAGATTTGACTGACAAAATAGATATCTGTGACAGAAAGCAAGATTTTATGGTACAGGATTCATTCTTTCCACAAAATGACAGTTTTGTTTCACAAAACAGATAAAATAACTATTCTGTGAAGCAACACTGTCAGTCACATTCCTGAACCAATAAGAACAAAGCTTATTGCCGTATACAAACAAGATGAGAAGTGGCCAGCTCTGCTCCACATGGCTAAGGCAAAGTATCTGACCTGCTATAGAGGGCGCCCTCTAATGTCCCCTGTGCTGCATAGTAATAAACATGAACAAACCTTTCCTAAAAGAGCTGCTGAGAAATATAATGCTGCACTTATAATGATTGTAGAGAAAGAAAAGTATGCAAAACTTATATAAATATGATCATTTTAGGTGATATGGCTATTCTTATTGTAGTGACCGGCTTGTGTGGCCATTTTGGTTAAGGGCATTCCTGCTTTTTTGCCATTATCTTATGACTCACTCCTCTTCCTGTGTAAGCTCAGAGTAATTATGGGACAGGCCACATCCACCTGCGATGTTGTAGTAAATGTACCAGAAGTTACTGTGCTTGTCTGGCTGCTTTGCCTGACTCTCAGAGTCAGTTATAAGTTTTGTATATGATAGTTAGACTCCAATGTCTCCTCCTAGCTGTAATCTTGCACCAATTAGCTTGTAGTAGTCTCTTAATGATGTGCTTAGCTATAGTTCAACTACGCTTTAGCCAGAGACTTGGGACTAGGGTTGCCACTTTTTTAAAAATGTTTTACCGGCTGCTGGGGGGCGGGGACACAAAGGGGCGGACCGTGATGTCAAAAGGGGCGGGGCCACACCACGGACACTAGAAGAAGTAAGCGAAAAGGCAAGTTCCAGGGGATTGGGCGCAGGCTGAGGGCTCCTTTTAATCGTATTACAAATTTACCGGCAGCTACATTGCTGGTAAATTTGTAATACCGGCCTTGGCAGGTATTTTACCAGCTTGGCCGGTAAAATACCGGCCGGGTGGCAACCCTACTTGGGACTGATCATGTGTTCACATACCTCCCAACTGTCCCTTTTTCAGAGGGACAGCCCCTCTTTTGACAGCTTAACCCGAGGTCCCTCATTTGTACTGGAAAGTCCCTCTTTTCTCTGCACTGAACAGCCAGAAAAAAAAAATATAAGTTCTAACTTAATTGGCTTTTGGCAGAGAGGCCAGTACAGCTAACAGGTGCAACTAAGATACTTTGTAACAATTTTGAGATAAGAAAATAAGTAATCTTAACAGTTTAGATAAGGAGAAATATTTTCAAACTTTAATAACCTGCCAAACTTTGTAAAATGAACATGGTAATTATGGGGTGTGGCCACAAAAATTTTTTTTACTTCCAGAATGTTGGGAGGTATGACCACGCATTCTCTATAGTATGATGTGTTATATGAGCAGCCACTCCTGAGTACTGTGTGTAAACAAAAGGGGGTCATTTAGGCAGGGGCAATTTTAGGGGATCATAATCTATTTATATAGAAGCAAGAAGCTGCACAATGCTTTATATTTATTTATAACAAAAGACTCTAATGATGCCGTCCCCTTACCTGCCCAGTGCTTAACCCTTTCACATCAGAGTGGGTCGAGGGGGGCACAACACTAGAGCAGAGAGCACAACTGCGCCCATGTCACATGCAAGTCCAGGGCCGCCAGCAGGGGGGGACAAGTGTCCCGGGCCTGAAGGGGGGCCCAGAAGTGCTGCATTTTTCAAAGAGCCGGGTCCCCTTTATGAGCGCCCAAGCCATGCGGCCATTTCGCATATTACAGAATGCGGAAGTGCCGAAAAGACAAAGCTGAAGTCCCGAAGCGGCGAAAAGACCCGAATTCACGAAAGGAGGTGAAGTTGAAGTCCTGAAGCCTTTTGTTTACACACAGTACTCAGGAGTGGCTGCTCATATAACCTACACATCATACTAAACACAATGTGTGTGCACATGATCAGTCCCAAGTCTCTGGCTAAAGCTATTATGTAGTAGTTGTACTATAGCTAAGCACATTATTAAGAGACTACTACAAGCTAATTGGTGCAAGATTACAGCTAGGAGGAGACATTGGAGTCTAACTATCATATACAAAACTTATAACTGTCTCTGAGAGTCAGGCAAAGCAGCCAGACAAGCACAGTAAATTCTGGTACATTTAATACAACATCGCAGGTGGGTGTGGCCTGTCCCATAATTACTCTCAGCTTAGACAGGAAGAGGAACAGGAGTGAGTCATAAGATAATGGCAAAACAGCAGGAATGCCCTTAACCAAAATGGCCACACAAGCAGGTTACTACAATAAGAATAGCCATATCACCTAAAATGATCATATTTATATAAGTTTTGCATACTTTTCTTTCTCTACAATCATTATAAGTGCAGCATTATATTTCTCAACCATTTGTAAAAACTTCCATTTATGAACCTGTAGTGTTTAACAGCAGCTCTTTTAGGAAAGGTTTGTTCATGTTTATTACTATGCAGCACAGGGGACATTAGAGGGCGCCCTCTATAGCAGGTCAGATACTTTGCCTTAGCCATGTGGAGCAGAGCTGGCCACTTCTCATCTTGTTTGTATATGGCAATAAGCTTTGTTCTTATAGGTTCAGGAATGTGACTGACAGTATTGCTTCACAGAATGGTTATTTTATCTGTTTTGTGAAACAAAACTGTCATTTTGTGGAAAGAATGAATCCTGTACTATAAAATCTTGCTTTCTGTCACAGATATCTATTTTGTCAGTCAAATCTAGCTTGACAAGCACTAGTAAGTTACACTATTTTATATATTATGTCCAACTTTGTTTTTACATAATTCATTCTGTAAGTAACTTTGCTCATAAGTGTGTCCGTTACATGGAGGTTATACATTTGTGTGACAGATTGCTTGTTAAACTGTACAGAATGGAGTTTGTGATATAATGACATCCTTTTGTGCACTAACCAGATTTTGTTTTCATTCTTTAATAGAAATAAGTCTTTTGTATATTTGTTTTCTCTGTGTATGGTCACAAATACTTATATAACATGAGAGACATTCATTCTGTGTATTAGGGATAGTTTTGTATACAGAATGTATTTGGGACAAACGGCACCCCATACAATTATGCGCCAGTTTTCTGTCTGTAATCTAGGACCATTGGAAGTTAAATCGCAAATTGTTGCGAGTTTGGCATAATCCTTAACGGCCTTTGTTCCCTCCCGCCGTTTAACAATTTCAAAAGCCGGTATCCCCTCCGTTGGTTTGCTACTCGTGTTCCCCATTTCCATGTAGATAAGGATGGACCTAAAGGTATGACAGAAGGTCCCCAACTCTGTCTATTTCCTCGGCCTCACTCTCGTCCAATCCAGCAGCTGGGTGACTGTCACACACAACTGGGTGTTGGCCGTTGGTGAGCGCTCTCGCTCTTATGTCAAACAAACTATCACCCAGGTCACTGGGACCCACAGCGAAATGGACGTTGAGACGGTACACCAAAAAGTCTGTAAACCCTGGGAGGACTGGTCCTAAACCTAACCCACTAGCAGGATAACCCCCTGGCGTGATTTTGGCTAGTCTCCACCCTAATGGAGTAATTCCAAAAAGCAAACCACACACGCAATTAGGGCAGGACATCGGGTCTCCTATTCAAACAGTAGTTGCAAATACACAATACACAAAGAATACCTACTATCCCCAGACCTAATACAAAAAATACAATTTGTGGATAGACAAGGAAAAGAGGTAGTTTAACCACAGTCACAACATGACATAACATAACTTCAACTCTGGTGGGATGTCTTTATTGACTTTAGTCAGATATGAACAGAGGTAGTATAATACGTCCCCGGGCACTCCGGAAATGCCAGGACCAGCACACGCTGGCTACTCCTCTTCACCCCGAGCGCCAGTCCCTTGTGACGTATATAGACACACCGCCTCCCACTGGACACAGTTACACAGCTGGGGGGGTCTAGGGTATGTATATCTAAATATATATTTATAGACAATTACAGGACCTCTGTCCTTGTCTATACCGCCTCTCATTCACTACCTCGGACTGCTCCGAATTTCGGCAGTGACACCGAGAGGTTCAACTGGTATATATTTTGGGTATATAATATATCTCCCGATACTATCTCTTTTCTCTCCGTCCAGAATCTCTTTATCTAATCCAAATCACCCAGAGACGAAGTAACACATAACATAAACCGGGCAATAGATACTCTTATACAGGTCAGGTAAATGGCACCAGGCAAGATGTTACCTGTCTTTGCTGGCTGTTAAAAGTCGATATAGACGACAGACACCATCAGTAGTAGGTATAGGTATGACACAGGCAAGAAACTAATAACATAGGTCTTACCTGTGTCCCGGAGGTGATCAGTCTCCGTCCTTTCCTCTACCGGGCGACTGCTGTCCGTAGCATCAGCTAATGGTCAGCCAGAACCTGGTGCCCCACGTTGGGCGCCAATTGTTCGGGACAAAATCAGTCCTGAGAGTATCTATTCCCGTCCTAATTAGTTTGTGCAAAGGTCTAGACCGGAAGAATGACACTGACACAGACAGTTCAGTATACAAAATGCTTCTTCTGCTTTATTCTAACGCACAGAGGGTTATATAGGTTAGGTGGGGTGTTGGCTGGCAACCCCGGATACAAGAGTTTTATCAGCATAGCCAATGATTATAACAGAAATCATAATATGTCCTTATTTGGAAAGCTTCTGCAGTCATCTTCAGGAAACAGGTGCAGAGTGGCTTGGCCACAAACAGTCATGACAGTTGTAACATCTTCTTTAGCATGACGCTGTTTCTTTGAAGAGGTTCCTCTTCGTTACTTCCTAGCATGTAGCAATATATGATATCTGTCTGCAAACAGCTGAGCAAGGAAATAGCCGAAAACACACAGCATAACAGTAAAATATCTAGAAGATAATAAAGTAACACAGACACCTTTCCTCCACAAATGAATCCTGAAGAATTAAGTAAAGAGGTTTGGCAATCACAAAACTAAGCTCGCTAAGTACCCTGAGATGCATACCATCTGGCCCCGAACCATTGTTTATCTTAACATGTTCTAGTCTCTTTTGAATTTCCTCATGTGTGAACCATGCATCATTAGTTGTATTACCAGAATAAGGACTATTAAGAATGAAACCTTCATTAACTGGTTCCTCATTTGTGTAGACAGATGAAAAATATGAGTTCAGAATCTGTGCTTTTTTGTTTTCATCAACCAGCTGACTCCCCTCTGATATTAAAGGTCCCACCCCTTCCTGCTTAAATTTTTTTACTATCAATATATTTAAAAAAATATTTTGGATTATTTTAACTGCTTGCTGAAATATCCTTTTCTATATCAATTTTAGCTTGCCTTATAGCTTTTTTTTTTTGCATGATTTATTGGCCTCCTTGTACCTTATAAATGATTTGGCTGTACCAGCTAACTTGAAAGCCTTAAAATCACATCTTGTCTTTCCCACCTAAGCATCAACACTTCTATTGAACCAAAAAAGTTTTGCTTTGCAACATTGTTCCTTGCTTACAAGGGGACTATACTGACATGTATATTTATTAAGCAGCATTTTAAAGACTTCCTGTGTTTAACCCTGTGAAAAGCATTTCCCACTTAATATGTTGCAGAGATGCCCTTATACTGATCAATCAAATACTGAATCAAAGTTTGCACGTCTGAAATTTAGTGTTTTAGTTACTCCCTTATAGAATTGCTTCTGAAACAGAATCTCAAAGGAGACCATGTTATGATCACTATTCCCTAAATGCTCACCCACACAAATGTTAGAGATGAGTTCAGTATTATTAGTTATTACAAGATCCAAAAATGAGTTATTCCTAGTAGGTTCTTGAACGAGCTGGAATAAAAAGTTGTCATTCAGCATATTTACCAACCTACTAGCTTTGTCTCTTTTGGCAACCCCATTACCTCAGTGAATGTCTGGATAATTGAAGTCACCCATAGTAATAACTTGACCTAGTTGTGAAGTAGCTTCTATTTTTAAGAGTAGCTGGGCTTCATACTCGACACTTATACGAGGTGGTTTATAAAATACACCAATGATAATTCTCTTTGTAATCTTTTGCCCAGTCAAAATCTCTACCCAGAGGGATTCCTCACCCTCACCAGTGCCAGCTATGGTTATTTCTTTAACACATGGCTTTAATTCAGGCTTTACAAACAAACACACTCCTCCACCCTTTTTAATCCCTCTATCCCTCCTAAAAAGGGTGTAACCATTTAAATTCACAATCCAGTCACATGTTTCATCCCACCAGTTCTCACTGATACCAATTATAATATCCAACAGACCGCAGCACACTGACACGTTGTTTCTGTGAAACTTTTGTGATTTATTGGCTCAGTAGACAAAAAAAAATGCAACGTTTCGAGTCTCACAGGACCCTTTATCAAGCATGTGGTTACATTCATTACTCTGTGTTAAATAGTGAACAAAGAGGGCGGGGAAAGGTCAGGGGAAGTGGTGGGCGGGAACATCAATTACAATCACATTTTTGATACATATAGTGTATAACAGTCAGATTATCAGTAACCATTGTGATCAGTGCCCATATTCATGAGTAACATAAGTAGGTGCATCAAACTGATGTCTTATAGAAAAATATATTATTTGTGCTAGTGATACCAATTATATCATAACTTTTAGAGCATGCAATTAATTCTAGGTCTCCCATTTTACCTGACAAACTCTGTGAATTTGCCAGCATACAACTGAGGTTACTACTTTTACTTTTTCAATTTGCATTACTTAGTGGAGAATAATATGTTAACTTAGTATTAATCTGTTTTCCTTGTAACAGAGGGACCTCCTCAGCTTGTAAACTGTATACCCCCTCTCCTCCCCCATGACCCCTTACTAACCCCACTGCCCCATCTACCCTAGCTTCCTACACCAAGACTTGAGCCATGTATTTAGCTCCCTAAGCTCCCACTGTCTTCCTAAACTTGCAGGTGGCACGGGCAAAATTTCAGAAAAAATTACATTGGAAGACCTTCCTTTGATTTTAGAGCCTAGATCCTTGAACTCACTCTTTAAGGTCTTCTATCTACCATTTATTTTGTCATTAGTACCTGTATGTACTAAGACAGTTGAGTCATGCCCAGTCCTACCCAATAATTTGTCTACTCGATCAACCACATGTGAACCCTGGCACCAGGTAGACAGCAAACTAATTGATTGTAGCGATCCGGTTAACAGATTACCCATCCACTAATAACTGAATCCCCCTACAACCACAATCTGCTTAGAGGAGGTCTACAGTTTTGTGGGTAAGGTACGTGGAGTTGAACACAATGAACTGTATAAACGTTATGTGGATGATCTTTTGTTTATATGGTAAGGGACAGAAGCAAATTTCACTGAATTGGCTAAAGAGCCATAATGATTACAACCTAGGTTTTACTCATTTGTTCAATCACACCACAATTGACTTTCTATATTTAAAACGCTCGTGATCAGTGTCTAATCAAGAGCACTGTTAGAAAGAAAACAGCTAGTAATTTCCAATAAGGGCAGATTCCTGCCATCCCAACCATGTCTTTAAAGCAGTGCCCATAGGACAATTCCAGCATTTGAGGCTTAATTGTAATACCACTGAAGAGTACCTATTCCAATCTATTAATTTGCAAGATCGGTTTTTAGCCTGTGGATATCCATTACAACCTTTAAAGATGGAGTTCCTGAGGGCCCTTTGGAGTAATAGATCAGATTTGTTATACAAACCTAAGGATACCAAAAAAAAAAGGATACAGGAAATATGCCACTATTCACCACTTCATATAGTGAACAATATTATAAGATCAAAAGCATAGTCTAGAAATACCTCCCTATTTTAATGGAGATGAAAAATTAAGAAAAGTTTTGCAGCATGGTTGTAAGTTTGTCATGTGACGTACAAAAACCCTGGGGAAACATTTTATCCCCAAGCGATGTTAGTGGAAAGTGTAGTACAGCATCTTGGATCAACACCATAGGTTCCTATGGTTGTGGTGCAACCTGATGCAAATATATGGAAATTGAATACACTGGAAAGCTCTTTAAGATAAAGAACTTTATAAATTGCAAGTGCAACACAATGTTATTGTGTAATTTTTTGTAATCTGTAATTTATTTGCTTACCTGCAAAAAATGTAGCATCCAGTACGTAGGTTCCACCACAAGAAAATTGAAGTGCCGTATGCGTAAACATATTAACCAGATTGTATCCAGAAATTCGAGTTCTGTTGTATCTAGGCATTTTTTGGATTGCATTGATGGGAACAGTGCATATCTCAAAATCAAGGGATTGAGAGAATACTCTCCACTTCGAGAGGAGGAGATTAAGCATCATTACTGTAACATAGAGAAGCCTTCTGGATTTTCACACTAGACACACGACAACCGAAGGGTTTAAATTTACTTTTTGATGTTCTGTGTTTTGTATAGAAAATATGTTTGTGAAAAACCTATAAAATATGGTCTAACTATGATTAGTCTTTGAAATAAGCATAATAGGTTGGGTATTGAAAAACTTCACCGTTGCTATAATTTACACAAATTTAATTATATATATTATTCCAAATTCATTTTTTTAATTAAATATTTAGCATTTGGATGACCTCTTTTAAACTATCAAATTTGTTAAATTCATATTAAGGCACCTGCTTTTATTATTTAATTTTAAATTAATAAAATTGGGAGCTGCTGCACAACTCATATCGAATTTATTCCCTTACTTAAAAAATCACTTCACTCACATTTCGCATTTTAAGTAATTGCACATACTGTAGATGGTTTTTAAAACAAACACGAAGGCGTAAGGACCCCGATGACGTCACTATGGCGCATTATTCATTATCTTAAGTCTGACAGTATTTGCACCTGAGTTTTCATATATGTTTTATTTATAGGTCTCACGGGTCATCCAGTGTTTCTACCTTCACAGCAGCGCTAAGTTTGTATGTACACGTTAATATGGATTCTGGGCAGCAGAGCAGACTCATTCATGTTTTCCCATGCTTCTGTGCACTGATGTCATTGTACTTACAGTTTTCAGAAAACCGAAAAGCTTTACTTTTAATATCCTGCCCAAGTTGCTGATGACAATCGCTTTGCATATTAATCAGGGGCTGGCGCTATCAGTTCAGTGTGACTTCCTTATAGCGGATAGAGAGGAACGTACAGGGCGAGGTTGACAGATCAGAGCGAGTGAGACGCACAGACACTTCACTGACACTTCACTGCTCACAGTCTCACACCTGCACCGACACCGAACTGATGGGACCCTGTAAACTGCTGCTGCTGCTGCTGGTGACCGCTATAGGTAAGGGCTACGTCTGAAAAGAGATCCATGTTCGTAAATTTAGGGACGCTTCACGATCATGACCTAATAATGTGTCTCATGTTCCCCCCACAGGCTCGGTATCTTGCTTACAGAATGTATCAGGGAATCAGAGTGAATCTATAACTCTCACAGCGAAGCTGAATTTACCTGCACAGGATCAGCGGGTGGTAACATGGAGGTTTGGTGTCAGTCCAATTGCATCTGCAGTACTGGGTAACTCTCCTACTTATAATAACAGCTGCACAGACAGATGCTCCCTGTATGGAAACGCTAATCTTCAGATGGACAATCTCACTCCTGCAGATGAAGGACAATATACACTTCTTGTAACCAACACAGGCACTGGTCAGCAACAAACAGAACAGTTTCAGCTCACGGTTTACAGTAAGTACCGCAGTGAAACGATCCACGAAAGTATATTTTCTAGTATTCCATTAACTAGTATTCTGAAGTTTATTTTACTTTACTCTTCATTTCTTTCACTGAACATTTACATTACAAATTATTTAGTCCAAAAAAAAAATGAACCTTATGAAACAAATGTTTATACAATATCCAGGTAACATGTATACTGCTTATTTGATCCTTCCTGATTTCCAGTGTCGGACTAGTAATCTTAGACCAGGGGCCCACTCTTAGTACTATTATTCGTCCTTTCCTCACTCATCTATTCTCCTTTTCTTTACATACTGTAATCTATTATTCCACTTTGTTCTCATAGAAATAGGGAATAGCCATGAAATAAGATAAATGTTTAGCAGCATGAGGGCCACTGACACCTGGGCCCACCGGAACTTTTCCTGGTATCCCTGTGGGCCAGTCCAACACTGTTGAATTCCAAGTACCACAAATACTACACAGATCATCAATCAGGCAGGCTTTTGTGGGAAATTTTGATCTGCTGATACAGGTTGGTCAGTTAGATGATGCTTTGGCAGCTGAGGAAGTGAATGGGAGCTATAGTTCCAAACATCTGAGGAGTTCGCTCAAACAGCCATTTCAATAAAAAGGTGGCCATATAAGGCCCCTCATAAAGTATCTTTACTTTTCTTCTGCGGTCCAGTAGGTTGGATACAATTGTATTGGTCTTTGTATGTGCACCTTTCATCTGAACTGACAAAATAGCGGGCTCATCCCTGTGCAATCTAGTAATTTGGCCAACAGGCCACACAAAAAATCTTGGATGCACTGATTTGATCACAAATTTTATGGGAATCTCACGGGAAACAGAAGGTGGATGTAATGAATGGTTCTCAGAATTGTCAGTTCAAGATCAGGACACAAGGAGCAGTGCTCAGCCACTTGGATGGGAACTTATTTTGCCAATCAAATTCACAGTGTTGCCCAAGTTACTTTTAATTGTTTCTTCCTAATTTGTAAAAATATAACAGAGTATTACATCCATTTGTACATTTTATTGAGAAAGTTACATAACTGGATAAAAGAAGTAATAGGTGCAACAGTGTTAGAATCTCCCAACCTAAAAAGAAAAAAGCATTTCCGATAGTATAGTATGTTTGTGCAAGTAACCTATTTGATTTGATAAATGAAACTACTCACAATATTCTAGCAGTTTTCAGGCCGGTAGTGTATCAATCAGTTAAATTCTTGCATCGTGAAAGGGCTTTTTTCTAGAGGGAAGAAACTCAAATAGTGCAGTAAAATAAGTAACTCAGTGGATGGTGAATACCGTCCACGCTTACCCCACAGTAGTTTAGTAATGCGAAGCTGAGAGCGCCTGTCTGAAACTCAAGAGTTGCGTTCACATTCAGCGCTGTGTCTCTCTCCGTGTTCGCTAGGGTTAGTAGCGGCTCTTACAATCTTCCGGCGTCCCTGCAGTGGAGATGTTCACCTCTTAGGCCAATGTTGCGGTAAGCGGGTCCTTACCGCAACGAGAAAGCGGGTCCGTCGCTGAATTAGCAGTACGATCTTCGGATCCTCTTTTCTTTGCGGTCTCCGAGACCGGCCTGAAAACTGTTAGAATATTGTGAGTAGTTTCATTTATCAAATCAAATAGGTTACTTGCACAAAAATACTATACTATCGGAAAATTATTTTTTCTTTTTAGGTTGGGAGATTCTAACACTGTTGTCCAGCGCACCTATTACTTCTTTTATCCATTTTACCTCAAACGTCGATTAGTGGATCGACACAATATAGGTGCTGCTCTTTTATATAAAGGAAACGGAAAAAAACAAGGCGCTGAATCTTCGACCCCTTTACACAGACTCAAGTTACATAACTGTTTTGGTTATGGTCATCTGTGGGATACTAAAAGATAAACCCCATCACCACATTACACCAGCTCTAAAGTGATTGAAATCATTGTCATTTGTATTCTATTGCTGTTCCTGGACATTATATAGACCTTTACAAGATATCTACCACAGGAGGGCAGCCTTTCAAAAGAATTGGAGAATGAGCCCAATAGCAAGCAATTACCTGTGCTGTAGAAAACCGTAGATATATGTCCTATAAAGAAGTCACAGATAAGAAATCACATAGAGTATACCCAGATATTCAACTGTCTGCCTGAATTTAAATGCATTTTTAGCTTCATAGATCTATCTGAATATTCAGATTAGGGTTTGGATTAGTTTGTTATTCAATTTAGTTTCTTGTGGAAGTTTCTTTAATAAGATGAATCCATTAATTTTGGATTCTGTGCATCCCTAACAGACTTGGATATGTGGAAAGGCCACAAAGGCCCGGGCCTAGGGCGGCAGAATTTTAGGGGGGAGGTATGCTGCCCAACCACACCCACAATGATTCAAATGCACTGGGGATTTGCAGGAGATAAAATAGTTTTTAAAATTTCCTGTCCACCAATCCCCAGTAAATCCGGCCCTGATCCCTAATTTATATATGTATATAATACATGCAGATAAACAGATATATTAGATTGTACCCTTCTTTGCATTATAAATATGCATCAAATCATAATTGCACTGTTAAGAAGGGATCATTGAATTATTATTATTAAGATGTATTTTTAGAGTGCCAACATATTGCGCAGTGCTGTATGTGTGGTGATGTAGGTCATACATTGAAGGATAATATAACCCTAAAAATGAATATGGCTAGATGGAAAGTAATAATGCTAGGATTGCCAAATGTAAGGCACCCCCAGCGATTGTAATAATCTACCTGATACCCCAGGCTCAGTGGCGGAACTACCGGGGGAGCAGGGGGTGCGAGCGGGCCAGGGCCCGCACCCCCTCAGAGCCCCCCGGCAGTCCGTTCACCGCTGAAAATGCGGCGGTACGGAGGGGGCGGGGCCCGGCTGTGCATCACGCACCAGGGCCCGCCCCCCTCAACAAACGCTACTGCCCAGGCTAGTGCAGCTGTTAACAGAAAACTGCCCTGACCAGGGTACTTCTTCCTGCTTCTTCCTTTTATGTGCAGGTGTGCATGCGCAGTTGAGTGAAAAGCTGAACTTTAACAAAAACGCTCTCTTTTCACTATACTGTGCATGCACCAGCCCAGGGGTACTGAAGAAAGAAGAAGCAGAAGAAGAGGATCCCAATGTGGTGCTTGATTAGTAGCATCCTGTACCGCTGCAGAGTACTGCTAACAGGACCACAGGCCTAGTGTATTCGGTAAGTGATTATACTCACTGGGGTGTGCCTACTATTTGACATCCACCAATTATTTTAACTCCCCTTTTCCTTTAAATAGCAAGCTTACTGCTCCAGCCTAAAAGTTCAGCATCTCTATAACAGTAATAATATAGGCCTTCAAAGCTGTCAAGCAGAAAATTAGGTTTGTTTGCTTTTTAATAGCACTGGTATCAGAGCTGCCATGTAACATGGATCTCAATTAATCCCAATTAATTACTAATCAGCCTTGTATTGTAATGTTATATTCTGTACGTACTGTATGTCCTTGTGCCAGTCCCTAAGCTCGGGTAAGTGGCAGCAGCCCAGCATGTCATTTCCATTTTTACATATTTTGTGTTGTATTTATCTTGAATGTATGGATGATTTAGTAAACTAAAAGTATATGGTATATAGAACTATTTAATGTATTTGCCCAATGGGCTACTTTGGCAAAAGAAGCAGGTTTTCAGCACTATATAAACTCTGCGCTGGAAAGAAAGGGGTCCAGTCCCAAGGGCTGCCCCTTAAACTGCTGGCTAAGGCCAGGCCCACAGGTGCCCTTACAGCAATATGACCCTGCTGATTATCTGTTTGCATTTTTTGAAATGCGGTATCTTTACAAATACAGTATTGTTAAAAAAGTGTTGATTATTTGAAGTGTTTTTACTGGTCTCCTTAAAAATGTTAAATGTGGGTTCTACTGTATTAAAATAGATATTTTGGTCTTGTGCACACTTGCGCAATAACCCTCTATGCAGAGTTCTAAGTTGAGCTGAGAAAATTGTGATTGTGCATGCCCACATTGTGAAGTCATTGAATGTGCACTTTTGTATACAAGCACCTTCTTCAAGATAAACCAGTGTCTGCAGCATGTGAGTATGCGCACCCTTAAATAGAACTGTTGTCAAAGATGTTTATACACTACTGGCAGTTGTTGGAATGCACCTCAATTTTAATTATGATCTCTGTGCTGCTACCAGTGAAATAATCAAAAATAGAAAGCAAGGCACATTTCAAAATACCATAGTATCAGACCCCCCCCCCACACACACCATTTTTTTGTGAGGTACCACTCCTGTCACTCTTCTGAGTTCCCCTGACTTCGGTTGATTTTCCTCATAGATTTAGCAGGCGAACATCAAATGTGTGCCTGTGCAGTGATGTCAGTAGAGTGTTGTGCGCATGCAAAGCACAGAATCTGTAGCTTTAGAATGATCATACTAATCTTACACTTGTGTCAGTCTCTGTAACACCTGAGAAGCAGTGATGTGATTCCTGATCTGGGATCATGGCACAGGCTGGTGTGGAGTTCTATCTGTGTTCCAGGATATCCATTTTTTGCCTGTCACTTGCCTACCCACATAGAGTGTAAGCGCAAAGGTTGAGAGTCTGATTTACAACTTTATTAACACTTGGCACATAATGGAAGACAGTTAAATATTATCCTTATCTATATTAAATTTTCATCAACCTGCATGTGCTATATTAGCTCCTAGAGGGTTTTTTAGCACCATGGAATATAGCTAAACTATGCATGTGAATGGTTATTAATACATGTGAACTGTGCATGGTTTTATATATTAATATTGAGTGCCCATGTGTGCACAACCCTCTATGGAGGGTTCTCCGTCTGCCATGTAAAATCTTCAAAATCAAGTAGATGCCCATGCTATGGTTGCCACCTTTTTTGTCTTTGCAGATTGGGCAAGGGGGTGGTGTTGGTAATGTTGGAAGTGGGTCATTGATATGTGGAAACATGGCTACTGTGTGGCAGCCTGTGAATGGCCAAATTGTGCATTAGTAAGGTGACAAGCCTGCTCATCTTTCAGATTTTTTTTTGGGCAGGCATTTTTGAACCGGACAGCTGTTTCTCCACCTCTCTGTTAGACCTGCTCTCAACTCCCTCCCAAATCTTCCTTATTTCACCCTTTCACCATACCTTTCCCTCTTTCATGTTATTCCTGAATCCAACCTCATGAATTTTATTGATACCCCATGATTTCCATTAGGCAAATGGTTTGGTGGCCTTGGACCAATTTATGGCGAGATTATATGTTCTGAGCTGTTAGTGACTAATGTTATTGGGAAATATTTGCTAAAGGGAATAATTGTATTTCAATAACATTAACAGTAACTATTGTATCAATTCTAACAGTTGCCTGTAATGAAGGGATTCAGCTCAGCAGGGACAAAGATAAGAAATGTATCAAATAAATGTATCATTTTAGAACAATTTCGAGAGTCGGCAACCCCCCCGCAAGATGCTTTAGAAAGTGAAAAATTACACTTTAGTATTAGAAATACGGTCACAGATAGAAAATAGAAAGTAATTGGAAAAAGTCTTTATTTCTGGCGATCTATCTGAAACCAACTGAACTGGAAAAGTGTTGGAAGGTGAACAACCCCTATAAGTAACTCAGAGTAACCAATCAGATGTTTCAAAACAGCTGACTAGTAAATTCTAGCTACTACTGATTGGTTGCTGTTTGTTAACTAGAAAGTAGCACATTTAAGTTAATTTATTACATTAGCCCACAAAAGATGTCATAATCATACTTTCAAAAGTATACACTCAACAGCTAACTCCTCGGCATAAGGGAGAGGATACAGAATTACTACTTTTTACTGAGACGCAGTGAATGTGATTTCCACTTACTTCATACTCCAATGAAACAGTTGCTTTTTAAAATAGCTTTAGAGTACTGGGCTGCTGGGCCACTTCTGATGGCCAACATTTCTGTGCAATATAAGTTGTGCCATGTTAGCATATCTCCCTGTTATTTTGGGACTTCCCTATATACTGAGGTCTTCTGGGGCATTGTACTTGTTTGCTGCATTACCAGGGATAGTAGTTACCAGCACCTTATATCCTGGGGAAATCCATACTGACCAATAATATGTCTGCTTTTAAACAGATGAATAGTGAATGCTATTTGCCAGTTGGTTTTTATGGGTTACTGCACCTGACCAAATTTAGTAGGGGTCATTTAGTTCCATTACTAAAGTTGCATTTGTGCAAATTTCCTTGTGTTCAGTTGTTCATAAAACCCCATTTATTAAAGGAACTTGTGTCAAAGGGTGCTGGTGGAACTTATGTATCGTTATGCTCAGGCCTGGGTGTGTGATGAGGCTGCCTAGGGCAGCTAGACTGTAGGGTGGCATGCCGCCCAGTCACATTCTAAGAAGTGCTTATCACCAGCATTCCAGCACATGCATGCAGTCTGACCCTTGGGGGCAGATTTATTAAGGGCTGAATAGTAAATTTGATTTTTTTTTAAAAAAAATTAGTGTCAAAATTCACACATTTGAATTTTAATCCCCCCAATTCTAATGTAAATTTGAATGTGAGATTTATCACACCTCGATCATGGAAACAGTTCTAATTCGCACCTAAAACCTGCCTAGTTAATTTACAAATCAATGGCAGATGTCCATTGACCCATTTGAATATGTTATAAGCCTTCCTGACACTCAAGTTTTTTTTTGGAGGAAAACATGAAACAAATTTTCAGATCGTTGCCATTCGATCGAATTTTAGACGTTTTCATAAATTACCTCCCATTCGAGTTGTGAGTACATTCGAATTTATTAGCGTAAAAAAAATCACATCAAAAAGAAATTCGACCTTTGATAAATCTGCCCACTAGTGTCTTTTATAGCATAACCAATTTAAATTATGACTTGCACAATTTCTGTATATAACCTTATCAACTAATCTTGCTCTATCCCACAGGTTCATGTGACTTTGGAACTCTACAATCAAACAACATGCTTAAATTTATTATTTTGCCTCTCTGCTTTTTTCTTATACAAGTTGGTATTTAGTAATTTTGGGGTGTTTCCTGGCAGCTCCAAATAGCAGATATAGTGACTTGTTATTAATGATACACAGTGAACTTGAGTTGCATGAAAAATGATAGCTAATAGCACTGTGCCACTGACACTGCAGTTTTCTGTTCGTACAATTACTGGCTATGTTTGCACTGTTGAAATGAGAATTATACCTTAGTTGGGTATAATAACTGCTGTACCACTACAAAATACGTTGATTACTTTAGTGGTCAGATATTGCTTAATAAGTGGGGGACCAGAAAAAAATGGTGTCAAATGTGGGAAAATGTAAAATGAGGGAAATGCATTATATATTGTGGGACCACAAAAATGGTGTCAAATTTAGCAAAACTTAAAATCAGTGTTTGTCAAATTGAGGTTTCTCAGTAAGTGTTTTCATGTTTTATGATCAAATATATGTTTTCTCAGTATGCTCATGATTCTTGCCAATTAATTGCAGTTGCTTACATTAATGTTTTAACAGTATTTTGAATAAAGCTGTCTTGCTCAGTATGTCACATTTGTGGTTCTACATCAGTGTTGTCCAACTTCTGAAGGTACCATGGGCTGGAATTTTTATGGCCTACATTTGGAGGGCCAATAATGAAAGCCAGTGTTGACCACTCCCTGTTCACAACCACTTTAAACCACACCCATGTTATCACAAGAACTTCCACATTAATGGTGGTAGCACACCAAAAAAACCAAATGGTTGGTGTTCACTGCAGGTATATCACTTATCACTCATATCTGAAAAATGTTTTATGTCATATTAAAACAAACACTTAAATCCATATGCCTCCTCCTCCCCTGTGGATAACACAGCAACCCCCAGGGCACATTTAAACACTTTACGGGCCTAAGGTGAACAATGTGGGCAGTTTCAGTCTGGGTCTCAGGTGTGAACAGTAAAGGGTTTTACAAATGTGAACTATAGAGGTGTTACAGGAGTAAACAATGCAGGGGGATTAAAGGTGTGAACAATACAGTACTTTACTGTCTGAATTTGAGGTGTTAATTCAGGGGCCAGTTAATCTCTGTACTGACACTTTACACACAGGTAATCAGACACAGCGGGCAGACATTCATGTGAGGGGCTACAGTTTTCTACATTGTACTAAAGCATATAGGGATGCAATGAACACAGAACATTGCTTACAATCAGAAAAACTATTGTTGTAAACATTTTTTTGGCAATATTTTAAATACCTAAATGGGGAATGCTGATAACATCAATTTGATAAAATATGAGAACTATAGGGAATTTGAGATGTAGGTCCTGTGCCTAATATGTTGTCAGTGTCAGGGTTGATATGCTGGTAAAAACTGCTGAGGATATTTGTAATATTCTTCAAGGAACCTCAGGTCAAATTTTGTCTAAACCCCAACAAATTCTGTAATATTAACAATTTTATAATATAAACATGTTTGGATCAACAGCTCTCTCTGAAGATTCTGGCTTTAACTGATACAGGAAGTGCATATACAGTAAGGAGTCTCTTTATCATGCTGTTTAAAAAGTGGAGTGAATCATTACCAGTGATGTTGCTCATATCAACCAATCAGATCTTTGCTTTTGTTTTCTATCTGTTGAAATCTAATTGCTGATTGGTTGCCCTGGGCAACATCACCAGTAATGCTTCACTCCACTTTTTACACAGCATGATAAACAGACTCCTTAGGGTCACTTACATTCTGCCCTTCAAAGACAGCTGGTGAACTAAAAACCTGGCTGAATAAAACTGTTAAAACTGCTAAATAGAACATTTATGGAAACTGCAAAAGAGCTCAGGGACCTCTAATATTCCTATTTATTTTGCAACCCTTGTCTGTTAATTTATTGTTAGCCCCTATTTATTAGAATATTTTTGTAGTAATATGTTGCTACTCATATGATGAGTAATTTGCAGAGCTGTCAGCATGGCTTCACACCCTTCCCCCATCTCCCTTCATTATATATAATCCCCTTGGGTTTTTAGTTTTTTGAAAAGAATTGGATGTGTACATGACCAGTAAGCATTCAGTGACATGTTTGTCCTGTGAGCATTAAGTAATGTCAGAAGGGCCTCTGCGCATGTGCAATGACATCTCATTTTGTGATGTCACTACGCCGTGCCATATTTTTCAGCAGCATGCAAATCAGTAAACATTCAGGACACAGAAGGGCATGTGTGTGTGTATACACAATGAGCATTCAATGACGTCTGAAGGACTGTGCATGAACAATCGGTCAATATGCCACGCCCACATTTTGCTGTGGTGCACAAAGCAATATGCATTCAGTAATATGGAAGGGCCTATGTGCATTACACTCAGTTATGCCAGAGGGACTTCTGCATACGCGCAGTGATGTCACATTCATGATGTTATCAGGCCATGCCCTGAAAATCTTAAAGGGGTTGTTCATAATTGAATTAACTTTTAGTATGATATATGAGAGTATGGGAGTGATATTCTGAGACAATTTGCATTTAGTTAAATTTTTTTATTATTTGTGGTTTTTGCATTATTTAGCCTTTGCAATTTCAGTTGCTAGAGTAATAAGTAGCAATACCAATACATTTGTAGCTTTACGGAGCATTTGTATTTAGAGGAGGTGACCCCCATTTTAAAGCTGGAAAAAGGAAAATATTTCAAAAACTATATATAAAAAAAGAAAAAATGAAGGCCAATTGAAAAGTTGCTTAGAATTAGCCATTCTATAACATACTAAAAGTTAAAGAGGAACTGTCACCCTAAGAAATAATTTCAGATTCTTTTCTATTGTATTAAGCAAGCATAATAAACTTTACTTACACAAAATATAAATTATTAACATTTTGTTTCCTTCAGTCTGGAAATCCACATCAAATGGCAAATGCCATTTTGTGGATACTGTTATACAGGCAAGCTTTATACCATACCAAAATCAGGGAAACCTGATGCCCAGGACCACAAAATATAGACAGTGAGAAGGAAGAGGAATGTAAAGGGTGCAGTGACATCAAGAAAGAGCAGAATAGAATATGAAAGCAATTGCCAGTAGACTACAGTTAGGAGACAAGATTTTTTTACCAACCCCCATATAATTTTTGGTGGGGGGAAGTAGAGCCTTATGCCAGTTCTCAGAGTGAAGAATGATGGGTTATTGCAATCTGAAAGTAAGGTGAAATTAGTAAGGGATACAGCCCATAGCATGCCCAATCACTGACCAAAAACAAATCTCAGTGAGAAAATGAAAAACCTGAGTTAAGTTAATGATGATAAAAAAACTATGTGCCATTGCACTGATGCTGTGTACAAAATATAACAATTTCTCAGTTTGGTAAGTGTTTCCCGATCACTGTAAAAACATGCCGTTTTATTGTTCTTGTCTTTATATCATATAGCTGTTATACAATAACATATGCAACTTATGTTAGTATTTTTAAAGAATGAATAAGTATGAAAAAATAGTGCTCAATTAAAACAGATCTAATTGCAGCGATTAACATCTTGCTATTTGTTGTGCTACATTGGCAATAGGCCAAATTACTGTAATAACAGGATGTTTATTGCATAACAAAGCACCCAATAACTATATAGATACTCAGATAGTAAAGGATGACTGTAACATACTCAAATTAAAGCAGGACAAATGATCAGAAAAAGAAAGCACAGATTTCCTGAACAAAAATTGACATTGAAATGATGGAACCCCAGCAAATAGAACGCAAGGACCAAATGTCTATGAAGGAAAGTATAAAAAGAATTCTGCCTAAACTTATATTCCAAGGAGTCTTGAATTGCCTAACTTGCAACAGTCCTGTTAAGACTGAGATGACTGCAGGACAAATAGACTGAGCTGAAAAAAGAAACTTCTATTTTTGAAAAATGGAGCATGCTACAGAAAAACTTAGAAACAATATTTTGGTTTCTTTGAGAATGAACGGTGGAGGCTGACTTTCTTTAAGGTGGATTTCTGTTATAAGTGAGAAGCTGCATCAAAAGAAGGTCTTTAATACACAAAGTACAAGACAGCAGGGAGGAGAGTGTAAGAAGTCAAATTGTATAAGAAAAGAGATGAAGTGAACGAGTCAACTGCCAACACAATAATATATAAAGGTAACAAATCTGTTTTTTATGTTACACAAGATAAGAAAAATGTTATTAACAGTGTAACATTGTGAGTAATATTGGCACAACTGTGTTAAAGCTTCTATAAACCTTAAACTCCAGCAGAATCTCTGAATTTTCTTTGTGTGCAAAAAAATGCAGATTTTAGGGGTTAACAGCATGTGCTCAGCATAATTGTTAGACCTGTGATTCCTGATAGGCAGGTATAACCACTTCTGCTCATTTTAAGTAGTGTCCCTGTTATGTAAGGTATCCCAAACCCAGAATAAACCCCATGGTCCCAGCCACGGCTCACACTTCTGACTATAACATCCACCTTTTGCTTCGGAAGGAGCCCTCCAGTACTCGGATGCCACCAAGTCTTAGGGGTAAATTTATCAAAGAGTGAAGTTCCGCCACTAGAGTGAAATTCCGCAGCTCTCAATTCATTTCTATGGGATTTTGAAAGATGTATTTATCAATGGGTGAAAGTGAAAGTTCACCCTTTGATGAATATGCCTTTAAAAATCCCATAGAAATTAATGGGGAGTGGCGGCATTTCACTCTAGTGGCGAAACTTCACTATTAACTTCACTCTTTGATAAATATACCCCTTAAAGTGAGAGGACAAGGAGAGAGTTCTGGACAGACAAGAGAACCAAATGTTTACAGAAGGAACAGGGAAATAGGAGTGTGGTCAAGGGGCAGGCAGAGTCAATACCATTCAGCAGAGCAGTACAAATTCAGGATACAAGAATGTAGTCTAGGTCACAGGCCGGGTCAATAACACCAATAAAAGTAACAGGATCCAAGTAGTCAGAAAATAGGCAAAAGTCAGGACAGGCAGCAAACTAGGGAAGGTCAGGAACAGGCAGGGTCAAGGACAGGTTAATCAGACAGAAATTACAGCCTGGAAATGGACCCTAGTTGGACAATGAGTCAGTGCAAAGTAGGTGGTTTTATAGGCAGACTAATGGCTTACACAGATCACTTCTGGTCAGACTAGCAACAGGTGAAACAAGCCATGCCTACATTCAATTACAAGAATAGGAGTGAACCAGAGCCTTAGCTGACTGGTCACATTGAGCAGTGGCACAGAAACAGCAGGTCCCTGGTTGAACTCCAGGCAGGATGTTACATTCCCAAAAGAGTCAGCTACAATGTACTGTGGCCAGGTTTAACAGCCTATGTGTGCAAAATGAATAGTGAACCAGTACTCCAGCTTGTTTTGTTTGCTTTCCAATCAGCACCTTGAAAGGAAAGGGGTGAAGATTCCCAAGACATTTGTGCAAGCTAGAGTTCATGAAATAAAATAAATGTTGATGGAATATCAGGAATGTTGATGGCCCTTGATAGGAGCTTATAGGTGATTTCATTCATTAAACAAACATAATTTAAGGCCTGTTGGTAATAAAAGTTGCAATCAATGTTTGTATCAGGCATAGTAATTTACAGTAAAAAGATGTCAGCTTTAAAACCATATTCCTAAACCTAGTAGCAATGTGTTCTTCTAATGTTAAGTACTTATATGGCAGATCAAAGCAAAAGTAATTTGCTGTATTACAAAACTGTGATCTAGCATTACACTTCTTGGTAACATATATATGTACAGAAAGTTATACTATTCTTAAAAAAAACGATACGCTTTTTTTATCCAGCCTTCCTCTTATCCTGTTGGACATGGTGTATTTCTGTGGATGGAGGTCTTTAGTCCTGTAAATATTATAGTGGTGTCAACAGAAATACAATGAAGGAAACTTAACCTTTCCTCTCATATCAGGACTCTTTGATTTAAATAAAAATCAAGGGTTTTCAATAATCTTAATTTCTGTGGGCTTTATTATGCATTATTTGGGCAAATGAATGGAAGATGGCCTTCAGCACCTCTCAAGCCTTTTAGCTTATGCAATGTCTTGCTGTCTTACATGAGTTCTTAGGGATCTTCTGGGAAACAAATTTTCCTTTTTCCTTCAGTTTGTCTGGCTTTTGTTTCTCATAACAGTTGTCAAATTAAATGTCTTAAAAAAAAAGAAAGAGGAAGAATGTGAGTCCTTTAGGCAAGAGCTTGCTGAACCCATAGACACAGAAAGGAAAAGGGCAGGAGCAGGGTGATGAGGGCGTAGTCTGTCAGGGTGGAACAGGTGCAGAACCGAACAGGACGGAGAGGGCAAACATCAGGACTGGACTGGACAGGGTGAAGAGGGCGAGGAGTCAGGACAGGAGCAGACTGGATAGGAACAGGATGGAGCAGGAGTAGAACAGGAACAGACTGGATGGGACAGAATGTTGCTGGCATAGATAAGATCAGACTGGGGGCTGGGTAACAGGAGGACTGGATAGCAGGAAAGGACTGAATAGCAGGAAATGACTGGATAGCAGGAAAGGACTGGATATATATGACTATGAAGATTTTCATTCAGCCAGGTCATGGTATATCTAGTATAGGTAAATCTAAAAAACTGGACTTGCTGAGTAATCATTGAAGACGTTTCACTACTAATCCGAGCAGTTTCTTCAGTTCAACTGACTGGTGTGGGAAGTTTTCGGCATATAAACTCTTCCACTAATCACAATGGCACATTGTAACTCTTCAAAGAGGTGACATCTGAAGAAACTCACAGAGGTGTTGATTCTGTGTAGTTACTGTGATAGGATTATCCAATGTGTCATGCAACTCCTAGATACAGGTGTTACTTGTGAGAGTTGCATGAATGGATGTGTGAAGTGTTCTGAATCCGCCGGGGTACAGATGTTAGAAGAGCATTGTATGTAGCAGACAGGTGGTGTCGAAGGCCCCCTCTTTGTATATTTTTTTTATTTACAGTATGGTTGTGCTGGAATTCCTTGGGTGGAATTATTTTATGGAATTATGTTTATTTTTCTACATCCCTGATGCCACTGAAAACATCACCTGTTAATCTGATGAAATCTTCCATCTCACAGAATACTTTTGCTGATAAACAGTGAAGTAAATTTCTTCAGTACTCTTTTGACAACAAAGTTTGGTAGTCCAAGTAGATATATACATCTAAGGGGGTTATATTTTAAAGTCCAAATGCAAAAAAACTTGAATTTGAATTTTTAGAGGAAAAAAACTAACATTTTTCAAGATGTATTATACCCCAAGGCTACTAAAAGTCTGAATCTGAAAATACTCCATCTCCAACCTGTTGTGATCCTATAGAAGTCAATCGCAGAGGTCCCCTTTCAAATTTGAAGATATCAGATTCATGGTCTGCGCTGAGTTTTGTCCATAAAATACCCTGAACTTTTTGAGTTTTTTTATGAATCAAATTATAAATTAGGTCAAATCATGGATTATAATTTGACTGGATTTTTTTAATAAAAATATTAATAAAATATTTATTGAAATTCTGATTTAAGTAAATAACCCTCCCCATGTACTAGCTCCTTAACACTATGGACATATTTATCAAATAATGAAGTTAGAGATCGCCACAGTCCACTAGAGTGAAATTCTGCCACTCTACTTTCATCTGTATGGAATTTTTATACGTTTTTTTATCAATGGAAGAAAGTGAAAGTTCACTCATTGATAAATACACCTTTCAAAATCCCATAGAAATGAATGGAGAGTGGCGGAATTTCACTCTAGCGGACTGTGGCGATCTCTGACTTCACTATTTGATAAATATACCCCATAACCTTTATATTCTGAAATTCCAAATCAGGTTAAATTAACATTTTACCAAGAATTTTTAGAGGCAATTATATACAGAATGTGATTACTAAATGTATTATTACTGATAATTATCTGGTTTTTGGCAGTAGCAGCAAGCAGGGACAGGAAGCAAGGCAGCATTATAGTATACTTATATGATTATGATAAAATTGGACATCCTGCCCACATTTAGATTTAGAAATAACAGTTGGTAGAAATCAGAAGCAGCCCTCCGTTGGATAGTGAACTCATATGTGAGTGGTGTTCAGGGTCAATTCAAACTTTCCAATATTAAAGGGAACCTGCAAAGTTCACTTAAGAGACTAATTGATAACTTCCCATTCACAATCATATTAACCAAATGTTTATTTGATCGTTTCACATTCAGAAACCAGCCTATCAATGTATTTGTTTACATTTTGTTTTTTTCTGATACTACAGACTAGAAACATCACATTTCACAAAGAGATTTTTTTCTGAATACCACCCTGCAGCAAATGCAAATCAGATCCTTAAATCCACAAAGATACAAATTTGCAAATACAGACACTCCAGTAAAACAAATGGGTACTATTTCAGTAGCATACATGGAAAAACTAAGAATCGCAATGCAGCTACTGGAAATGTGGGGCATGTACTTTACTCTAAGCAGAACTGGTTACACCTATTACTTCATGAATAGCTTCACACAAAAATATACACTACACCAGAAACAAATTATTACTTGAAAACAATATTGAGTAAAAAATGTATGCCTTTAAATTAACTTTGGTATTTTATTAGATGAGTAATAAAAAGTAGCACCAAATAGATTTGTAGCCTTACAGATCATTTGTCTTTTAGATGGGGTCATTGGCCCTCCTTCTAAAGATGGAAAGAGTCAGAAGAAAAAGGCAAATAATTAAAACACTATAAAAAATAAAGGCCAGTTGAAAAGTTGATTATAATTAGCCATTCTATAACAGAATAAATTTAAGGTAAAGGTGAACCACCCCATAAAAGTTTTAGTGGGAGTGAATAATGTAGCAGTGGGCAATGTAGGATCAGGAAGAATGACTTGTAGGGGCAGATTTATCAAGGGTCGAATTGAAAATTTGAATAAAATTTAGTTTTTTTATGTTCAAAACTGTCAAATTCGACTAGGGAGCTATTCAAATTCGATTTTTGAGATTTATCATACGTTAATCTAAATCGCCTGCAGATTGCTTCATTTTCCGAAGTTGCCTGAAGTTTCAACTTCGGGCGACTTTGGAAAACTAAGAGCTCCGAGTGCCATCTCACCAGCGATTTACATTCTAGCTGGGGGGGAGGCAGTTCGTGGAGATTAGTCGCCCAAAGAAGAGGCGATTTGTCGTCAGGCGACTAAATCTCCCCGAATCTCTGTCTGTCTCTGCCCTTAAAGGGGCAACAAAGGTAACTGTTTTTTATCTCATTCAAATATTTAGTAATATTTTAGAAAGATACAAGGGTTTTTTTCTTAATTTAAATCTCCAATTGAATAGGGGCTTATGTAGCTCCCACCCTTCCCAACTATAGTCAGGTGATCCCACTGGTGTCTAATAAAAGGGAAGCCAAGTTTGGGAGTTTTACTTTGAAAGCAGCTAGTAAGTTGCGGGTAAAATGTAGTCCCTTTGTAAAATGTATAATGAAGCAATAGAATTCTTAATGAATCAGATGAGGGTTGAGTGTAGGACTGGCGAGATATGGGATGACTTTGACGTAGTTGGTTAGCTTAAATATATTGCAATATATGGACAAACAATCCCTGTTTTGTTGCACAAAATGTCTCTGTCTTAAATATATTGATAATGGGTTGAGTGCAGAGGACTTGTATTTGTCTATATGTATTTTGTGGTCACAGCCTCATTGCACCCCCGCCTAATGGTTTTAAATATTAGTGGTGAACACAACTTTCCCTTGGTTGCTTTATTATTATGATTTGAATTTCTTTTTTTTCATGAACCTCAAAATTTGTGGGTTTTTTCTACACTTCTTTACAACTCATTTTAATCAATTTAGATTTTTAGAGGTTTTCTTATATTTTTTCGCTAGTAATTTTTAGAGGTTTTTGAGGTATTCCTATTTGTTAGCTCATGGTTCAGCTTTTTTTATACATTCTATTTATATATGGGTGTTTTAATAACTTTCATGGAATTTGTAGTTTCAGAGAACATGAGTTTAATCATTAAATCTAAAATTTGACCTTTGATAAATGTGCTTCCACATCTCAATTTTTCTTTTTATAAATCGGCCCCTTGATGTTCTAAGGCCCTTTTGCTTCCCAACTGTTAAGTTTGGTAAGCAAGACATTGCATTCTGATTATTGTATAGGTCAAATTCCTCTCACTCTTACCTCACTCATTCCTCATTCATGCCCTTATGCATCAGACAGAAAACATAATATTGTAAAGTCTATAGGCCTATTTACTAACAATCAATCTTTTTTTTCAGGAATTTGTAAAAATTTGTAGTTATTCGATATTTCTTTAAAACTCCAAAAATTCAAGATTTATTAAATTTAAAAACCAAAAAATATTTTTTGTGTAATAAAACATTGTCAAACTTTTTATTTATGAAATATATTTATTTATTTTATTTATCTTTCTCATTTAGGTCCACTTACCCCTCCAAACCTCAAAGTGACCAATCCCACTAATGACAATCCTTATCTTGTTAATGACACCAGCGTGACCCTCCAATGTGACTCTGGGGGCCAGAATGTGGTTAATTACACTTTTTACAAAGATGGAGTAACTGCCTGCTCCCAGCGCCATGTGACCTGCAACAAAGACTTCCTGTACTTCCAGCCAATCGCGATGAGTGACACTGGGAGTTACACCTGTAAAATAGAGAACCCTGTCGGCAGTAACACCAGCCAGCCGCTCAGTATAATAGTCATAGGTATGTTGTTGTACAATGCAGAGGAAACTAGTTAAATACATGTACATTCACTGAGCGTTCTACCTGTGAATTTGTTGGAATTTGTGGAAATTGGTATATGCTACAATATACTGTATCTGTAAGGACTGAGGTACTTTCTGATATAGAATTATTATTATATATTGTTATATGTTATGTGACCATTATCTTGTTCTCTGGTTGGCAGCAAATGTATCTAATGTGGCACTGAGCAGTAATGCATCTTCAGAGCTGCTGTGGGCAGGGAAGGATTCAGTGAATCTAACATGTTCAGCTCTTGGCACTAATGTCACCTTCTCCTGGTACCTGGATGGAGCACCATTACCTCCAAACCCCAGATATCACTTAATGAATTCCAACTCCAGCCTCATTATCAGCCCTGTGGAGAGGACAGACAATGGGTCATTCACCTGCACAGGTTCCAACTTTGTGAATAATGACACCAGTAGACCTCTGAATCTGAACCTTAACTGTAAGTAAAGTATTAAGATGTGTGACAATGCATGGCAGAATACAATGTGACATATACTAAACAAGACCAACATTACAAGAGGAAACTTCAACTAATAGAGAACAATGACCATCAGTAGCCCCCCCCACTAATGTTTTAAAGGAGAATTCAACCCCTTCAATGCTAAAATCCCTCCCCCTCCCCTTTGTTGCCCCACTCCCTCCCTCCTCCCACCTCCCTACTTCTCCCCCCGGACAAATGCCCCTAACTTGTTACTGACCCCTCCATGCAATTCCTCTCCTGTTGAGTTCATGGCAGCCATGTTCACCCGTGTGCTCTTCTTCCTGTATTCGCCGCATTTGGTGGCACATGCCACCAAAAAAGAAAATGGAAACTTTGTGACTTTCGGTGCATGCGCAGTAGATCCTTACCGATAAATCCCTCTACTGCACATGTGCCACCAAATGCCGGAGGGGGGAAGGATTTTAGCGCTGAGGGGATTGAATTCTCCTCTAAATGTATAGGTTTTGATCTTATTTACATTATTGCATATGAATACAATGTCAAGATAGCCTTTTACTTTGCACCATCTTGTTATGTTATCCTTATAAATGATCAGTGTTCTGATGTTAGAATGCACCTTTTATAACTTAAAATAGAAGAAACACTAGCAGACAGTTGCTGCATTGTAAGAGCAGCACCTACAGTAGCTTTTTCATAAGCCCAATGCATCTGGCACAGGGAAGTGAATGTTTTAAATGACACAGTTACAGCTACAGTTAAAGCTCAGCAACATTCTTTGTTCCATGGGCCATTATACAACAACAACCTGAGGAACAGAAATACAGCAGTCAAGCCAATCATAACTGAGTGTTCCTATACCAGTGATACCACCTTAAGATAGCACTGAATGTAATGGAGTAGTACCCATAGTGTTGGGCTGGGAGGGCAAAGAAATGTTTCCTTACCAAACAGTTGGCAGATATCTTAAAGGGATACTGTCATGGGAAAACATGTTTTTTTCAAAACGCATCAGTTAATAGTGCTGCTCCAGCAAAATTCTGCACTGAAATCCATTTCTCAAAAGAGCAAACAGATTTTTTTATATTCAATTTTGAAATCTGACATGGGGCTAGACATTTTGTCAATTTCCCAGCTGCCCCTGGTCATGTGACTTGTGTCTGCACTTTAGGAGAGAAATACTTTCTGGCAGGCTGCTGGTTTTCCTTCTCAATGTAACTGAATGTGTCTCAGTGGGACATGGGTTTTTACTATTGAGTGTTGTTCTTAGATCTACCAGGCAGCTGTTATCTTGTGTTAGGGAGCTGCTATCTGGTTACCTTCCCATTGTTCTTTTGTTTGGCTGCTGGGGGGGAAAAGGGAGGGGGATGATATCACTCTAACTTGCAGTACAGCAGTAAAGAGTGATTGAAGTTTATCAGAGCACAAGTCACATGACCAGGGGCAGCTGCGAAATTGACAATATGTCTAGCCCCATGTCAGATTTCAAAATTCATTATAAAAAAATCTGTTTGCTCTTTTGAGAAATGGATTTCAGTGCATAATTCTGCTGGAGAAGCACTATTAACTGATTCATTTTGAAACAAATGTTTTTTCCCATGACAGTATCCCTTTAAGGCTTAGCACTATTCAAACTGTGTAGCTGAAGCCCATAATTGCCTTGCAACTGAAGAGACCCAGTACCGACTAGGGATGTAGCGAACTGTTCGCGCGAACTTCGACTGTTCGCGTCCGCCGAATGTTCGCGAACGTCGCGCGACGTTCGCCAATACAAGTTCGCGTTCGATTCAAACAAAAATCGTTCGACCATTCGACCATTCGATTCCTTCGACCGCTAAAATCAAAGGATTTTCGTTCGAATTGAACGATCGAAGCCATTCGATCGAATGAAATCATTCGATCGAATGGCTTCGATCGTTCGATTCGAACGAAAATCCTTCGATCGAACGATTAAAATCCTTCGATCGTTCGAATCGAACGATTTTGCGGATGTTCGAAGTTCGCGAACTGTTCGCGAACTGTTCGCGAACAAGGCTTGCAATTTGCGGCCTACTGTGATTGGTGCAGATGTTTAGATAGCACAGCCACTGCAATGAAACACCTCTCTATAATATGCAGCCTAACCATTTTTATATTATATTATTAAATTAGTTAGCTTCTTATAACAACATAATTTCCTTTTCCAGTGTTTTTAAACTCATTTTATCTCTTTCTTTTCACAGGGACCCCTGATGGAGACATTCAATGTATAGCAAATAAAACAGATAAGAATGTCACTCTAAGCTGTTCCTGGGAAGGAGGCAAACCTGCTGCCAATGTGACCCTGGCATTTAAGAACATTAACAAAACAGAACTGGAGAAAGTTTCTGAGATTGTATCAGAAGCTACTGTCACTAATACTGATTCACTGTTATGCAATGGCTCTCAACTTGAACATCAGTTCTGTATGCTGTTACTAGGTAAGAGACAGATTTGTCCACAGACCATTAATTGCAGATAAAGTAATGATTATTAAGGAGATGCAAGAGACTGTGGGCCGATTCACTAAATTCGGGTGAAGGGTTAGAATAAAAAAAACTTCGAATTTCGAAGTTTTTTTGGGCTACTTCGACCATCGAATGGGCTACTTCGACCTTCGACTACGACCTTCGACTTCAAATCGAACGATTCAAACTAAAAATCGTTCGACTATTCGACCATTCGATAGTCGAAGTACTGTCCCTTTAAAAAAAACTTCGACCCCCTACTTCGGCAGATAAAACCTACCGAAGTCAATGTTAGCCTATGGGGAAGGTCCCCATAGGCTTGCCTGTGATTTTTTTGATCGAAGGATTTTCCTTCGATCGTTGGATAAAAATCCTTCGAATCGTTCGATTCGAAGGATTTAATCGTTCGATCGAACGAAAAATCCTTCGATCGTTCGATCGCAGGATTTGCGCTAAATCGTTCGACTTCGATATTCGAAGTCGTACGATTTTAGTTCACAGTCGAATATCGAGGGTTAATTAACCCTCGATATTCGACCCATAGTGAATCGGCCTCTAAATGTTTTGGCGGATGTTGCGTGGGTGACCAGTCATATCAGATCAGATCAAAAAGTGAAGCAATGGTGAACTTACCCTTTCTTTGTAGATTTTCTACAAAGTTCACAAATCTCTGTACTGGGTGTTCTGTTTTGCAGAAACCTTATATCAAGAACATATGCTCATTTAACTTTAGCACCTTTATTCTGAGTACATCTTATGTCCAGTTTGTGTTTTTATGCGACATCACCCTGAATGTTTGGTAAATTCTATTTCTGGAATGGGATTGCAGTTTGGCAGGTTTTGGGTACAGTTCAAACATTTATCTTGAGATCCTCAGCTTTCATGATAGTTAAGGGTAGATTTATCAAAAGTCAACGTGCGTTTTCTAATTAAAAAAATTCGAATTTCGTGCTATTTTTTTGTGTACTTTGACTAGGGAATAGCCCAAATTTGATTTGAAAAATCAACCTTTTTTTTGGGAAAAACGTCAAATCGAATTCGGTCGAATGCACTTTTCCTTCGAATTGTATGATTTGAATTCGGCCGAATACGGACCGATTCGATCGAAAACGGACCAATTCGACCAAAAAAAACTTCGACTTCATTTTGGTTGGTCTTTTTGAATTAGAATTTCAACGTTTTTTCAATTAGAAATTCGACCCTTGATAAATATGCCCCTTAGTGTGGGATATTGCACTACCCCAACTGCACCCACTGTGTCCAATTTAGTGCAACAACACTTGCACTTACATTTGTAAATTACACTTCTTGTGAAGTAAAGCTTGTTTTTGCTCTAAACAGTTTTTCTTTAGCTTCTCCTTACCTCTGGAATTATGTAACTGAATTCCTCAATGAGGAACTCCCACTGTGGAAGTCTATTTATTGAAGGTTGGATTTTACTGGTTTTAGGGTTTTTGAAACAACTAAACTCACAAACTCTAAGTGAGTTATTTACTAAACTCCGAATGCAAAAATCACGAATGTTTGTTTGTTTGTTTTTTTATAAAATCAGACTTTTAAAAAATCACGAATTTTTGGGAATTTATTAAACCCTGAGGATGGAAAAGTCTTAAAATCCGGCATCTCAGACCTGTCGAGGTTGCATATAAGTCAATGGGAGAAGTCCCAATGATTTTTTGATGTGCGCTGGGTTTCGTGCAATACCCCAAAGTTTTTATAGTTTTAGGGTGAAAATTCAAAAAAAAATCGGGAAATTCATGAAAATTGGATGAAAAAATTTTAAAAAATCTTGAAAATCTGTTTTTTTCCTGCAAAGCAAATGTCCGGGAAAATGTAATAACAAATAAGCATAAAAAAACCTGAGTGGATTTCATAGGTAGCATAAAATATTGAGATAAATTCAGACTTTAATAAATAACCTCCTATCTCTCAAAAACTACGAATGCCATGACATTTATTAAAAGATTTCAATAAAAAAAAGTATGACAGAAATGATTCTGAAAACCTCTAAAAATTTTAGTTTTTCAGGCAATTCCTAGCAAAAAAAAAAGTCTGAATTGATTTATGAAAATGAATTTATAGTCCAAGTTCTGTAGGACCTCAACAACTTTTACCTGGCAAAGTTTAGTATTAGTGATTTTCGTGGTTTTTACACTTAATAAATCTCAGATTTTTTGAAAAACCATGCATTTTTAGACATTTGTGGAAAAAATCGAAATCCGATTGTTAGCAGATAGGCCCCTAAGACTCTTTTAAAACTAACTCACACATACACTCTCCAATTGCGCCAGTACATTTGCACATAGCAAACAATCAGACCTTTACTTTTATTTTCTACCTAGCAGTAGACTGAGCAAAGTAATTTCTGATTGGTTGCTATGGGCAGCTTTACCAGTACAATTCCGAACCTAAGTGATTTTCTAAACATTTCAGTGGTGTTCATTATTCTTATCACTTTGACATTTCACGTTTTATCTCACTAAAATGTCATTCTTTGACATTGTAAAAATAATTTAACTACGAATTTAAGAAATGCAGATGATTAATTATATTTTCTTTAATGTATTCCCATTAGATGTTCCACAAGGCATAACAAAACCTCCTGAGGCTTTGGAGCAGGGAAGACCTGCAACACTGTCAGTAACTTTGAATTCAAATAAAATGAGAGCTTCTTCTTCTACCCATATCCTCCCTGCAACTTTTAGCTGGTTTGACCCTCGGGAGCAAAGTCTTTTGAATGTAGACGGTTATTCAATAAACTCCAATGATTCTTCCTCTAAACTGGAGATACATTCACTGAAACCAATTGATAATGGAACTTTTATATGTGTAGCTACAAATATTATGGGAAACTATACATTCAAGTTTGAAGTGAAAGTCCCACAAGGTGAGGTCTACAAATACACAGAGAAACTGGGAAATCAACCGTATAGACAGAAAAGCCAAATCATCAGTTTGAATAATGATCTCCAAACTATCAGCTAGGACAAAATAAAAATAACATATAAGATAGAGAAAATTTAAAAGTGCAAGGTAAGTAATGCAGTAGCGTTAGAAGAACCTCTGGAGTGGAATCAAAGAAAGGTGGCTTATCTCTAGTGACAGCCTATGGTGAAGCTGACCTGTTTCGCTTTGCCGAGAATTTGAGAAACAGTGAAAATTCGCCAAAATGCATTGAAGTCTAAAGGCAACCAAATATTTTTGACGCTCAACAATTTTTTTCACCCCTTGGAGTCTACGGGTGTAATTTTCGCTGCGAAACGTGGCAAAAAAATGTGCTCATCGCTACTTCTCTGCCATTTTCCTCTGAGAAATAATGATATCACCTGAGTTTTGAGTCTAATCTCACTGTGTTATTCTCTTAATTGGGTCTCATTTGGGATATGTGTATTGGTTGTGTCTACACCTACTCCTTGGCTCTGTTTGTGATAGTATTACTATGCTATCTGAAATGAAGGAAACTGAGGAGCCAATTATAATACCTGTACTTGCAATGGCATCTGCCAACAACAGGAGCAAGTGAGGAGTGAGGAAGTTCCTTCTAAAGGGCAAAGAAACAGCTTTGGGTACATACATTGTTATGTATACTGGAATAGGTGTGTACATATGTGTGTGTGGTTAGATCACTAAGTACATTGTGTTTGTATCTCAGTATGCATAATACCTTGGCTGCCAAATTCTGCATGTAAAATTATATATTAACATAGTAAGTTAGGCTGTAAAAATACAAAGTCCATCAAGTTCAACCTTTTCAGTCTATATATAACCTGCCTAACTACCAGTTGATCCAGAGGAAGGCAAAAAACCCCATCTGAAGCCTCTCCAATTTGCCTCAGAGGGGGAAAAAAATCCTAAATCCAAAATGGCAATCGGACTAGTCCCTGGATCAACTTGTACTATGAGCTATCTCCCATAACCCTGTATTCCCTCACTTGCTAAAAATCCATCCAACCCCTTCTTAAAGCTATCTAATGTATCAGCCTGTACCACTGATTCAGGGAGAGAATTCCACATCTTCACAGCTCTCATTGTAAAAAAATATTTAGACAGAACCTTAGAGAAATCATTGTACAATCTCCTTATATATTTATTCATAGTTATCATATCTACCCTTAAAGGAAAAGTAACACCAAAAAATGTTATTATTGTAGTAAGGAAAATACAATGTACTGTTGTGCTGTACTGGACCAACTGGTGTGTTTGCTTCTTCTATAGTTTATTCAAACAAACTGCTGTGTAGCCATTGGGCATCTGAAAAAAAGAAAAGGCATAGGATAGACAGCAAGTAACTATAGAAGGATTAATGGATTTGCCTAGTGCAGTCCCATTAAGTGTATAAGTGGCTTGGAAATTTTTAAATCCCAGGTGCATGACTTTACATTTATCAACATTGAATCTCATTTGCCACTTAGCTGCCCAGATTGCCAGTTTGTCAAGATCATGTTGCAAGGATGCCACATCCTGGATGGAATTAATTGGGCTGGATAATTTTGTGTCATCTGCAAACACTGATACATTACTTACAACACCCTCCCCTAAGTCATTAATGAACAAGTTAAATAAAAGTGGGCACAATACAGAGCCCTGAGATGCCCCACTAAGAACCTTACTCCAAGTAGAGAATGTACCATTAACAACCAACTCCTGTACCCGATCCTGTAGCCAGTTTCCTATCTATGTGCTAACGACTTTGTTTGTGGGGCACAGTATCAAAAGCTTTGGCAAAATCCAAATAGATCACATCTACTGCCCCCCACCCCACTGTCCAGCATCTTACTTACCTCATCATAAAAAGCAATCAAATTTGTCTGACATGGCCTATCCTTCATAAAGCCATGCTGATTACTGCTCATAATGCGATTCACTATAGCAAAATTTTGAATGTGATCCCTAAAAACAAACCTTCAAATAATATGCCCACCATGTCAAATTTACTGGTCTATAATTGCCAGAATGAGATTGTAATCCCTTTTTAAATACAGGAATGACATAATTTTATCACCAATCCATAGGCACCATACCAGAGGAAAGTGAATCTGAAAAAATCAGAAATAGGGACCAGTATAAAACTGAACTATGCTCTCTTAGAACCCGAGGGTGTATTCCATCTGGCCCTGGCGCCTTGTTCATATTAATTTTTGTTAAGCGTTATGAACCATATCCTGAGTCAGCCACTGACTGGTTGAGCCAACAGCGAAGCTACAAGGAGGGTTTGGGAGCTCTGACTCCTCTACTGTATACTGAATAAATAAAAGAACTGATTTAGCACATTTGCCTTTTCTGTATCTGTTACTGGCACCATTATTTAAAGGAGCCACACTGTCAACCCGCATCTATATACTATTAATATACTAAAAAAAACGAATAGTTTCAAATATACATTACTGATCTTTATTAAATGTAACAGGCGATAGGCTGAAACTTAGTACTTCTGGTAAGGTTTAAGTTTGGCTGAAAGCTTAGTGCATCTCAAAACCAAGTCTGATGACATTGATCTTTGAAACATTTTTGTTCAGATTGATGATTCAACATTCAGCTAAATCACTTTATCAAATCGAAATATTATGTCTACAATGCATTTTTTATAGCCATTTTTTTATCACAAATTGCCTGGTTTACATTTGAATGTTAAATAATTACTGTTTTTTTTCAGTTGAAGGTGGAGGTGGAGGTAGTCCACTGAGTGCAGGAGCAATTGCTGGTATCGTGATCGGATCACTTGCTGGAGTGGCTCTAATTGCAGTTGCCGTGTTCTTTATCGTAAAGTCTACAAAAAGTATGTTTTGTGTGAATTTGTTTTGGGTATTCCTGTAGATGTCTGGATAAAAAATTACTGTCAGCTTCTGTATGTCTGTGCTTGTTTGCATTTGTGTCTTTGTATTACCTTGTGACTCATATATATGAGTCAGGTTTCTGTGATTTTGGTATTGAAATCAACTAGTAAAATGTTAATTTGTAAATAAAAAGTTTGTGTCATTCACAGCAAGAGAACCGGAGCATGTTGGACAGCTGTTAAAATGTTATTTTATTAAATAAATGCATAAAGCAAATAGCACAGGGGCCTAATTTTGGATCTCAATCCATGGGTTAAAAATCACTGCTGTAGGGGTAGTATGTTAGTGTTCAAATGTGAAGTATAACACATACAACTGAAGTTATAATTTTTTTTTTTTTTTGCTGAAAACCAAATGGACATAGTAAGCTTGTAAGATGCAGGCAAATTACTTGTCATTGTGCCAGTTAGGCAGAGTAGGTAATTATTTACTATATGGCGACACATTAGAGATTAACTCACTAGCATATTATCCATTGAGTGGACCACAATGATTAAACAGGGGATGTGGAGATATTATGCCTTATCCCCAATTGAAATTGGACATTGCCTAAATTTGTACTTAAAGTGGTGGTTAGCCTTGAAGTTAAAGGAATAGTTCAGTGTGAAAATAAAAACTGTGTAAACAGATAGGCTGTGCAAAAAAAAAAATGTTTCTAATATAGTTAGTTAGCCAAAAATGTAATGTATAAAAACTGGAGTGAACAGATGTCTAATAAAACAGCCAGAATCCAACTTCCTGCTTTTCAGCTCTATAACTCTGAGTTAGTCAGCGACTTGAAGGGGGGCCACATGGTACATTTCTGTTCAGTGAGTTTGTAATTGATCCTCAGCATTCAGCTCAGATTCAAAAGCAACAGATATGACCCATGTGGCCCCCCCTCAAGTCTCTGATTGGATACTGCCTGGTAACCAGGGTAACCAGTCAGTGTAAACCAAGAGAGCTGAAAAGCAGAAGTGAGTAGTGTCTGACTGACATGTTATATGTCAAATCACTCCAGCCTTTATACATTACATTTTTGGCTAATTAACTATATTAGAAACATTATTTATTTTGCACAGCCTATCTATTTACCCAGTTTTTATTTTTACACTGAACAATTCCTTTAACATTTAGTATGTTATAGAATGGCTAACTGTAAGCAATTTTCAATTGGCCTTCATTTTTTCTTTTTATTTGTACTTAAAAGGATACTGTCATGGGAAAACATGTTTTTTTCAAAACGCATCAGTTATTAGTGCTGCTTTAGCAATGAAATCCAATTTTTAAAGGAGCAAACTGATTTTTTTATATTTAATTTTAAAATCTGACATGGGGCTGGACATATTGTTAGTTTCCCCGGTGCCCTCAGTTATGTGACTTGTGCCCTGAAATACTTCAGTTTGAGTGATATCACCCCCCTCCCTTACCGGCAGCAGCCTAGCAACAGAACAATGGGAAGGTAATCAGATAGCAGCTCCCTAACACAAGATAACAGCTCCGTGGTAGATATAAGAACAGCACTCAATAGTAAAATCCAGGTCCCACTGGGACATATTCAGTTACATTGGGTAGGAGAAACATCAGCCTGCCATAAAGCAGATCCATCCTAAAGTGCTGGCTCTTTCTGAAAGCACATGACCAGGCTAAATGACCTGAGATGGCTGCCTACACACCAATATTAAAACTAAAATAAAATCCTTGTTGGATTAGGCATGACATTTGTTATGGTAGAGTGAATTATTTGGAGTGTAAACAGTGTAATTTAGGAATAAAAATGACACTATAAAAATCATGACAGAATCCCTTTAAAGCAATGGTTTGCCTTGAAGTTAAATTTTAGTATGTTATAGATTGCTAACTGTAAGCAAGTTTCAACTAGCCTTTATTTTTTCTTTAGTATAGTTTTTAATTTATTTGCCTTCTTCTTCTGACTCTTTCCAGCTTTCAAACACTGTGTAAGGCTGCAAATGAATTGTTATTGTTACTTTTTGTTACACATCTTTCTATTCAGACCCTCTCCCATTGATATTCCAGTCTCCTAGTCAAATCAATGTGTGGTTGCTAAGGTAAATTGCACCCTAACAACCAGATTGCTGAAATTGCAAACTGGAGAGCTGTTGAATAAAAAGCTAAATAACTCAAAACCCACAAATATAAAGTGAAAACCTATTGCAAATTCCCTCCGAATATCATTCTCTATATCATACTAAAATTTAACTCAAAGGTGAAGAACCATTAAATTAATCTTTTTATATACAGTTCTCACCTTGAAGCTGTTCATATATAGGTATTAATCACAATCAGTGACAGGTTTTGACTAGGTGTGATGAACAGCAGGGTTTGTTGGTCATTTATTGCATACAGTAGTTCTTATTGGCTTTCATTTATTCTCTTCCATTTTCATTTGTGTCCTGTTGCTAACACCTGTCTGCATCTTGAAGAAAAACAAACGAATGGGAGCTCAGGGTGAGTGTTAATTGTTTGCAAAAATACAAAATGACTAATTTGCTGAAGGAAACCTATACCCCCCCAAACAATGTAGGTCTCTATAAAAAGATATTGCATAAAATAGCTTCATGTACATAAACCATTTTCATAATAATATACTTTTTTTAGTAGTATGTGCCATTGGGTAATCATAAATAGAAAACTGCCATTTTAAAAAATAAGGGCCGCCCCCTAGGATCGTATGATTCACTGTGCACACAAACATACCAACAAACCATACATGTTAGGTCACATGATCCAATTCATTCTGTATTTTGCTTCCACACTTCCTGTTACAGTTAGGGCTGTAGTATTTCTGTAGTATTTCTGGTCAGGTGATCTCTGAGACAGCACACAGACCATCACAAAATGGTGGTTCAAGGCAATAAGACTCTTTAATATGTCACTTCATTTGATATAAACTGTTGATTAAGCATTTATTTTGGTGATAAAGTTTTCCTTTAATAAAATGGAGAACATGTTTTGGAGGCCTGTAGAAGCTAAATAACAACTATTTTATAGAAAGAGATAACAAAGCATGAAAATACGAAAGCTCTGACAGTCCTTAAAAAATAGACCCCCCGCTAAATCTCACACAACATATAATCAATATTTTAACTTACTAGACACAGAAAACGAGCATGAGATAACTGATTTGAATAATACCCTTGAGCAGTGATGAAATATCACAAATAAATGGCTTACTATGATTCCCTAAATGAGGCTCAAGTATTCATGTTTTAGAACTTGCCTCAAACAGTGCTGCTGTCATACATCATGGCAATCCTAATTGCACCAATGGCCCTAGTGTTAAGCTATCAAAATGAATATAAATATATAAAACATTCCTCTTTTGCCTATGAAAACACTATATTTTTTTGCTTAAAACTTGGTGGGGGTTTCTAGCCAGCAGCATTTCCTGTGCCAGTTATATAATATAACTATTTGATATCCCAAGAAATCCAGAAATCTTTTGGAATAACCAGTTCCCCATCTATAGCTATAGGCATGGACATATATAATATATATGCATACCAATCAGAAGTTGCACTGTACTTATGTGAAGATCAAGTCAATCTAACTATCGTTTGCTTTCTCCCCCACAGAAATCCCCAGATGAACCTGACAGGTAAGAAATTAAAGTGGACCTGTCACCCAGACACATATATGTATAATAAAAGTCCTTTTCAAACTAAACATGAAATCCAATTTCTATTTTTATTTAAGCATTCATAGCTGTTGTAAACTCATTTAAACATCTCAGCTGTCAATCAAATATTGTCTGCCACTCCTCTATGCCAGTGGTATAGAGGCGGGGCAGACAATTACTTTCACTTTCCATTCAGCACTTCCTAGATGTCACTGCTCTCCCCACATTCTCCTGTTCTCTTCACCATTTAATTGTGTAGCCAGTGTATTGGAATGGACATCGGGTCCCCTATTCTGGTGCACAAACAAGATTCTGAGATGATACAAGGCTTGTCTTAATAACAGTGTCCACAAAATGGCTCCTGCCTGCTTGCTATAATTATGAATTCCCAGACTGAAGGAAACAAGATTCAAATAATTTATATAGTGTAATTAAAGTTCATTTTGCTTGACTAATGTGATAAAATAAGGTCCCCTTTAAACCAGTCTATAGTATGTAAATTGAAACACTGCATATTGGCTTGCCAGCACATCCCTTTAAACACTTAAAAACTATGTATGCCCTAGTACTTGACCGATAGATTTTGGACCATTATATACACAATTTACCACAACACTCCAACATATAGCCCTCTGGGAAAACCTGTTTTGCACAACTGAACTGTAGCTCTAATAAAAAAAGACACTTTTAGTTACAAAGTTTTTACAAAGTATGCATAAGCTGACACCAGGGCCAGAACTAGGGGTAGGCAGAGTAGGCACGTGCCTAGGGCGCATAGCTGGGGGGCGCCAGGCATGTACCTGCTGTGTCGCCTACCCCATGTCCGGTCCTGTCTCTCCCTGGCCGCAGCTGTAATTTTAGTGCATAATGGGATGCTGCGCATGTCCGCACGAGCACAGTGTAGGTCTCTCCCGGCCGCTGCTTTAATTCCTGAGGGTAAATGTGCTTCTGCGCATGCGCACATGAGCGCAATTTCGTGCATGCGCGCTCAAGTGCAGTTTCGTGCATGCGCAACGGAACCAGCTGTCAGCTGGCGCCGTGGCCGGCAGGTTGCCTAGGGCGCCTGGCCGGGTTGGCCAGCTCTGGCTGATGCGCCCCGTCAAGGCAGTGTCCATGTGTCAGTCCTATCTAAGTGAAAAAAGTTATCTTTGGGTGGGAAAAGACCATACCTGCTTTTCTCTTTATTTAGCATGATCTCTTCCAAAGACTCCATTCAGCGGTGGTTGGGAGAGCAGGCATTTAAAAGAGAGCACCACCTCCCCATAATATATAAAAAACACAATGAGCCATGAATAGCCAGTAAATATATCCCTATAAATGGAGCTTGTATATGTATGTAAGTAGTTAATTAATTATAGATTTATTTTTTATTTTTAACAGAAGTACCAAACAAGAAACAAGAGGATGAGGTAAGGGACACTTGAGATTGGCAATGCACAGCTACAGTTGGAATCATAACTAGTGATGGGCGAATCTTTCTAGCTTCGCAAAGAAAATTTTTAAATGGTAAAAAATTTGCGTAACACATTGTCAAGTCAATGGACTTAAAAATTATTTTGACGTGCGTCAAATTAATCAAGCGACAATTTTTATATGTGCAATTATTTTGTCCAAATGTATTAAGTTTAATGGACAATTTTATGCATGCGTCAATTGTCTTTGTCGCAGCGGATTTTTCGCTAGTGAATTTTTGCCTCAGTTTTGCAAATTTATTTGCGGGCGTTGAAACGCAGAAATTCGCTGTGAATCCATGCCTGGTGAATTTATTCGCCCATCACAATCATAACATTTTGTGGATGAAACTACTTTAATTCATAGCAAATTGCAAGGAAATGAACCAACATATCCTTATTTATAGGTTCAAAATCTAAATATGACCTGAGTTTTGATCCGCATAGACCTATGCACTGAATGTCTAATATAGCATTTAACCCTTGGGATATGAGAGCTGTCGTGTTTTTTAAGTTTATGCACTTTCATTGGAGATAGGAAGCTGCTACTTGGCTAGAACAAGGTTTCAATGTTACAAGTAGCAACTGCTGGACTCATTTCCCTTTGTGAAACTACAGTGTTATACATGAAGTTATTCTTAATAACTCAATAACGCATGGGTTTATGCTTTCAGGAATATGTTAAATACGCAGATCTAAGGTTTAAGAACACAAATCCTGCCAACAAAGCAGAGACTCAACAAGTTCCTGAGACAGAGTACAGCACTGTGAAAAGATAGACGAAGAAAAGAAGATGTGTTCATGTGGAGAAAAAAAAAAGACATATTTAAGCATTGGATCCCTTTTGTTATTATAAAGCTATTGGTTCCTTAGACTCTTTGTCAGCTAAATGCCTAGTTTTGGGTCTAGAAACCCATATCACTCCATTTCTTAATCTGCTATTTTATCATATGCTCTTTTATCTCCAGAAATAATATAATGAACAATGTCTACAGCAGGTTTGAAAAAGTAATACAAAAAGTATCACCTACATTTTAGTTTTGCTCAAAAAATTTAAATAATTCGAATAATTGTTTTTTTGATTGTACTTAAAATGGTGTAAATCAAGTGTAGATCATCCAAGAAGAGTAACAGCTCATTGCTAAAAAGCACTAACAGAAACCATTTGACTACACTGTACAACTAATATTTATTTATATAGGAAATACAAGTGCCTCTTATTTTTTATTATTAAAAACAAAATATAGTCCCTATGTTAACTTTCCACTGTGCAAGACGAATAAGATCACAATAGTAATTGGTCAGCGCCAAATCACAGGCTACTAAAATTACTTTTTGCTGCTTTGTGATGTGTGGTGTAACTATAGAGGGAGCAGACGCCATGTTTTTAGGGGACCCAAACTATGTAGTCTTCTTCCACTATAGCTTTAAATAAATCACCTAGTCCACAGCACTACCTTTGAAAAGCTTTGAGTGCTCGAGAGATGGCAAGTGGGAAGGCAGCAGAAAGGATGGGCAATCCACACTGGGCTCCTACAAACATTATTTTGCAGGGGAGCCCAGCACGGTCTAGGTATTCCATTGGTGATACTCCCATGTACAGAATAACTTTGGAATTTACATCCACCTTGCATTATATACAGAATTAAATATTAACTGCAAAAATCAAAGAGTTTATAAAGTATACAAAAAAATTGACAAGTAAATCCCAAGTGCAAATTTGTTGAGCTCACAGTAAAATAAATGAATTATGGCACTATCCAGTTAAAAGTAATTTATGTGTTGTTAATATGGCAAAAAAACTAATTACAGAATTCATTCCTTTTCTTGCAAAAAATGCTTATAGAAAAGTAATATTTTTTTAATTAAAAATATTTTCTCAACAGCCTCTGATCATTTCTGCGAATAACACATTCTCTCAGGGAATACTCTATGATTATTATATACAGTATGTCTAATATACTGTATTTCTCATGCCAGCCAAAGTTCCTCAGAGTAAAAACTAATGAAGACAATGGCTTTTTTCATTTACTGAAGTGCTAGGGCACAACGGCACCCCATAGAGCCCATTCACAAAGCTGTGGAACCCCTATACCAGCAGTCAGTGCAGACTGGGTTATATGTTTTAACCTGACTGTAAATCCAGCACATGGGAGAGCACAGACAAGAACAAGGGAGTCTTGTACATCGTGACTGCTCGTGTTAAATGTACTTTGCTCCTTGCCCTGCTTAGTTAATGAGTAAAATAGCCTTTGTATGCAATTACAGAGAAATCTCTGGTGATCTTCATAAAGCCTTACTATATTTAGATAATTATTAAGGCAAATTTGTCAAGGTGTGTCACTGTGACAATCATTTAATTTGTGATATGAGCAATGAAACCATGCATCAGCGGGCAATACTTGAAGGTACAGTGATCTGGGGGTGTACTGCAGACCATGAGCCTTTGGTGTCAGTGTAGTGTCCATGACATTGATTTAAAGGGGAAGGAAACCTAGTCGGCGCAACCCCCCCCCACCCCCCCTCCCTTTTGTTGCCCACCCTCCCTCCTCCCCCCTGGCCTAAATGTCCCGCTGAGCAAATGCCCCTAACTTGTTACTTACCCTTCTGCGCAAGTCCAGTCCAGGGAGTTCACAGGCGACATCTTCTTCCACGCGATCTTCTTCCTGCTTAGAATGGCCGCATGCGCAGTAGGATCATTTAGCTGGTACGATCTACTGCGCATGGGTGTGACTTTTGGCGCATGCGCAGTAGATCCGTACCAGCAAAATGATCCTACTGCGCATGCGCCAAAACGCCGTTCACAGCAGGAAGAAGATCGCGTGGAAGAAGATGTCGCCTGTGAACTCCCTGGACTGGACCTGCGCAGAAGGGTAAGTAACAAGTTAGGGGCATTTGCCCAGCGGGACGGGTAGGCCAGGGGGGAGGAGGGAGGGCAACAAACGGGTGGGGTGGTGGGGGGTTTGCGCCGACTAGGTTTCCTTCCTCTTTAAGGAAACAGGGAGATAACCCCCAAAATGTAAAGTTTCCAACTTTTATATTAAGCCTTGGGTATTTTTCTAATGTATATACAGTATGACACTGTGTTGGTATGATACATTGGTACCTTATACAACACACAATATAAAGAGCGGAACACCAGAGCTCCTGTCCTGTAGATTTCCACTTTCATCATTCATTCTGCTTCTATAATTTATTAATGACCAGTAATGTAACTAGAGGGGGACGGACCCTGGTGTGTGACGCGCAGCCGGGCCCCCCGCCCCCCTCCATATGTGATTTTCAGGCCGGATTACAGTGGCGTGCGAGCTGCCGGGGGGGCCATGAGGGGGTGCGGGCCCTGGCCCGCTCGCACCCCCTGCTCCCCCATTGGTTCAGTCACTGTTAATGACCCTTGTAACAACTGTTCAGCAATAAGAGCACAGAGATTCCATCCTGGTGTAAAAGGGGCACGATACAACACAAATAGGGGGTGTATTAAAATGTATTTTGACTGTTCATTTTTTTGGACTGAATAGTGCAGCTATGTACAGTTTAAGAACACTTTCTTACAATCAGTCTGACATTCTTGCTTCTTCAGAACAATTATTAGAGTAGACGATGGCATTTATTTAAGTTATAGCTCCCTTGAGTTTTGAACTTCTTATCTGTTAGCCTGAGACATAGACAATGAAGAAAGGAAAGCTTAAAAGTCTATTTAATTGCTGATTTATTAGTATTGGTCAGAAGCTTGCTCCACATACTGTAACACTGTGCTTTAATAGTTAGTTTACACAAGGAGATTCAGGGAGATTTTGTCGCGAGGACACTTCGGGGGACTTTGGAAAACGCTGCGCTGCATGTGCTTTAGTGCAGGCGACTTTTCATTATAGCGGATGGGAAGAGACGTGGAGGCAGTTCGGGGGGATTGTCGCCCTGAAATCGAGGCGATTAGTCGACAGGCGACAATATCTCCACAAATCTCCTCGTGTGAACTAACCCTGCATACATTTGCTATGAAGGGAACAGTAAATTCTTCAATTCAAAATGTTGTCATCATTTTGTAAAATTTTAGAAATGTTTAGAAAAGTGATGATCTGTAAATGAAGTTTTCGCTAATCTTGTTATTGAGTTCAAAGATACTGTACTTTTCCCATCCTCAGGGGATTAACCATTTTTGGTCATTTGCATTTTCTGTATGACATAAAAGCTGTGTTTTGGTCCATATCAATGTCTTCAAATAAAACAATACATTTAATGTAAACAGATTTGTTTTGATGGATGTTATTGTGTTGAACTCTTTTCCAAGCTGTCCTCAAGCTGCCTAACAGGCAGGACATCTCCACAGCAGCCAAGTCAGTAAGAAAATCAGTTACATAGACCATTTATTTACTGTGTAAGCTATTAGGAATGATACTTTTTCAGTGTGTAGAAGTGAATACAACTTGGCATGAAGTCAACAGTTGTTTAACAGGTTACATTATCATATCATTGATCTGTGGACCTACAACAATATACCTTTACAACAGAACTGGGAAAAAATAGAAAAACCTGTATTGCCTAAAGTTGTATGGTTTAGGTTTTCTTTTAAGTGTGCCGGCAGTGTGTGATAAAAATTCAATTTTTTTTTTTTAGTTTTATATTGTATACTGATTGATTAACAGTCATCTAGTCTATTAATGTGGTTCTGATTTGGCATCATATAATTAAGTTATGGCATGTCATTGGTCTGACAGTGACCGGATCTGATTTGGCACATACCTGATAGGGAAAATTTGTCCTATAGACTGACCAAGAACAGGTATTATCAACCAGTGTTTGGACAACATTACGGCTATAGGATAATTACTGTGCAAACCTTCCAACGGTTATTACAGTACCCCAAAATGTTGTTGTGTCTGTGTTACTGATAGGAGAACCTATCCTGCACAGTAACTCGAGCACTTAGCTGAAGGTTTAAGGGACAAGTAATTAAATTCGATCTACTGTTCTGATTTTGTGTAAATATTTCAATATTTATATCTATTAAAAATAATTCCTCAATTTATTAAATTTGGGTCCTTCCATGACACCTGGAAGTACCTGAGCAGTTTCAAAGCCAGGTAGGCTGTAATACCACACTGTGTTTTTTCACCAGCAAAAATGCTCCTTCCAATTGCTTGTTTGTTTGTCAAGTTACTTTATTTGTAGTTAACTGTATTCTCTTTATATGCCCTTTAAGAGCCTTCAAATTTATTGTCCACCTTCCAACACTTTTTTTTCAGTTCAGTTGGTTTTAGATCAGAAATAAAGGATTTTTTCAATTGCTTTGCATCTTTTTTTTTGTGATTGATGTTCTTATATTCAAGTGTAATGTTTCATTTTTCACCTTCTTATGGAGCAAATTTCAACAGTTCAGAGTCTGCACCTGAGTTACTGATGTTCTAAAAAAAAAATAGAAAGTAATTGGATAAAGTCTTTATATTTGGTGATATATCTGAAACCAAATAAACTGAAAGAAGTGTTTTGAAGGTGAAAACCCCTTTAAAGGACATGTAAACCAGCCCCACAAAAAGTGGACAGTGAACAGCCTCTTTGAAATTTACCTGCCACTCTGGTTGTTTAAGGTTAACAGTAAGGCTGCAGCATTCCCATGATCACTTCTACTACTCTTACCCAATCCTCTAATTTGCTTTGGCTGTTGGCTCATGAGCATGCTCAGTTCTTCTCAGCTCAGATTACTAAACTCACCCTCCAGTCTAACAGCCAATGCAGATATAACATTGCTGGTTCCCATAGAAACTCTAGCTATCTGATCCTATTTTTTTCTCTTAACCACCTCTGCTGAGCTCAGCTTAACCATTACAGTGCTTCACCCCAGCAGAACTTTTTTTTATCAAAGTATGTTGTGCCTGTGCAAACCTGCACTCTGCATTGCATGAACTTTACAGCATACGTGTCCTGTTTGCACATGTCAATGTTACTAATGATGTCAGAGGGAAAATGGCCGCCAGATGAAAGTTGCTATTTGTTTTAGGAAAATGTGATGGCGCTGGCAAATGGAGGGGGTATATGCAGTACAAATGATGTGGCTTGGGTGGGGAAGAAATGCCCAACATATATATATGGTCGGAAAATGTAGGCTTTACATGTCCTTTAAGGAATGAGGGTCTGTACAGCCACCACAGATAATATATTTGTCCTGTATATTGTTGGGAGCCTCGAGAGACATATTTATCACAGGGTACAATTTTATTAAAAATGTGTCCGATAATCATAATCATAATAACATACAATAAAAAAGCAATATTGTCAGACAAACAACATTAATGCAGCTTAGTTTTATATGACTTTTTGATAAGCTTGTATTTGGAAAAGTTAGAGCACAGAAAAAAAATCTAGAATTGAGATTAAGTACAAAAATATAAAGTATATAATGATGGTCAGGTCTTAGATATCAATTACTGTATAATTACAATCTGGTCTCAGTGATCACTGTCTGTCCAAACTCTGCCTTATGAAAGTGGAAGGGGAACCATGACTTTAGGGGGCTTTTTGCCTCTGCAAGGAGTGGTGCATCGACGGCGATGATTAATTGAGTGTGCCCTTGGTGCTTTCATATGACGTCTCTTTCCTGTAACATGAGCACAACACAGTCAAGCAATAATTAGCATACAGTAAACAGGTACATTCTTCTAGGAAGGAAGTTTGTATGTGTTTTACTTGGTGTTGGAGCTGGGGGGATACATGGAGTTAGATTTTTTGTCTTTTAAGTGAAGATCACATTGTTTAAATTTAATGTATGTGGTGGATTGCCCTTAATATCACTATTTATATGCATAGGTTGATGGATAATACAATACAATACAATGGATAATAACATACGAGTTGCATATGTTCTATTGTTAATTGAGATAGTTAGAACACACACAAAAAAAAGTGTGTGGCTTTTTATGTTTGCTCAAGGGCCGGCATAAAGCACAGGGCTCCCTTGTGCTTTTTGGCAACCTCAGTGCAAATGGAGGTGGTTGCAAAATAATGCAATAATTCTTACCACTTCATATGCAAAATAAAGGAATACAAGGAGCAAAGAGGTGCAATTGTCCTATGCTGAGCTTCTGGTCAAAGGCAAATTGACAGTACACGTATGGAGTCTGTCTGGAAACCTGTTGTACAGAAAGCTCCCAATTAAGGAAAGCCTATATTCCATATACTCCATTTAAATCAAATAATCTAAATTTTTAAAAATGATTTCCTTTTTATTTGTATTATGGCCTATGGGGACCTTCTACAACCTATTGGCAACATTTTTCTAAGTCTTTAGAAATCGAAGTAAAATCGTACGATTCGAAGTACAAAATTCCTACGAATGTGGCTTTAAATATTGAATTAACCCATTCGACGGTCGAATTTCGATGTTTTTAGCACTTCGAAATTGATAAATTGATAAATCTGTCCCCAAGACTCTGAAAATCATAATGATGACTTTCAAATCTATGTGATGCTAAACTAGGGCCACATTACTCCATAGCATTCAAAGACTTAAAAGTGTGTGGGGTTTGGATATTATTGTGCTAATACCCATATTATTATGAAGGCATTTTATGCCATTTATCTCCTTGAGGTTTGTCCCTGTCAAAAGCCTGTAATGGTGCAGCTAAAGGTTGAGATTTAACAAGGTAAGTATTATTATATGATCTGTACCTTCTTTGGCTATATGGTTGCTTGGGTCCAAATTACCCTAGCATTTATGAATTGATTTAAATAAGAGACTGGATTTATGAATAGGAGAGGGCCAAACTAGAAAGATGAGTAATAAAAAGTAGCAATAACAATTCATATGTAGCCTTACAGAGCATTTGTTTTTTAGATGGAGTCAGTGACCCCCATTTGAAAGCTGAAAAGTCTACGAAGAAAAAGGCAAATAATTAAAATACTATACAAACTAAATAATGAAGACCAATTGCTTAGTTTCTTAGATTCCATTCTATAACATACCAAAAGTTTACTTAAAGGTGAACCACTTCTTTCAAGAAAAGTTCAATTTGAAAGGCTACAATGTTTTCCGCTTTTAACAGAAATAAATCTTACGTTGTGGGTGCTGAGGTCTCAGCCTTTCACAACATCTCAGGTAGTGTCTTTCAGGACGATTTGGTGATCCCAGAGCATCTGAATAAGATAAAATACACTTTTAATTAGTTTTTTTAAGTTACTACATTTGAGCAAAGTTTAAAACGGTTATACCCTTAGTGAGCGGTTTCTCTGCATGGCACTATTTAGCTGGTTAAACCAATGGTATCAGACCCCTTTATAATACTGCAATATAAGCTGGCTATGACCCTCCTTAATGTTAGAACAAAAACAAGTGAGAATAGCTGCACCTCTAACTTTTTTAAAAAATGTTAATTTATAAAAAAAATTAAGATAAATATTTTATTTTTGCTTTAAAAAAAGACTGTCATAGGACTTTTCCTCTCGTCTACATAACACAACAGTTCATTAGAATTTTTTTTAGAAAATAAACAGGGATTTTTCATTCTTTTGGGGGCTGATTTTCTAAAATTTGAGGTCATGGTTTGAGATTTTCTCAACAAGTCTTTAATTTTTGAGATTTATCAATCAAAACTCAAATCTAAAAATTTGGCAACTAAACGCTGGTGAGTTGTAGTTTCCAATGTCCAGTTATTTTATTTGAAATTTTATGAAACAATTTCCAATGTTAAAGACTCATTAAAATTAATGAAACAAAGGCAATTTTCTGGGGGTTTTTTTGTGTGATCAAGAATTAACCACAGTGAAGTTAATTTGAGTTGTTTTGAAACTGGATAAAACTGGAGAATTCCAAAATCTGTAAAAAGTCCTCCATGTTTCTCTTTCTTTAATGCGATTCTTTGGTTAATTAATATTGTATGTAGTTTGGAATCTCTTATCCACAAACCCATTATCCAGAAAGCTTAGAATTACAGGAAGTTCATCTCGCATTCACTATATCTGAATCAAACAATTTTAACCTTTAGAAATGGTTGTTTTCTCTTTAATAATAAAACAGTTGCTTGTACTTGATGGTAACTAAGTTACATTTTGGAGGCAAAACAATCCTATTTGGTTTATTTATGTTTAAATGATCTTTAGAACTATGGTATGGCAATATAAATTACAGAATGATCCGTTATCCGGAAAACCCTTGAGTCCTGAGCATTCGGGATAACAGGTCCTATACCTGTATTACAATAATTTTTTAAAAAACTAATTTAAATTTATTTAAAAAATGGATAAGGGGTTTCAATTATCATATGCAGTCATTTCTATTGTTATTATATAATTTAATATGGTGTACATCAACAAATAGTGGCTTGTGATTTTAAGTTAGTCATGTGCTCAAGTTCATTTAAAAAGCAATCTCAACAATTTAAGGGCTTTTTCTGCTTTTCTTTCTTTCTCTTTTATTGTGTAAATTACCACTTTTCTTGTGTTAAGACCCCTGACTCTTTTCTGAAGAGGACTGAACTAGAGTCACACGACAAAAAGAAATTTGTTAAACCCACATATAGCATAAAATATTAAAGCAGAAAAGTAGCTATAATTTTTTTTAAAGGAATTCAGATTTTTTTTTCATTCACTTAAAGGGATACTGTCATGGGAAAAAAACATTTTTTCAAAATGAATCAGTTAATAGTGCTGCTCCAGCAGAATTCTGCACTGAAATCCATTTCTCAAAAGAGCAATCAGCCATATTGTCAATTTCCCAGCTGCCCCTGGTCATGTGACTTGTGCCTGCACTTTAGTAGAGAAATGCTTTCTGGCAGGCTGCTGTTTTTCCTTCTCAATGTAACTGAATGTGTCTCAGTGGGACATGGGTTTTTACTATTGAGTGCTGTTCTTATATCTTCCAGGCAGCTGTTATCTTGTGTTAGGGAGCTGCTATCTGGTTACCTTCCCATTGTTCTTTTGTTTGGCTGCTGGGGGGAAAAGGGAGGGGGGTGATATCACTCCAACTTGCAGTACAGCAGTAAAGAGTGATTGAAGTTTATCAGAACACAAGTCACATGACAAAATGTCTAGCCCCATGTCAGATTTCAAAATTGAATATAAAAAAATCTGTTTGCTCTTTTGAGAAATGGATTTCAGTGCAGAATTCTGCTGGAGCAGCACTATTGGCTGATTTATTTTGAAAAAATCTTTTTTTCCCATGGCAGTATCCCTTTAAGCATGTAAATATTTTTTCAGCTAAAGATAAACACTGTTTATTTTGATATACTGTCTCTCTCTCAAGGCTACAAGAAAATAGAAGTACAATGAGTTCAACCAAGTCAAACATGTTTTTATTCCCCATTAAGCAGAACTTCTTTTTTTTCCCTGTAGCATTACCTTTGCGCACACTCCTCTTGGACAGAGCTCTGTCTTCATCAGTCCGCCCTGCAAAAATAAAACAATACAATTGCATTCTGCACCTGGAACAAAGAATTCTATAAAACTGCAACATTGCAACATACAGTCAGATTCAGCAACATTTAACTTTCAACTTTTTAACCCAATTTGGGTTTTTTTGGAGGCCAAAATTGTGCATTTCCAAAATGTAAGTATTAAAGATTTCATTAAGCCTAAAAAACTAGAGTACTCAAATAATATACATTGCCACCTAAAAGCTGGGAAGTTCATGTAGACGTCATTGGAAGTTGTAAATTCTAGTGATGGGCGAATTTGCGCCGAAAAATTCACGAATGTCGCGCGAAATTCGCGAAACGGCAAAAAATTCGCCCATCACTAGTAAATTCTTAATCCAAACTACTGTAATTTTTAATTTTGGTTTTTTAGTTGAATTCATTGAACATGAAGGGTGAAATATGATTTCACTGTATTTGAGTTGTTTTTTTTTCATGGTTTTCACGGTTTTACACAAATCAAATTTCCAAGATGAGTGTTTTAAAATCTGAAAAATATGAATTTACTTATTTGGTAAATGTTTTCCTGGGCATACAGGAAAGGTCCTAGTTTCATATTATATGTAGTCGTGGACTATTATTTGTATTGCAAGTCCTTCCCTCTTTTACAATGGTGAATGCTAATGTTCAAATTACAACCTGAATAGTTTTTGCCCTTGCCTTGCCTATATTTACAAATCTATTATTGACTGTCACTGAATCACAAAGATGGCAAGAGTCACTGCCCTGATGGCAACGTCATTAACCATGCACAGGGTATAGTTGTTGGCACTTGCACATTCTCAATACCAATAACGGTTGAGATAATTATCTATCAAAAGGGGCTGTACCTATGGGCTGGCGTAACAGCCTTATTTAATGCATTCATTGACCATGTTTCATGGCATGTCTTTCCCTAAGCAGGTGAGGTCACTGACATAGAGGTCAAAGTCTATGGGGCCCATCATAACTGGGCCATGAAAAGAAATATTCACCATTGTGACCAAAGAGGGCCAATAATGGGTTCCTAATAGCAGCCCGACTCCCCTAACTCTGCCACTGAAGAAACTTCCCACCACCAGCATGAATTCCTGCTCACATACTACCCAACCCTTTGCTTTACACTCTTTCGCTTTTAAATGAAAATAAGTAATTTCTCCAGGTGTTCTAGTTCCCCAGCATACCTCTCATACTACTGTCAACATTCAGTGATTTAAACCTTTTCTTTTATTGCAAAGGTGCTGAGTATACATGCAGGGCGCAGTATTATATATTCATGACATGCTGTAATTCCAAAAATAATGTCAAGTATTAACATTGCTCATTTATTGTAAGTACTTATGTCATTTTTAGTTATATTGTTTTATCATTATCATATTGCTTTATCACTCCTCTGTCCATTTCAATATATGTTCATAGGTGTCTCTACTGCCTGCACTGTCCTACGCAGCAATTGCCTGGCAACACTGTTGTCTAGCCATAATGTTGGCTGTATGGGGAGAGATTACTTTCACTTTCTTCTTCATCCAGCAGTACATTTACCCCTTAATCATTTTGTACTGCACTTATTTTAGACAACTTTATAGAAAGTCATAATATAATCAATGTTTGCTGCAGGTCTGGTAACCCATGGCAACCAATCAAATATTTGTATTCAAACAGCAGATCATCATATGATGCCTGACAATTAGCTGGTGGTGGGAGTTACTAGAAGTGGAACAAACTTTGCTCCTGTTATGACATTACCCCACTGTCCATTTGTGAACTAAAAATTCCAATAATCCCTTGAACAACTATCATATATGGCCACAGTGTGTGCCATTTACCTGCACTGTCCTGCCTTTCAGGTGTCCAGCAGTGACATAGGGTGATTGCTGCCAGAAATATAAAGGCTGCGACCGTCCTCATCTTCAATGTAGTTCAGGAGTGAGGTGCAGCACTAACACATTGTTGTCTGCTAGTTACCACTGTCCTGCATTCCGATTGGCTACAACTGCCTTCAGGGAAGGGCCCGATGAAGAGCCTTAACCCCATCATTCCGGGGGTTCTGTAATGCTTTGGTTCCTTACAGTAAACATTCACCAGACAGGCTTCTACCTGTTTGTTGAGTACAATGAGTATTCAGTCCCAGTTCTGCATGCTTGATTTAAGAGCTTAAATTCATATTTAATGTCAAGTCATTGTAAAAGCAACTGGATTTGTAATAGCAACATTTTGCATCCACCTCGCTGTGTCAACAATGAATTATTCTACTTTTACACTTGACTTATTGTGAAATATGCAGAAACATTTCTCAGCAGAAAAGAAAGAAAAAAAATGATATATAGTAATATGCAGGACTGGATACAGTATGTTTGAAATGGTATGTGCTGTTGCTTTAAGGGACACTGAATTATACTGAGTTTTTGAGTATGTCTGCAAGTGCTGGTATAGTTCTACCTGTATTTGTCTCTGAATCAGCATATGAAAAAATGTAGGGGCTTTTCAAAGGCCTTTTTTTGATAGGCACACTCTCCATGAAATGAGATGACACCACCCAACTGCTAGACCACACCCCTTTTTGGATTCTTGCAAGAATACCTTCATAGGTTGCACTAGAAATGTTGGACTGGCCCACAGGGATACCAGCAAAACTCCCAGTGGGCCCAGGTGTCAATGGCCCTCCTGCTTCAAAACATTTTACCTATTTCATGGCCATTCGCTATTTCTATGAGAACAAAGAGGCTAAATAGATGGAATAAATAGTTTATAGTATGTAAAGAAAAGAGAATAGAACAGAGGGTGAACCAGGAGAGGACGAAAACTAGTACTGAGTGAGTCTCTGGTCTAAGGATTTTTTGAGGGATGATCTTGCAACCCTGTTCCTTTAAAAGACAAAATATTCGCTTCACCCCCAACCCTATAGTTTATATCAGGTTTTACCTGTTTGATCTAATTGCAGCCCAGATTAGTAAAATAGCAAACAAAGGATTTAAAGCACTTTGATTTATTATGGTTTAAAACTTCATCAAGTTGACAGATGTGGTTACATTTCTAATGCTGTTTTGCTTTGCTGGTAAGACATCCACTGCTAGTGAGTATTTGCAAGAGCAGAGGGCATGTAGGAAAGGCTAATAAGAAACAGAAAGAACTTTAATCCGTCTTCATTCATTTTGTCTTCCTGTTCAGTTTTTTTATCTTTAAATACAGATCACCCAACCAAAAGAAACGTTTTCCGTTTTTTAAGTTATTTGTAATGTAAATTTTAATAAAAACAGTATATGTCTTTTTGAATTCTCTGCACTATTGCCTCTGACTCTTGAAAAAATGCTGTAATCCAGCGGATTAAACCTGATTAAAATATGGGACAAAATCACTAAAGGGCACATTTTCGACTGTGAAGGCTTTGCCACACTTTGCCAGCTGTTGATTTGCTACAACTGCGCTAATTCATTGAAATTTCACCAACATTCATTTTTGCCTAGCGGAATTTCGTTAGTACACTTACACTCAGTTTGAATAGAGCGGGCCGGGTACATATAGGTCATATATATATTAGAGAAGTTGGTGTAAATGCTTGAAGTGGCCACTTATTAAAAATGTTCAAGGAAGCAAAATAAAGATAAAAGAGATCCTCTAATGCCCTAGACATGAGCCCACCCTAAAACAAATGTGGCATGCCCCTCAAATGGTTAAAAAATGTTAAAACAAACATTTTTAACAGTTACAACTTTTAATCACAATCCCACTTTAAAATACAAAAAACTCCAGCGTTTTTAAAAAAAAATAATTTATAACTCTTCGGCATCCTCCTCTGCCATAAGATTGAGGAGGATGAAGCTTTATCCTATCAGTTCGCCAGGTCTAAGCTGATGAAGGAAACTCTGGCATAAGAGGTGACGTTATGTAAAATTCGCACTTTAGTGAATTTGCAGAGTAGAGATTGTTCGCCTGAGTGAAAATTCACCTGGCTATAGTGGGTGATTGTCCCCTACGCCTGTTAGTAAATTGGCAATGTCCCTGCGGATGGGACTTCTCAAGAATTTTCGCCCTTTAGTAAATCTGCTCCACGGAGAGGAGAATTGACTCAGGTTCCATTGTTGTAAGAGTCAGTCCCATTTAATGGTCTACCTCGAAGGACCAAACATGCAAACAAGCTCCAGTGGAAAAACTTTAATTTTCCTATTTGCCCTGTTAAGTTCGACCATAGAAAACCATAAATTTTTTGTAATGAAAACAATAGGCAAAAAGTATGTTTGACTTAAGTCACATTTATTGCACTCATGTTGAACAAGAGAGTATACTGCCCATGTATTTGCTTGGGTCCCCAGCTATGTCATCTCTAAGCATTCACAGGGCACAGAACTCCAAAGCACATTAGGCATATGCAATGCCACCGGCTGAAATTCCCAGAAATGTGTACTTGTAGAGGCATGAATATTCACTGCCATAGAGTTGAACAGTAAATCCTATACATCAATTACGGTACATCATTCCATACCCTTTACACTACAAAAGGAGGATCAGCCTATAGTAAGACAAACAAAAAGGGCAAGTAAAGGGCCATGGACATGGAAGGCTTCCGGGCATAATGCAACAATTATTTAAAACCCAATAGAATAAAACAAACTGTACATAAAGGGAGCCCCCCTCCTGGCAAAAAACTCTTTATCTGACATTTTACACTTTAATTCTAGGTGTAGCGTTCTCCCACTGTGTCTCACGTTGCTCATCTTTTCTTATTCACAGAGGTGAGAACAATGAACTTTTGTTATTAATACTTCATGCATACATTGCTATGGAAAATGTTCATGGTAACCGGTGGGTACAGCAGGGGAATCCCACAAGAAGAGGTCGAACAGGAACTAATGAAAAGAAGACTAAGTGCAATGGAATGTCAATAACAATAATACTGCAGAGTATTACTGACAGTCAATGCTAAATGCTAACATTACTTTAATGTTTTGGCACAGACTAGTATCCATCTAACTACTATATAATACAAAAAAAGTATGTGGGTTATTTTGTGAGTGTATTTGATTGGAATCAATATTATCCTGTTTCATTATAATCTGCCCTATTGGCACGCTCCAATTTTTTTTATACTGCTACTAATCCTACTATAGTGTCTGGGAAACCTTGTGCCTTACATGACTGAGCTGCCTTGAGTTTGTTTGCTTTACTAGGAATGTCTTTGAGAATAATTTCTATATTAGCATCAGGTTCTGGATTTGTCCATTGTGTATTTTTATGTACAATACTTATTGTGTGCTATGATTTCTTCCTATACCAGGTTTCTCATGCTAAGTAAATTAATTATCGGAAACTATGGAGAACACTTCTTTGTGAATTTTAACAGAATTGCTCATTGCTTCCCTTTCTCTTTTGATTTCCAAATATTTGGTTCCACGTGCTTTAAATACAGTATATTTAGTTCAAAGTCAGAAATTCACATATTTGTCATGCAGATAATCAGTTCATACCAGATAAGGGGGATCCTATGAAACATAATTCAGTTTCAGTGAGATGGATAAAACCCAGTGGGCACAGCGGGACTTGCAGGAAAAAAATGTGAAAAGGAACATAAGAGGTAGGGACAAATTCAGGGAAGTGTGTCTTCTCATGTGAGGTTCAACCTTGGTCACAAAAAATATTGGATTTCTATTTCCGGCACCCCTATGCTGGCCATTGTCTGCCCACTCCACCCCAGGATTGTAAAGCTGGCCATACACTATACACTATCTTTCCCCAATATGCCCACCAATGCAGGGCAATATTCCGAACGTTCGGCCCTAGAGAAGATACGTCTGAAGCCCCATACACAGGCAGACAAGTTGCCGATCTAAAGGACCGATATCGGCAGCTTTAATCTGGCCGTGTATGGCCACCTTAAGAAAACGAGAAATTTGTTGTGCATCCATTCCTCAGTGTGTTAGGAAGAAGAGCGCCCCTGAAATCCGGCCGTCTTAGGCCCAGGCCTTTGTTGACTTGCTACAAATCCAGGTCTGCTCTCAGCACAAGACCAGAAACCATCTGTTATGTCCACTATTACCTACTTGTATGCTTTGTACCTATGTCCACTACTCCATATTAAAAAGATACCATAATGCACTTTTCTGCATTTATATGATTATACAATATCAGTTGATCTTGATCAGTGATCCCCAACCAGTGACTCACAAACAACATGTTGCTCACTAACCCCTTGGATGTTGCTCCCTGTAGCCTCAAAGCAGGTGCTTATTTTTGAATCCCAGGCTTGGAGGCTGCCAGTTTACATAAGGACAAACAAATAGCCAATCACAGCCCTATTTGGTACCACCCAGGAACATTTTTCATGCTTGTGTTGCTCCTCATCTCTGTTTAATTTTGAGTGTGGCTCATGGAAAAAAAAAGTTTGGGACCCCTGATATTGATAAAGTATCTGTCTTTGTACTCTATCACCCTTCCTATATAAAGGCATAACCATGGCACCTTGGAAGATGGCTATATATATATTTAGGAAGTCAAAATGTGTTGCAGAGTTCCTACAGTTAAAATTACAGTTACATTTATTGTGTAACAAGATCATTAATGGTATAGATGCATTCTCTTCTTAGCTCATAACTCTAAACTGCTTACTTACGTTGTTTTCTAATGTGAATAGAACCATTGATCCAAGCCTGTGCTGGTTTGCATGCTGCCTAGCAGTTCTTCCCAGAATTCAAATTTTCTAATATTTGCTTCTGTTTTGATGGAAATTTTCATTTCCATGTTATGATGAATCTAAACTCAAGGGGCCAGATTCAGCTCAGTGAGAAAAAGTTATCTCATGGTTTATCACGTGAAATTCAGTTCCATTTTTCCCCCCATAGACTTCAATAGAGTTTTCACATGATAAGCTGTGAAATAAGTTTTTCTCAATTGAATTGCAACTTGAATTGAATCTTGTTCATGAGTTTTCAAGTGATAAACCTTTTTCTCACTGAATTGAATCTGGCCCAGTATTGGGTAACTTCCATATATTGCTTTGCTCTTTCTGGAGGAATATTCCCTAGTATCTTTCACTCCCACTCCATGCCTTAGCGCAGTGATCCCCAACCAGTAGCTCGTGAGCAACATGTTGCTCTCCAACCCCTTGGATGTTGCTCCCAGTGGCCTCAAAGCAGGTGATTATTTTTTAAATTCCTGGTTTGGAGACAAGTTTTGGTTGTATAAAAACCAGTTGTACTGCCAAACAGAGTCTCCTATAGGCTGTCAATCCTCATAGGGGCTACCAAATAGCCAATCACAGTCCTTATTTGGCTCCCCATGAACTATTTTCATGCTAGTGTTGCTCCCCACCTCCTTTTACTTCTGAATGTTGCTCACGGGTTCAAAAGGTTGGGGATCCCTGGAGCGGGATGCAAAAGTATCCTTTTATAAGTATCTGAGAGCTGGAGCTTCCCTACCTGTGCACTGTATATTTATTCCTTTGAAAGGGTTTGTTCTACAGTTCTAGAGCTTTATCAAACTGGTTTTAAGGTTTATCCCAAAGATTGGAATAAGGCACATTTGGTCTCATTTATAAACACTGGGCAAATTTGTACATGGGCAATAACCCATGACAACCAATCAGTGATTAGCTTTTTCAGCCAGCTGCAGGTTGAGCATTGAAAACAATCATCGGATTGGTTGCCATGGGTTACTGCCCAGGTGCAAATTTGCCCAGTGTTTATAAATGACCCCCATTGACTCTACTAGCTGTATATTTGATTTTGGATCTTTATGTGCCACCAGCCATTACTCCAGAGCTCCTAATGTGGCATTGTGAAGATGTGCAAAGGGCTTATAGCTAGCAAATAATCTCTTCAAATTCCATACCAGTGATTTAATAATGTTTCCATGATAACCCATAAAACATATCTATTTCTCTTAAAGTATCTGTAGTTATCCATACATATATCAGTATTATTCTAATCTCTGCTGGCGTGAGCAATTACTCCCTCTTTGCTCATAAGGAAAATACAAAGGTTCGATATTTACAAGTTTCTTTCTTATGAAAGAAATGAAAGGGTTCTGGTGTTGTGCCCACATTTTACGTATTTTAGAAAACAGTGGGCTACAATTAGGAGTGAAATGTTTTCTCAGAAGATAGTTATGTACACTAGCCACTCCAAACAAACTAGATAGCAGATCGAGTTGCAGCTGTAATAACACCTGGAGATGAAGAATTAACCCTTTGCCCTCAAAGTGCATGATACCATTTTTCCCATTGCTTTCTTTTTTCTTACAGACCCTCCTTTCTCTTTTATTTTCACTCTGGTCTTTATTTTCTAAGTCTTGACTTTGCTGTTACTTTGCTTTTGCCAACTATTATACTAACACAATTCAATTATCCTGTCAGGCTCGTTCTGTTGCCTCTAGTTCTCTTTCACTTTCATTTACTTACGGTATCTTTTTCTGTCCTCTTTTTCCCAAGGTTTTTTCTTCACTCACCTTTTCGTTTTCAGTCTTGCTCTGTTCACTCTTTTTCTTAATTTGTTTTGTTTCTTTAACTTTCCCTTAACAGATTTGTACGAAACCAGCTCATGCCTCTTTTTCTAGTCTGTGCATATCTGGCCTCATTGCACCTGGGTGCCTTTCTTCCATTAGAAAATATAGGTCCTGATTTGCTTTGAGCATATATACATACATACAGTACAAACCTAGGGCACCATAAATGCACTTATCCTCTACAGCACCACAGTTCTTCTTACATTAAAGGCAAACCTTGGCATTAAGGAGATAAGAACAGGCTTAGTCATATGTGTGAAGACCAGGACCTTTTTGCTATTCAGGAAGCAGGTTGATTGAACCCACAGAATCAATGGGGTAAGCCCTTTATTGGGTTGATGTGTCCTTATACTTCTCTCCTTATTGCACAGCCCTACAGAATTATGATATTATGTAAGCAGTAACAATATAAAAGGTCAAGTTTTCTTATATATTTAATCCTTTTTACGGATCCAGATAATTTGCAATGATACATTTCTCTTGGTCAACTTACCCATCCTACCTGTAGCTTTGTAGATCCTGGCTGCTTAAAATGGTTTCAAAACCATTCTTCTACTATCTGGTGCGTCTAATACAACAACCTAAACCTAAAGACAAAAGCATTCCAAAATGTAAAGAACCTTTGCTATTGTCAAAGTGTAACCTAAGTTCTTTTAGGTACTGTAATAAACAGATATTATATGTTTAGTGTAATAAACAGATAATAAACACAAATAAATAGACATACAAGCTGATGAAGATATATAGGTAATACATAAGATAAGATAGTTGATAATAATAAATAAATGGACAGATAATAAATAATTGTATGTATGGTACAAGACCCCACACACTTACAATGATAAAACCATGTATGGACAAACGTTTGAGAGCCTATTTAGATCTGGTGCTGTCCTAGGCACCGGACCTGCAAGCACCCACATTTGATGCTAGAGGAAGTGATGTCACTTTACAATGTGCATATACGTGATGTCACTTCTGTTGCACGCCACTGAGTTGACCCCCCTCCTCTGCTGCCACATTCAGTAGGGAAGCATTAGTAGCAGGGAAAATATTTTTCCCCCAACAATGTTTTTTTTTTAACTATATACAGTAGGCATCCAAGTCCACCCCACTAAAGTTGCCACCCTAGGAATAGGTCCATGAGTGCCTATATAGTAAATATTCTTGGGGTGCACGTTTAATGCAAACGTTTAAGTCCCAAATGCATCATCTTCTATTTACATTAACCTTTACATTAGCCTGCTACTGAAACATAGATCACTGAGAAGGAAGAATCATCTCTAGTGGACTCAAGAAATGTTCTTTATATCAACAATTGTTTGAAAAACCACAATTCTTATAATGTCCAAGTAAGGAATGAACTACCTGCTAACTGCTCTGTGCATTCTATTGGCAAGAAATCTACATCACTGTAGACATTATAGACATTGACTGCATGAATTAATTTTGTTTCAAGACATCTGTCTCCCATACAAGTATGCTGCCAATTATTAACTACCAAATACTTCCTCAAAACACAGCACGCCCTCCAATGAACCTTCACAAATATCTGAGTGATCATGTGAAAATGAACCTTTTTGTAGAAAGATGACTTCATTAGCTTGAGACATCTAACTGGGAAAGAAAAGCCACTTCTGTAAATTCAGGCAGTAATGGTGAGAAAAGGAGCAATGTGGTTACATGGTTATAGCAGGCACTTGATGTGTCTTTACTGTCTGTCATTTCTTTGTTTATACTATATAAGGAAATTTTCAGCTGATAATAGACAGATATAGATCTTGTCTCTCTGTGACTGCTCCATTGCCACCCTGCTAAACGGGAAGTTGCTTTATACATTTACACTACAACGTTACAAACCTCATTTTGTAATTTTCAGATGAATCCACTGGTTTTTAACATTACAAGTTCACAATAAACTGCGGTATATGTTTTAAAATGTTTGGGTTTAGGTTATCTTTGTAAGGAAACTCACCCATAGTGATCTAGTGGGGGGCTGTCGGGGAAGCCCGGCAGGGACGCCCGCCTCTCTCTTTGTGCGCCAATACGCGCCTTCCTGCGTTTCCATATTCGTCGCTTATGGTTTTTTGACGCACAGTGTGTCTGACGTCATCAAGCATGGCACGAAAATTCAAATATTTAAAGGGTCCTTGTCCTGAAACTCATTGCCCAACGTAGGTCTATTTTGATAGTTTTCTGGGTGCCAATTCTTGTTAATAATCCGTGTTTGACCCTGCCTGACCCTGATTCGTGTCCTGATTGCTGCCTATTCTGACTCTCTTTGTACTGCATTTTTGTGTGTTTGAACTTGGCCTGTGACCTCGACTATCCTCTTATCTCACAATTCTGTACTGCTGTCCTATAGGTATTGACCTCACCTGTGACCCTGTCTACATTCCCTATTCTCCGTTCCAATACTTCACATTTGGTTCCCTTGCTTGCCCAGAACTCTCTCCTTTGTTCTCCTGCATTAAGCCCTGGCAGCATCCAAGTAGCAGAGGGCTCCACCCAAAGCTAAAAGTGGCTGCTAATGGCAGAAGAGCAGGCTGAGACTGGAACCTTGGAGTTAGTTCTGGGTTTGGGATACCGAACGTAACAATCTTTTAGTTTATGACATATAAATATTAGGGTGCTGCCTTAGTGTTACACAACTTTTTTAACACTGCTTGAAATAGCTCAGCTATATAGATATATATATATATATAAAATTACACATGCTTAGTAAATTGATCAATCAAGAGGTACTTTCTAGTGTGACTTGGTGTGACATGATTCATCAAAACTTGCAAAGCAAAATGAATTATGGGAAAACGGTTCTGGATTGCTCCTAAGATTTGGCTAAAGATGGGATGCAAGGCTAAATCTCATCCTCTGGGTTTTAAAGCACTTACTGCACAAACCTGTTAGCATTCCTGCGACTCTGCTTCACTGTCCTGTCTTCTATCAACCTATAACGGAGCCCAACTTGGCAAAACTGTTTCAAGGAGTATAATTTCCTGCCAAGATGGCAGGCACATCTGTATTATGCTTACAGGAGTACTCATTGCTTACAATGCCAACCTCAAGGTAATTTCTCTGAGGTATAATGCAACACTACCAACATCAGAAACTAACAAGAAAATGCTCCATTAATCACCACTCAATCAAACAGTACAAGTCAGTAGCATTCTCAGATGTTCTGCATCACATACTTTACCAAAATTAAGTTCATCATTATCATCATTTATTTATATAGCGCTGTCAAGATACGCAGTGCTTTAGTTAACATTAATCACAACCTTTGCAACCCCAAGATCCAGGTCTCTTGTCAAATCCTATGCAAGGACCACCCTGACAATCTCATACCAAGGCTGGCATTCACATTTGTGGTGACCCTGCATAGTTACATAGTTACATATTTAAATCTGGTTGAAAAACGACCAAAGTCCATGAAGTTCAACCCCTCCAAATAAAAACCTAGCATCCATACACACACCCCTCCCTACTTTCACATAAATTCTATATACCCATATCTATACTAACTATAGAACTTAGTATCACAATAGCCTTTGGTATTATGTCTGTCCAAGAAATCATCCAAGCCATTCTTATAGTCATTAACTGAATCAGCATCACAACATCAGCCGGCAGTGCATTCCACAACCTCACTGTCCTGACTGTGAAGAACCCCCTACGTTGCTTCAAATGAAAGTTCTTTTCTTCTAGTCTAAAGGGGAGGCCTCTGGTACGGTGATCCACTTTATGGGTAAAAAGGTCCCCTGCTATTTGTCTATAATGTCCTCTAATGTACTTGTAAAGTGTAATCATGTCCCTTCGCAAGCACCTTTTTTCCAGAGAAAACAACCCCAACCTTGACAGTCTAGCCTCATAATTTAAGTCTCCCGTCCCTCTAACCAATTTAGTTGCACTTAGTCTCTGCACTCTCTCCAGCTCATTTATATCCCTCTTAAAGACTGGAGTCCAAAACTGCACTGCATACTCCAGATGAGGCCTCACCAGGGACCTATAAAGAGGCATAATTATGTTTTCATCCCTTGAGTTTATGTCCTTTTTTATGCAAGACCTTGCAAAAGCCCTTCCCTTGCCTGGACATGGATTAATTACTTGCCCTGACCCCTGGCTATAACAAAGCTATACTTTCCTTAATTGTCTAACATGGAATAAGATATTCCTAGATCTCTCAGAATTTTCAGGGTCCAAAATGTTGTTGGTGAAGTCAGCCATCAGTGCAGCTCTCCAGTATTGTCACTGGAGAAGAAGTTTTACTCACCTCTTGGCGTGAGCATTTGCAAGTGAGCGCCACAAGAAACCATCCTGGCACTATTTATAGACTAGAGAAATGTGATTTTGATTCTAATTTTCTCCTAGTTCTAAAGCTTATAGTATATTTATAAAAATGTATAGGTCAGTGCCTTTTTATCATGTTGACACTTTATAGAGACCTTAATCGCTATTCCTGCATATGGGTTAAATGGCAACCACTGGTCACCAGTGGTCAATTGTGTATTTCAGTCAAGAGTAGACCCCTGGGGTGCAATATAACACTAACAACATTGGTCCAACCAGAAAAAGCTCCAGTTATCAACACTCCTTCTAATCCATCCTTCAAACAGAAAAGCTTATGTTTAAAGCCAACATTCAAAGTTGCCACAGTCTTCGTCCCATACCCATCCACCTAAATATTAGCTACAGCTACATGACCTACATTATTTGTTTTACCTCCCTGTGTCCCTGTGACATATAGATGATCAGCAGTGGTGGCCTCAAGAGTGTGTAGAGAGTTTAGAACAGCTGAGATCAGGGTGACAGCGATAGATTTAGGGTATGACTAACAGTAAAAAAAACTAGAAAGGCTGATAAAGATGGGCAGTGATAGAAATAGACCAAAAACCAATGTAGCAATAAAGATGAGTCAAACTTAAGCCTCCAGCTCAAAGGTTAGGGCAAACAGCTGAGCGGAGGAACAGGCAGAGGTAGGGAATGGAACAGACAAGGTGAAGCACTTCTAGACTATTTTAAAGGGATTCTGTCACACATTTTATGATGTCGTTTTTATTTATAAATTACTCACGCAACCATATTAAGTTTTCTTCCTGACGTGTTTTAGTAATATTGCTATGTAGGCAACTAGTGATGGGCGAATCTGCGCCGTTTCGCCGAAAAACGGCAAAAAGTTCGCGAAACGGCGCCGGCGTCTCATTTTTGACGGCTACATTTTTTTCGAACATTTTTTTTTGACGCCGGCAAATTTTTGACGCAAATTTTCGCGGGAATTTCGCGAATTTATTCGCTGGCGGCGAATCGCGCAAATTCGCTGCAAATTCGCGCCTGGCGAATAAAATTCGCCCATCGCTATAGGCAACATCATGGCTGATCCTGTGCATTCAGAAAGAGCCGGCACTTCACAATGGAACTGCTTTCAGATAAGCTGTTGTTTCTCCAGCTCAATGTAACTAGAAGAATGAAATTCTCATATTTACTAAGATGCTGTTATTTTGTCAGGGAGCTGTTATCTTGTTAAATCCTAGTTGTTCTGTTGATAGGAGGGGTAAGGGAGGGTCATATCACTTCAACTGGCCGTGCAGCAGTAAAGAGTGACTGAAGTTTATCAAAGAAGTCACATGTGGGCACCGGGAAAATGGCAATGTGTCTTTATAAAAAATGAATTTCAATGCAGGATTCTGCTGGAGATGGGAAAACATGTTTTCCCATGACAGAATCCCTTTGATCTAAGTAACAGAAGCCACCATGAACCAGCTAAAAAGTACCAGTCATGCTGGTTTATACATGATATGGCACCCCATAGCAGCTTTAAAGCAGACAGAAAAGTCTTTTCACTTGGGGTTGCCAATAGTTAGGCACCCCCAAGTGGGCACATTTACTTACCTGAAACCCTGGGCCACTGCTCCTATTAGGAGAAAACTGCACCGGCCTGTGATTCTTCCAGCGAGCACCATAGAGTGATCTTCTTCCGGCTTCTTCTTTCTTTAAATTTCCCTGAGCAGACACAAGTGAAGTAGAAAGAAATAGCTGACTTTTTCATTAAAGTTCGGCTTTTCACTCTACTGCACCTGTGCAGCCGCGAGAAAAAAGAAGAAGCCAGAGATGATCATTCCGTGGTGCTCGCTGGAAGAATCCCGGGCAGGTGCAGTTTTCTCCTGATAGGAGCACCAACCTGAGGTTTCAGATAAGTAAATGAGATTACTTGGGGATGCCTAACTTTTGGCACCCCCAAGTAAAAAAGATTTTCCGTCTCCTTTAAGTGGACAGAGTTCCCCTTGCTGATAACAGTTCAGTCTATATAAAGTTTGGAATTAAGTATTAAATCCTGTTATACAACCTGAGAATAAATGTCTTTTTGAAATCATTAACCCGACAGCGCCTGTGCCAATGTAGCTGCTGTAATGCCCACGCATTTACCTTGTGAATAACCATTGTAAGTAACTGTTAAATAATATCAAAGGAGTGGGGGGATATATTTGTTATGTCAGTGTAATTTATCTACACACAGATTTGCCACCTACATGTCACAATGTATCGAAGTAAAAGTGGAGTAAAACTTTATAGAGTAAATAAAATTCAATCTGAAAATAAATTGCAGGCGGGTCTTTTTTTTTTGTGGTTTTCAAATTATTTGCCCTTCTATGCCAACCTTTTCCAGCATAACATGTACATGTTCATTGGTTTAAGAAACCAAAAAGCAAATGAATCCTGAGGACAGATTGATATCAATATTTTCATCATTTATTTTTCTGTTAAGCCCCTCTCCAATTTATTTCCTGTTTGTCATTAAAACGACTTCCTGGTTGCGAGGGAAGTGACACCCTAGTTGGTAGATAAATTCTATTATAAATGCTAAAAATTCTGTTTTGGTTGGAGTTTGTTGAAGGTGAAGGTCTAACACTTTCCCCATTGAAACCCTAAAACAGTAGTCATCTAAATCTTTCACTTTAGTCCCCCTTGAAGGTTGACCTGCATCTTAAACCTTCGGTCGGAGCCCCCTAAGCCCATACCAAGATTTAAGATATAAGAAATGATTTGACATTCTATGCCAACTTTTTCCAGCAAAAAATGTAGATGTTAGTTTTTTTGAGAAAGCAAAAACCAAATGAATCCTGAGGACAGATTGGTATCAATATTTGCATCATTTACAGTATCTTTCCCCAATAGATCCCCTAAAACCGTAGTCATCTAAATCTATAACATTAATCACCCCTTGAAGGTTGACATGGAGCTTGAACCTTCAGTCGGAGCGCCCTAAGCCCATAATATATAAGATATAAAAAAAACGTTGGTGTATCAGTCATTCGGCCATAGTTTCAACAATATATAAGGCCCTCTCCAATTTATCTTCCAGTTTGCCATTAAAATTACTTCCTGGGTGTGAGGGAAGTGAAACCCTAGTTGGTAGATAAATTCTATTATTCTATTATTATAAATTTTAAATATTCAGTTTTGGTTGGACTTTTTTGAAGCCGAAGTACACTTCCCCCAATAGATCCCCTAAAACAGTAGTCATCTAAATCTATAACTTTAGTCCCCCCTTGAAGGTTGACATGGAGCTTGAACCTTTGGTCGGAGCGCCCCAAGCCCATAACATGATTTAAGATATAAGAAAACGTTGGTGTATCAGTCATTCCGCCATAGTTTCAACAATATATACAGAAAAGCAAATACAAATCCCACTCTATCTGACATTCAAGTTAGGCTTCCAGGAGTATGTAGAAGAGCAAAAATGCATTCTCCCCAAATCTTACTCTAACTTTCAAACTGAGTCCTCTAGTCCTCCAGCTGCTTTCAGGAGGTGGGGGTGCCACACAGGTGTAAACAATTGCTCTAAAAGGTAAAAATTGCACCTCCTATTCTAGTAATCATGACTTCATCAATGTGATACATCCTGATGAGGTCATAATAACAAAGTCAGTTATACAATAAATAAGAGTGGTTTAGATTGGATACTTGTTTCTGCTGAATTGTGCCCAGTCACTACGACTCCTTGTTTTTTCTATGTGTGTAAGCGTGTACGTGTAACTTAATACAACTTTACAGAAATGTCAGAAAGCTGAAGGTGCTCAGACCGGATTTCAATGTGCCTCCAGTTCATCAGAATGTGCCAGCTGTAATCTGAGCCAACGTAAATACAATAATTCCGACATTGCCCTGAAAATGAACTCTCTGTGTATAATGGGTACTTAAATGTGGAGGAAATAAATATATATTTTTTTGGAGCAAATCTTTTTTTTTTTTTTAATTTTTATTTTTTTTTATTTTTACTCTTGTGCAACATGGGATGTGAGGGCAGGTAGAACATAAAGTACTTAGACGTCATAGTGGCATAGACTCATAGACATACGATAGAAAGAACAATGAACTGATCGTTTATTATTCTGAAAGAAATGTCTGCTTTTGTTTTTAATTTCACCACATTGTTTTGGGGAGTATATTCTGCAGCTAAGCAAAAGGCAACAGTTGCTTGACAACATACAGTAACTTGGAACAATCACAAACCTAGTGGGGAGTCTCATTGCCCTGTGACCGTTTAGAATTGGTCAGTTATAAAAAGAGAAAGGAAAGGCATGAGGCTTGGAGGTTACTGCAAATTCCTGGGCACCTCCCTAATGATTCTTATATATCAATCAGCGTGTGTAGGCTGATGGGTATTTCCTATAACCGTCACATTAACCTGAATGTATTGGCATCTGTACAGTTCCACTGAATGAGGATGTGAATAATTTTCTTTGTAAGTGAACTCAGGTCAGAAGATGGAATGTTAAGGTTGACTAACTTTGTTTTATAAGATGGGTACTGAGATAAATTGCCAGTAAAGATGCTTGTAAACCATACAGTGAGATATACACTAGATTTAATCTGAGATATAAATAACACTTCCCCTCCAAAAATAAAAAACAAGTGGTCTTCTGTACCATTAAGTGTATACAGGCCTGGACTGGTAGTCAAAATAGGCCCTGCCATTCCAAGTACACGGAGGCCCAAACAGCCCCCGACCAGGCCACTATATGGTAACTTTCTATAGAACCATACAACAGCCCCTCTGGCATTTGCCAGAACCCACAGATTGCCAGTCCGGGCCTGAGTGTATACATGCACAGTAAATGTTTATTTAATTAATTTATTTAAAGCTTCAATATAATTCAACACTGTACACGGGGTATAGGCGGGGTACACATCTCCATTTGTGTCTTGGGGGCTAATTAACCCAAAAAATGTGAATTTTTACCAGCAAATTATCCAATACACTTCACACCACTTCATCAGGCGTACATTCGCTACCACTGCGCTAATTCACTAAAATGCGAAATTACGTCTCAGCAGCCGAACGCAGCAAAGTTTTGCTAGCGTTAATTCATCAGTGCGAGCATTTCACAGCGAAATTTTCTTAGCGTTCAACTATGCCTAGAGAAACTTCCTTAGTTCTCTTACGCTTAGGTCAATTTGAAAACGGCAGGTAAGTATAGGTCATATATATGTCTTTATTAGAGATGGTGCAAATGCTTGAAGGGGCCACTTATTATTAAAAATGTCCAAGGAAGCAAAATAAAGATATGCCCTAGACAGAAGCTTACCCTAAAACAAATGTGGCATGCCCCTCAAATTGGTTAAAACTAAACTCTTTAACAGAGTTTTCGGTTAACACAAAAATCTTTAGTAGTTAGAACTTTTAAAGACAATCCAGCTTTATACAGTATATTTAATATATTTTAAATATGAAAAAACGCAAGAGTTTTTTTTAGAACTTTTATGACTTTCCAACATACAGGATATGATGTCACTGAATTAAGATTGAGGAGGAGATTGAGGAGGATGAAGTTTTATCCTATCAGTTTTCCAGGTCTAAGGTGGTGAAGGAAACGCTGGAAAAAGAGGTAACATTCTGTAAAATTCTCACTTTACTCAATTAACCAAAATTTGCCTGCCGATAGGGTGCGAAACTACGCTAGCAGAGGTCTCTTTTGCTAGCAAACTATCCTCTACGCCTATTAGTAAATTGGTGATGTCCCCTCGGATTGGATCTCTGTTGGATTAGTAAATCTGCCCCTTGGACAGAGATAAGCACTCTTACCTTGGGCTGTGGCTCTGCTAATGGGACATGCAATGACTTAGTTTGGTGTTGTGACCTTACAATGTTGTGACGGTGACCTGATGGACTGGCCAACAATCAGTGGCGGAACTACTGGGGGAGCAGGGGGTGCGAGCGGGCCAGGGCCCGCACCCCCTCAGGGGCCCCCGGCAGCTCATGCGCCACTGACAAATGCGGCCAAATGCAGCCGAACGGAGGGGGGGGGCCCGGCTGGGCGTCACGCATCAGGGCCCGTCCCCCTTTAGTGACGCTACTGCCAACAATAGAAGGCCAGCCATGGGAGGTGCTGTTTGTCCATACAACTATTTTGTAAGTACTGTCCAAATAATATTTAGGAAAGGGTTAAACAGTGGGTGCTATGGTTATTGCAGTCCATGGTATTTCTATGTTCTCCCGATGTAACTCTGGGTACGAAGTCTCCTCTAAAAACATACAGGCAGTTTATTTGGCCCTTATATGAGTGAATATGAACCTTAGATTGTAAGCTCCACTGAGGCAGAGGATAATGTATAGTCTCTGTAAATGTGTTATGTGAATATGTTAATGCTACATAAATAAAGGATAATAATTCTCCTTTTGAGATTTTCCCCCCACTTTATGATGTTTTCCCTTTTGGATCAGGTGATACTCCCTAGGGACAGTGCTGCAGTCACACCCCTGTTTGCACTTTGGAGGACAATAAATACATAAACCCATGGCAACATGCTATCTCCTAAGCAATGCCGCCATCTGTTCTCTCTGCCATTCTCAATTACTGTGGCAATCTAGTTATGTACTTAATAGTTTTTAAATATTTCCTAGGTTCATAAAAACTGTCATATCTGGTAAACAACATTGTTTTTGGTAACTCTTTCCATCTGTTTGTGTGTGTTGAAGATGCAGGGAGCCTCCTAAGTCACAGATCAGTGCAAACCTCTCTCCATATTCATAAAATGTTTTTAATTTAGTATTACAAATATTATTTTATTTCCATCTTCATTAATATTAAAATTCAGAAACCCTGATTTATGTGAACCTTTAAAGAAACAAGTGGGAAATAAGTCAGTATTGTCCTAGCTGTATTCCAGCCCTGATATCCCTTGTGGTTACTATTCCGTGAGTCCCTTATGAAACCACACGCTCAGGAGTGAGATTTGTTAATAAATAACTGGTTGCTCTTCGCTACAATGATGTCATTAATGACATTTCCAGTATCTCTGCCTGGTGTTACAGATACAGACAAGCCCTGGCATAGGCAGCACGTTGGATTCACTGTTATGATCTATAGTCTCCTTAAAAGCAATGTCACCCAACATAAAGAGGCACATTTATCAAGGCTCGAATTTCAAATTCATATGAGTTTTTTTTTTAAGCTCCCTTATATTCGAATATATATTCAAAATTCGACTGTGGGTTTATTTAATAGAAAAATCTCAATTCAAATCTCAACTCAATTTGAGATTTTTTTCTCCGAAAAAAACTTGAATGTCAGGAAGGCTACAAACATCTCCCAATTGGTCACTGGACCTCTCGCATTGACTTATACATCAATGTGTGCAGGTTTTAGGTGGCGAATAGTCGAATTCGAAATTCTTAAATGGCCAGAGTTTGATAATTCGGATTCGAATTTTTTAAAAAAAAACTCGAATCAAGTTTGGATAATTCTCTAGTAGAATTTGACAGTTTTGACCATAAAAAAAATTGAAAATTCGAATTCAAATTTTCAATTTGACCCTTAATAAATCTGACAAAATGTATTTGACATGTCAATTAAAAAATGTTTCCAATATATATGCTTAACAAAGTTTTAAAGTTATTTGTAAATGTAATTGCTATTGATTGGTCTGTCTGTCCCTTGCTATAATTTTGGAACAGAAACCAACCTTCAGTCAAAGGCAGTAGCAGAGCAAAGGACAAGCAAAAATTTCTTTCAGAAATTACATAAATACATAACATTGAACATGACTCCCCATTGTTTGTTAAACCCAAACAAGCAGGGCACCATATTTATTATCTGACCACAGGAAGAAATGACTCATCTAATCAACACATTCATGGCTGCTCCCCATGAGTAAATATACAGTGAATAAAGTATACTCCAGGGCCGGCCTTAGGCCAATTGGACCAATTGGGCCCAATTGGGCCCCGCACCTCTGGGGGCCCCGCACCACAGGGCAGCACAGATAATATTTCCCGCAGCACATGATGCTGCCTGGCCTGCCCCCAACTTTGAGAGTCCAGCCCATCCCCAAATCCATAGGTCCAGCCCACCCTCAACTCTGATAAGCCAGCCTATCCCCCAACTCCATAGGTCTAGCCTGCCCCCAACTCTAATAGGCCCAGCTTTCCTCCAACCTTGATAGGCCCTGCCTGCCCCCAATCCAACCAAGCCTGCTCCCAAGCTGAATCGGCCCAGCCTGCCCCAAACTAATTGGCCCAGTCCACTCTCCTATTTCCTCCCTCTCTCTCTTACCCTGTGTGCCCCTATTATGTGCCCCTATTTCATCCCTCTCTTACCTTGTCTGCCCCTTTCCTTTCTATTTTGTGCCTGTATGCCCTTATTTTCCTAAATACTTAGTGTGTCAGTAGCCAGCAACACTTTGTCTAGGGGCCCCGCCAACATGGTCCCAATTGGGCCCCACATTTGATAGGATCAGCCCTGGTATACTCTATTGTAAAATATAAGGATATTACAAGTTACTAAGGAATTCCATGACCATATAAAAGCATGAGGCTGAAGGATGAGTGTTTTTATACAGGTCATTGGTGATGGGTGAATTTATTCGGCAGGCACGAATTTGCGCTATTTTGCTGGCCACGATCCGGCATCCAAAAAACAGATGCCGGCATCCAAAAAACAGATGCCGGCATCCAAAAAACAGATGCCGGCATCAAAAACGAGACGCCAGCACCGTTTCGCAAATTTTTTGCCATTTCGCGAATTTCGTAGGAAATTCTGTAATTTTTCCCGAAATGGCGCAAATTCGCACATCACTACAGGTCATGGAACTCCAAGGTGACTTCTAATATTCTCATATTTTGCAACAGGGGGTATTTTATTTATTATAATACATAAGTTTCTGTGAGTCATGTGACAGAAATGACATCACTAAGCTCCGATACTAACAGCTTTTACGGGATATCCATGGACCTTGTGTATTATATGCAGATAAATGACAATAACTTTTACTGGACATTTATAGAGAAATAAAATGAATATTAACCTTATTTCAAAGCTGTATACAGTATTTCCTTTTTATGCCCATCGTTCATAGCTCAAGGGCATTTGAAATGAAATGAAAACTTACGAGGCATAAATGGTATTTAAAAAAGTCCCCGCACCTACAAAGTAAACAAATGAGATATTTTTTGGCTAAAAGTCAGGAAAGAAAAGTCAACTAATTGTCTATATTTTCCAAAGAAGCCGTTATTCCCAGAGGCGATGAGACTGTGAGCCAAGAGTTGGCATTTGGGTACATTAACCAGTACGATACAGTCACGGGCATTGGACATTTCTTTACTTCAGATTTAAAATCACTTGAAAAAAAGCACTTTGGGCTGCACTTAATACAAAGTATACATGTATACCATGGGAGGTATTTATTAGTCCGAATAGTAAATGTAATGATCCTATAACGTTACACTATGCAGTAAATACTAGATGCAGCAATAAATGTCTCTATAGTTCCTCCTTAAGACATTTAATTATGAGTCTCAGGGGGTTATTTATTAAAGTCCGAATGTTAAAAATTTTACTAGAAAACTCAAAGTTTTTGAGGAAAAAAAAACTCAAAATGTTCGAGATTTATTATACCCTGATGCTGCAAATTGTCTGAGTCTGAAAATCCGCCATCTCAGACCTGTCGAGATCCTATATAAGTCAATGGGAGAGGCACCTATCAGGGTCTTCGTTTGGGTTTAGTATGAAAATCCAACTTTTACTGGGTTTTCAGGCAAAAACTTTGGGAAAAAAGCCCCCAAAGATTTGCACAAGCATTTCCGCAATCCGATTATTTCTGGTTATGTTATTAATAAATAATATTGAATAGAGCGTGGGAGTTGTGATTTTTTTATTAATAAATATGAGATAAATTGGGATTTTAGTAAATAATCCCCTGTATGTCAGAGGGTTTCTTGTAAATTGTTTTCCAGCAGTAGCCCTGTTTGTATGAGATGGAGAAAACTATGACCATCCGTTTATAAGGATGTAACTTTTAAAGATTTAGGGGCCGATTCACGAAATTCGGGTGAAGGGTTCGAATAAAAAAAAATTCGAATTTCAAAGTATTTTTTGGGTACTTCGACCATCGAATTGGTTAAATTCGATCGAATTCGATCGAATTCGAATGATTCGAACGATTAGAATTAAAAATCGTTCGACTATTCGACCATTCGATAGTCGAAGTATTGTCCCTTTAAGAAAAACTTCGACCCCCTACTTCGGCAGCTAAAAGCTACCGAAGTCAATGTTAGCCTATGGGGAAGGTCCCCATAGGCTTGCCTGTGATTTTTTGATCGAAGGATTTTCCTTCGATCGTTGAATTAAAATCCTTCAAATCGTTCGATTCGAAGGATTTGATCGATCGATCGCAGGATTTGCGCTAAGTCGAGCGATTTTAGTTCCCAGTCGAATATCGAGGGTTAATTAACCCTCGATATTCGACCCTTCGTGAATCGGCCCCTTAAAGATGCAACTTTTCAATTGGTCTTTATAATTTTTTTATTATAGTATTTTAATTATTTGCTTTTTCCAGCTTTCATGGGGGACACAAAAGAAACAAAAGCTCTGTACGGCTATACAGTATATTTATTGTTATTGCTACTTTTTATTATTAATTTTTCTATTCAGACCCTCTCCTATACATAATCCAGTTTCTTATTCAAATCAATTGATGCAAAAAGCACAAACAATAAAAAATGAAAACCAATTGCAAATTGTCTCAGAATTTCATTCTCTACATGAAACATAGCGGCAAATTCACTAAGCAGTGAAAATGCGCTAGCGACGCCTTCACCACACAATTTTCGACAGGGCGCCTCTAATTCACTAAAATCTGAAGTTGCGCTCAGGGAGGCGAACGGTGGCGAATTTGCGCAAGCGTTAATTCATCAAGCAAAACGAAGTTTCGCTAGCGATGCCTAATTTGCATATGGCACCAAGTTAAAGTTGAATGGACGTATATGTAGCAGCAAATACATTACACTACACAAGCCTGGGAAAGGTTCATAAAATAAAATAAAGTTGTTATATTGCCCTACACATGTGCTCACTGTATAGTTTAGGTGCCATATGTTAGGAAATGTAGGGGGGAAGGAGGGTACCCTAAAAAAATTTACGATCTTTTTCAGCCTATCACCCTTAAAAAAGGAAAAAACGCCAGAGTTTTTTGGGACTTACAAAAAACTATTTTTGAAGCAATCCCTATCTACTCTATTGTACTTCACCTGGTCTGAGGTGGCGAAGGCAAGTCTGGTAACGTTCAGTAAAATGCGCAAGTTAGTGAATTAGCGTAGTTACATTGACCCTTCGCCGAAGCACAACTTCGCCGGGCTTAAAGGTGCGAAGTAGCGCTAGAGTAGGTACACTTCGCTAGCGAATTTACGCCAGCGCCAGTTAGTAAATCGGCAAAGTAACAAAATGACATGATGCTGGCAAATTTGCGCTAACGTTAGGAGCTTCACGCTTTAGTGAATTTGCCCCACAGGGGCAGGTTTATCAAGGGTTGAATTTCGAAGTGGAAAATACTTTGAAATTCGACCATTGAATAGAATCCTCCGACATTCAAATTCGAAGTCGGAGCATTTTATTCATCGTCCGATCGTACTCCCATCGTACTCCCATCGTACTTCGAATCGTAAGATTCAAACGATTTTCCTTTGAAACCCAAAAACTTCTGCAGGTTTAAGTTAGGGAAGTATTGAAGTCAAAGTTTTTTTAAAGAGACAGTACTTCAATTATCGAATGGTCGAATAGTCGAACGATTTTTACTTCGAATCCAAGTCGAAGTAAATTCGAAGTCGTAGTATTCTATTCGATGGTCGAAGTATCCAAAAAATAACTTTGGATTTTAAATTTTTTTCCTTCGAAAATTCCCTAGAATTCACTTCGACCCTTGATAAATCTGCCCCATAAAGTTAACCCGTTAAGAATGGCAGGCAAGAGTAACTGCAAAGAGCACATTTTACATGCAACTGTCAGTGGGGAAATTTGCACCTACGCAACTGTAGTAATAGATGTAAATCACCCCTATGTCTGTATCTGTTGATCCAGAACCTACAAAGAATTCATTGGCAAACCAGTTTTATAGGGGAAATGGATTTATTCTATAGTTTTCGTAGAGAGCCGTGAATAGCATATGACCCCTGTTTATCTTCCTGTGTAAGAACTAAACTCATTGCATTCTACAGAGTTTATCTGTTATCTGTTATTTAACCTGGGATATTTAGCCCTATTTCAGCTTAAATGGCTGCTCCCATGGCTACACAGCAATTCATTGATATACACTTTCTGAAACAAACACGCCAGTTTTGCAATACAATATGATATCTTTAAAACAATTGTATTTTATTGGTATTACTGTTCCTTAAAAATAAGAAGGTTTATTTACAAATGACAAGGCAGGGTGCAAAGTACAAAAAAACCCATGCTGAAGCCATGATTTTATTTACATTTTGCACCCTGCCCCAGTATTTGTGCCGACTGGTACAGGACATTGTAATCCAGAAAGGAGTGCACAGATCTACAATGGATACAGTGCCAGTATTTGGCAGCTCTGTATTCATAAGGGCTTATCTAGTGTTGCATTGCCTGAAAGCTGTGGGTTAAACAGGTTTTGGCTGTAATGGGTGCTGGGCTGACTTCTATCAGTGGCTTCAGAGCAGTTTATTTTCCTCCTGGAGTTCTCTATTCCATACAGTAACCAGGATATTTGCTATTAGCGCATCTAAATATATATTGTTGTGTATCAAGTTCCTGATTTTGCTTCCTCTTTTGAATCTCCCCTCACACCTGGTGCCTCTGTTGCTACAGCATCCGAGCTCCCAGTGATGCAATTAAAATGTGGCGGAACATTCTCTCTCTATTATTATATCTTTCCTTTCACACAGAATCGTTCATCAGGCGCATTAGAGCTGATACTAATAATATGATATTATTGAAGTAATTACAGAATACGTCGGTATTACTATTATTATCGCACGATATTGTGTCCGGCTGTTTAAAACAACATTTTTGCATGTGTAAAAATTATACGTAGCTAGAAGAAGCCATTATTTGCCTCTACAAGGAAATACAAAGATTATCCTTGGCAGTGACTGTTGTTCTATTGACGAACAAGCGCATTCTCAGGCACATTGTCAGTCGCTTTGTTTAACAACTGCAATAAGCTGCTGCTTTATGTTTCAGGGTATTTTCTGTAGTTCATTTCCTCATCTCACCATCATATTTATTTCTTTAGTATCCATTATCCAGGAGGCTCGGGATCAGGGGTTTTCCAGATTAAGTAGCTGTTCCGTAATGTGGACCAATATGCCTTAAAGGGGTGGTTCACCTGTTAATGAACTTTTAGTATTATTTAAAGAGGGATATTCTGAGACAATTTACAATTGGTTTTCATTTTTTATTATTTGTGGTTATTGAGTTATTTAGCTTTTTATTCAATAGCTCTCCAGTTTGCCATTTCAGCCATCTAGGGTCCAAATTACCCTAGCAACCATGCATGGGAGATTGGAATATGAATAGGAGAGGCCTGAATAGAAAGATGAGTAATAAAAAGTAGCAATAACAATACATTTGTAGCCTTACAGAGCATTTGATTCTAGATGGAGTCAGTGACCCCGATTTGAAAGCTGGAAAGAGACAGAAGAAGAAGGCAAATAGTTCAAAAACTATAAAAAAGAAAAAATGAAGGCCAACTGAAAAGTTGCTTAGAATTAACCGCAAAGGTGACACTCCCCTTTAAGGCTACCAGAAACTAGGGATGCAACAAATCTAAGATTCGGTTCGGGATACGGCCAAGATTCAGCCTTTTTCAGCAGGATTTGGATTCGGCTGAATCCTTGTGCCTGGCCGAACCGAATCCGAATTTGCATATGTAAATTGTGGGGAGGGTGGGATTTCACGTGACTTTTTGTTATAAAACAAGGAAGCAAACTAATTTTTTCCACTTTTTCTTTTCCCGCCCCTAATTTGCATATGCAAATTAGGATTCGGTTGGGTTCGGGATTGGGTACGGTATTCGGCCGAATCTTCCAAGATGGATTCGGGGATTCGGCCGAATACAAAATAGTGGATTCGGTGCATCCCTACCAGAAACCATTTAAATCTTAGCAAAGATAAGGTTATTTCGGGTTTATCAAGTACCAGGCGCTGTCTTATTGTTACAGAGAAAATGGAAACTGATCAAAAATGAATAACATGAGGGAGATTGCATTAGTGTATTTATGTATAGAGGGTTTCTATATGATATTTCACATTGTCACAGCTGAAATTATAATGTAGCTTTTGAAGGAACTGTAAGGGGAAGTAACATTTCATCGAAATTGTATAGGAAACATATTGTAGCAAATACGGTGAGTATATTCGTAGGTGGGTAGTACCATATTACACATACTATGCATCACTGATTGTGGTAGGAAACAACTTGCTGTGCAGCTGCTTTTATCAATGTTATACTGAATTCCTAATAAGATTTTCGGGGACGGAGGAGCAAATCATAGATGTTCTCTTATATGGCAGAAAGCTATTGTTCCCAGAATGTGCTACAGCTTCCCCATGTCTTAAGAGCCACGTCAATAACTGGGCCACGTCAATAACCGGGGTGTTAGTTACCATTTATGCCCTTGTCTTCCCCAATGACTACCCCACATCATGGGATTTTTGCCCTTCTTGTTCCAGAAGCTTACACTCAAGCAATTCAATGCGAGCCCAGAGCATATGCCCAAGTGCAACTTTTTGGATGCTGGTAATGCCAGTGCAGACAAACAATTGGCTCTATGTGTTACCATAATTGGTCAATATATCTGTAATCTGAGTACAGTATAAAGAGTTCAGTCATCACAATAAGTCATTACTTAATTAGTTCAGCTCCAGGTGTATAGTCCATGGTTGTTAAATAACTTGCCAGACCTGTTCCCCTACTATCTGCCCTCTTAGCTATTCTTTCCATAGGATGCACGCAGTGAGCCAACATAGGGATTATTACTTCATACTATTAAATGACGGCTATTGTATTTCTTAGTGGAGAAGGTTAAAAAGATGTTCTGGTGAAAGAATAATCATCTGCATTGTGAACGGCAAATTAATTATGTATGTATGTATGTATGTATTATGTACGGCAAAGAAAATGATACACTGTTTATAAACAGGCGCCTGGTATATTGGGGTTAGCGTTGTGATAACAAGGTGGTAAACACCATAGTTGGATTTATTTAAAAGCCACTTGAACAAATATAGGCCAACCAGAATGCTCATCTCAAAGAAGTGCAGGAATAGGGCCTGTTATCCAGAATGCTCAGGGCCTTTCAATAATTTATATCTCCTTACTTTAAAATTCTACAAAAAAAAATCACTTAAACATTAGATAAACCCAATAGCCTGGTTTTGCCTCCAATAAGGATTAAATATTATTAATCTTAGTCGGAATCAAGTACAAGTTATCATTTATTATTACAAAAAAAAATTCTGTACAACTTAAATGAATTATTTGATTAAAATGGAGTCAGTGTAGGACTCAGGGGCCCTGAGCCCAGCGGACTCCCCAGCCGCAAATACTTTCTGCCTCCCCAAGCCACAATGCCCGTCTGCCCCCTCGCACTTACCTATTCCTCCATGTGACTGCGACCGGGGTCAGGGAGGGAGGTCGGGAGATCTGTGGTGTAGGTAGTGGGTCTGGGCCGGCAAGGCCCATGAGAGCCGGAGTCCACCGGGTTTTTCCCGGTGCCCTGCTGACCCATTCCGACCCTGATTGGAGTCTATGGGAAATGGCATTCTTGTAATTCAGAACTTTCTGGATAACAGCTTTCCAGATAATGGATCCTAAACCAATTATATTTGTTGACATTTAGTTGGCGAATGTCTCCATACTAGTATGGGTCCTGTTATCCAGAATGCTCTGTACATGGGGTTTTCTTTATAACGGTTCTTTCCATAATTCGTATCTACCTACCTTAAAGAGACACTGACATCAGCAGGAGTCCGTTAGCATTAGAAACAGGTTAAGAAGGGACAGTCAGGTTGGCAAAACAGTCAGGTTTAGGAACTTCAAGTAACAATTACTTACAAAAGCAGAACTATCAGTGGAAAACAATCAACATGACCTATAGGTAACTTTTAGATGTAGATTAATATTTTCAAAAGAAAATGTTTAGTGTCAGTATCACTTTAAGTCTACTAGAAAATCATGTAAACATTAAATAAACCCAACAGGCTGGTTTTGCTTCCATTAAGGATTAATTATATCTTAGTTGGGATCAAGTACAAGGTACTGTTTTACCTTGAAAAAGAAATGGATTCTATGGGAGATGGCCTTCCTGTAAATCAGAGCTTTCTGGATAACAGGTTTCCATATAATGGATCCCATACCTGTACTACCCAACTGCCTGGTTTTCCTATCACACTTCCTACCATTACATACACCAAAGGATGAAACAGTTTATTTAGGCCCATCTCATGAGGTTACAGGGCAGCACCATTTACCGTTGTCTCTTCTAGGGGGATGGGATTAAAAATTTAGGAAATTGAGTTATGAGAGCTTGGAAGATGACAATGGGAGATGCTGGAAATAGTACGAAATGGACCAGAAAAGATAAAGGTTCTAATGAGAAATGAACTATATCCAGGTACATAGGAATGGCTTCTTCCTTGTGTAGGACAAGAACAGAGACACATACATCTGCCTAGTTATCAATGAAACAAAGTCCGGAGCTCTCATTTCAGCTTAGTTACCATATCAATAAAACAATTCCAGGTCAATTTTAAGAAATACCCCTACTGGATGTCATTGGAATCTCTGTAAAGTGAATAAACAATGTTCCACAAAGCAGTCACCTTGGGCCCCAGATGCCTGGCTAAATATTAACTGACTATAATAAAACTATTTAATAATCATAAGAGCAGGGGACTGTTTGTGTGTGGGAAGGAGCCGGTATCTAAGGAGGAAGTAATTGCTGTGAATTCAAAGTAGAGTCTGTGCAATGCTGTGCGGGGCTTCGGCTTTCCAAGTCCTTGATCTGCTGATTATAAAGTTTCTATTTGTTCTATCCAAGGGAAACTGACCTTATGTAAACTACTTTAATTTATTAACAATAACCGTGTGGAGTTGTGGGAGTTAAATACAGTTATCCAAGGGCACTTTCACTCTCTTACACTATTTCTATTCACTTGTACAATGAATGTAATGGCAATCATATTGGCACCAGTAATTCCATCACAGGACCCTATTTATCTGCATTTGTGTATTTATTCTTATCAACGGGAACAGCCATGGTTATGCCAAACTACCATTCAAAAATTTTTCCAACAGTTGAGGAAATAATTTTTATAATTGTTTTTTTCCCTATAGGAATAATCAGTGCAAAGCTTCTGTATTTCTAAAACCATAATATGTTAGTATCATGCTTCTGCAGAATTAACATAAATGTAATGTACCTGCAATCCATGATCTAAATATAAAGGCACAAGGCTGAAGGCTGAGTTATACAGGGAACTCTGAGTATGATATGGGAAAATGTACCCCCTACTGTAAATTTTAAGGATAGACTGGGTTATACAGGGAACTCTGAGCATCTCTCATGTATTATAAGAGTCATGGGCGTAACTAGAGTGCACCAGGCCCCCCTGCAAAACAACTTCAGAGGGGTCCAGCGCACTCCGATCCCCATCCTCCCATCCACTTCCCGCCTCCACCCACTACCTGCCCTGACTCCGCCCACTACCATTCAGATTCCGCCAACATGCCCAGACTCTGCCCCTTTTCTGCCCCATGCCGACGTGCCTTGCTTCCCCGGAGCAGGTAAGACATTGACTGGGGAAGGGGGGCAGAGTTCTTGTGGGCCCCACTGCGACTGCGGGGTCTGCTTCCTCTATATTTACACCACTGATAAGAGATAATGTACCCCCTACTGTAAATTTTAAAGGAGAAACAAACCCATACTAGAAAAAAACCCTACCCTACATAGACCAACCTCCCTCTCCCCACAGCCTTATTGCCCCACCCCCCCGGGTAAATGTCCCTAATTTTTACTTACCCGTCCATGCAGATCTGGCCTCAGGAGTTCAAAGGCGCCATCTTCTTTATCGGTCTTCTTTGGAATCTGAGCGGAGTTTCGGCGCATGCAGCGTCGGAGTAAATTTCCATGCACGCACGCAACGAAAGTCTCGAAACTTTCCGATTCTGAAATTTTCGTGACTTTCGTTGCATGTGCAGTCATTCTGGACAGTAGGGGGGTAGTGTTTTTTTCTAGTATGGGTTTGTTTCTCCTTTAAGGATAGGCTGAGTTATACAGGGAACTCTGATTATCACTCATGTTTTATAAGGGATAATGTACCCCCTCCTGTAAATTATAAGGATATTACAATTCACTGAGGGGTTCTGTGATAATATAAAGGCACAAGGCTGCAGGCTGAGTTATACAGGGAACTCTGAGTATCATTCGTTTATTATAAGGTATAATGTACCCTCTACTGGGGGATTCTGTGACCATATAAAGGCACAAGGCTGCAGGACATATAGATTGTTATGCACATAATCACTTATTTATCAACAGGTATTTTTGTTATATGTGTCAGAGCTGCCGTACAACTTGTTTTCCTGAATGTATATGAAATATCATATAATTCATTGCCATGGGTAAACAAACAAGACAGATGGTAACACAATCCACCTTGGTTATACCAAACAATAACTTGCAGTCACATGTATCCTCTTCTACTCATAATATCTGTATTTGGTCTGTGTTCTGTTGCTTTACATTTCAACATTTTAAATGACACAGTTAAAGTTTGAGGGAAAGAATGATTGTTAAGCAACTGTCACCACAACTTCTTAAACGGAAACCAACATGAATTTCCACCTACATGGAGCCAATGTGACCTAAAATTGTTACATTTCAGTAATTCACTGAAAAACATTTGGAGGAACACGTAGCAACCAGGCACTTTGTCTGAGACTTTACCCTTCAGTACAACTCCAACATTTCCTTCAAGATTACAAAGCATCAGATTAATGGGGTCATGAACACCGCCCAGTTCTTGATAAGGGATATTTCCAAACAGAGTAATAAGGATATAGAAATACATAAAGTCTTACTCTTTTATTATGAACTCTAAACTGGAGGGCAGAAAGGGAATTGGTCTCACAGAATAGGGAGATGAAAGAACATTGTTGAGGGATGGGGTCATAAAAAAAAAACAAAAACAATATTGTAAAAACAGGACCATAAATGTGATTTTCCAGGGTCAAATTCACAAGTTTTCTTAAAGCTGCACAAAAAGATTGTAGCATCTGCATTCACCTGTAATGGGTAGCATTCCACAAGGAAATATTGATATTATAGCGTCCCTTTAAATAAGGGCTTGTATAGTAATTCTGGTCCTGAGTACAAAGACACTGTATGACTATCACTACTGACAATGTCAGGGAAGACAATTAAGTTCCCACCGTTTATAGCAAGCTCAACTGGGACCCCTGTGTTATGACAAGGCCTCGTCTCTTTCGTAAATTACAATAATCATTGTACAGTATGGTTGAAAAAACGACTCCTGAGATACAGTAACTAGCAGTCAGTTGCAAGTAAACAGCAGATTAGTCCAAGGAGAAATGTAGATTGAGTGATGTACTGCCCCCACCTTATGAATACAGCTCTCCTGAATGCAAGAAATGGGTATGCCGGGAGATGCCAATGTCCTGCCCCCCGTGCCACATGTACCGTATTTGGTCCCCAACTGTTTTTGGTTCGGGGACCAAAAAAGAGGCAATTTTTTTTCCAAGGACCAGGGGGGTCGGGAGGGTTCGGAGGGGTTGGAGGGGGTCGGGGAGGTTGTCGGAGTGGAATGGAGGGGTCGGTGTCCAATTCGTTGCACCGGTGACCAATTTGGGTGCGCCAGCGTCAAATTCAGCGCACCGTGTTTATTGTTCGGCAGCCCCAGTTCTGTACGCGGACCTGTTATGGGATTTATTCACTAACACAAACCAAAGAAAGTGTGAGTATTCGAAAAATCACACAAAAAGTTAAAAAAAAAAAGCTCTTGGAACAAGAAAAACAAAGCCCTAATGCGTTACGTCCCTTCTGGGGCACTTACTCATAGGCTTCTTTATTCACTGACACTCCAGCACTAAGGGGCGCAAAAACATTTAAAAATCACTTGTGTCTGGGGTCTGGCTGTGCCCTGCACTTCTCACTTGATAGAAATAAAACCAGAGAGCAGATCAGTGGGTGCAAAGCATTCATGTCCTTACTGCCATAGGGCAAGTAGCAAGTATACGGTTTAATTGTGGCTTGTGCCTGTTGGTGCTCCCTAAGCCTAAGCTCCCTCAGTCTTCCATGCCTTCACGTCTCCCTCTGCCCACTCCTTATGAATACAACATTGCAGAACACAGGTAGCACAGCATTCATAGGGGCAACGCAGGTCTCTTGTACCTTCCTTCAATGCAGAAACCTACAATTAAACCTACAATAAATGTTTCCTGCAGGGCTGGTTGCAAAGTGCAAAAAACTTTGCTCCTGTTATTTTCACTGTGTGACCTGCACATAGTAAATGGGCTGTGTTCATGAATAGCCATTATATGTCCCTGTGAAAGTCTGTCATTTGCTCTAATTATATCTTTCCTGGTGGTGTAGTAATGGCACAGATCTGAAGGGCACTTCCTAGCACCTGTATAAACCACAACGTAAGCAGCCCGTGCATAAAGATTCCAAAGTGCCCACTAACATACGTTGTATGTATGTGTCAGAAATTCCTATCAGTGATTCGTGGCTGCGTACGGGGAACATTGAACCTGATGCTGAAGGTTAGCAGACCATAAAGGAATAAATGCTACTTTATCTACATTAATATCAATTATTAGCCAGCTTTGGATGTGAGACAAGAAGCAAAGTTTCAGACAAAGAATTACTAGTGTCATATTTCCTTCTCATTTGGAGCTTCTAATGTGCCGGTAGAGTTTCATGAAAGTGGTTGTTCGCCTTTGAGATAACTTTTAGGGGCAAATTCACTTACCTCCGAAAATTCGCCAGTGACGGCTTCGCTCACAGCGCAACACTTCGCCAGGCGTAGAGTCGCCAGGACAACGGTAATTCACTAAAATCCAAAGTTGCGTCCAGGGTGCCGAACACTGGCAAAGTTGTGTTACCATTACTGCATCAAGTGAAGCGAAGTTAAAGTTGAATGGACGTATATGTTGCAGCAAAACATTACACTACACAAGCCCAGGGAACCTTAATAAAATAATAAAGTTGTTATATTGCCCTACACACAAGCCCAGTGTATAGTTTATGTGCCATATATTAGGAAATGTAGGGGGGAAGCCGGTTACGCCAACAAAAAAAATTACGCTCTTTTGCAGCCGGTCACCCAGGAAAAAGGAAAAGACGACAGCGTGTTTTTGGGTCTTAGAAATGTTCAACTATTTACTCTATTGCACTTCGCCTGGTCTGAGGTGGCGAAGGCAAGTCTGACGCAAGAGGTAACGTTCAATAAAATCCGCATCTTATTAAATTTGCGTAGTTACGTCCATTCGCCAGAGCGCTAATTCGCCTGGTGTTAGGGAGCGAAGTACCGATAGAGTCTATCTCCTTCGCTAGCGAATTTTCGCCAGCATTAGTCACTTCGCCCTTTAGTAAATTTGCCTCTTAGTATGATGTAGAGAGTAATATTCTGAGATCAGTTGCAATTGGTCTACATTTTGTATTTGTGGTTTTTCAGTCATTTAGCTTTTTATCCAGCAGCTCTCCAGTTTGCAATTTCAGCAATCTGCACTGATTTGAATAAGAGTCTGGAAAATGAATAGGAGAGGCCTGAATAGAAAGATGAATAATAAAAAATAGCAATAACAATACATTTGTAGCCTTACAGAGCATTTGTTTTTAAGTGGAGTCAGTGACCCCCGTTTGAAAGCTGGAAAGAGTTATAAGAAGGCAAATAATTAAAAAACTATAAAAAATAATGACGATCAACTGAAAAGTTGCTTGGGAGTGCCAGTTCTATAAACGTTAACCTAAAGGTGACTCACCCCTAATAAGGCAGCTGTTATAATTAATTGATGGAGCAAAATTGTAACAGTTCAGAATCTGCACCTGGAGCTGCCAGACTGAAACACCAGAAACTGTAGAAATGGAAACTGAAAAAAAAAAGTCTTCATTTCTGGTGAACAATCTGAAAACAACTGAACTGGAAAAAAAGTGTTTAGAAGGTGAACAACCCCTCTCATCTAAATGTCAGCTCTTGCTCATTAGCATATATGAAAAGCAGGAGGGGAAATGTAGCACTAATGAACCACCCCATCGGATTTCAATATTCCCAAATGCCCTAACCTCATCAAAGCTAATTGCTGACAAATTGCAATTATTACTGCACTGTTTTGGAATGGTTATACCTGCACTTTATACCTGTACTCATAATCTACCTATTTATAGCAACAGGATTGGACAATAAAGGCTTTTTATTACTAGGGAGCAAATTTTCTTAAATTATCCCTGAAAAAATGTGCTTTCCATAATTCCCCTGGCTGTACGCTGTTGACATATTAACTGCTAGATCAGAGAACAGTAAATAGTTTGTTGGTTAAGTGAAACTTGGACTATTTACAAGTACAATAAAGTAATTCCAGTTCCTCATTTGCGGTTTGTTATCACCGGCATCAGAGGGGAGCTTTATATCTGAATGTACATGGTGCTCTCTCTTGGCCATAATAGGGAATTACAATAAAGGAGTCAATGGAAGTTCTGGCTGTTAGAAACAATACTGAGCTTGGTCACCTGGGAAAGCAGAAGCGATATCCTACGTTGTAATTCACCTGCAGCGGTTTTCTGTTTCCTTGTTCTGTACAAAGAATTCCATTCTCAGCAAGGTCACTGGATAATTGCATGAAAGTCCCTTGGATGTTTATGGAATATATCTCAAGATAGACACATTCATGTTTCCTGAAATTGAATAAACGACAGTAAAACAGGAACCAACAGACTGTTACTTTAAAGGAGAACTAGTCGCGTTATTTTTTGGGACATGTCAGTTAGCCAGTAAAATATACTAACAGGGAGCACTGAGATTTAGAAGAACATTGTAAACTCTTATTGTATGTCATCTGTATTCTCATTGTATATACCCATTTACTATACAGTGCTGCATTTTATAAATACAGGCATGGGATCCGTTATCCAGAAAGCTCTTGGAAGGCCAGGAAGGTCATCGCCCATATACTCCATTTTAATAATAATAATTCATAATTATAAAAATAATTCAAATATTTAAAGAATATTTCCTTTTTCTCTGTAATAATTAGTTGATCCCAACTAAGATAGAATGAATCCTTATTGAAGGAAATACAATCCTATTTGGGCAATTTAATGTTTAAATCATTTTTTAGTAGACTTAAGGTATGGACATCCGAATAACAGAAAACTTCAGGTCCTAAGTATTCTGCATAACAAGTTCCATACCTGTACACAATAATAATTATAATAGGGGGGAGAATCTATAGCTAGCTAGGGCAGAGTTGTGAGCAGAGCCAGAATTTGGGGTAGTCAGAAGCAGTGTTGGACTGACCTACTGGCAGGGTCGGATTAGGTTGTGTGAGTCCAACTGGGGCTGCTACCCCAGGGGGCCCCACACCCCCTCTATGGCCCTCACCCGCTCACCCACCACCATACCCTCCCCTGCACCCATACACCATCCTTATTACTTCACTTGATGCCACTGAATGTTTTGGCCCAAACTAGCTCAATCAGACACTATTCATCTTCTTTAGGCTCACAACCAGAATCTGCCAAGTAGTATTAATCCCCAAGTCTTAGTGCCCTGTCTCACACCAGCTCACCCCGCAAACCCCCTTATTCACACATTCACCCCCACACTGACCAGCCCTTTGGTCCATATGCGCTCATCCATGCTTTCCGGGCTCTCTTCCATGAAAAACACTCCTCTCCAATTTCTCCCAAGACATCTCTTTTGCCTAGTGTCAAACCGAGCTAGTTTGGGCCCCCAGTAACCTAACTTTTAGGGCAGGGGTCCCTACCATTTTTGGCAATTTGGTAGCCCCTATGTGAACTGTCAATCTACAGGAGGTTCTATTTGGCAGCACACCTGGTTTTATCCAACCAAAACTTGCCTCCAAACCAGGAATTTCAAAAATAAGCACCTTCTTTGAGGCCAATGAGAGCAACACCTAAGGGGTTGGTGATCAACATGTTACTCACGAGCAACTGGTTGGGGATCACTGCTCTTGGGCCTCCTATCCCTCCCAACTAGTGATGGGCGAATAAATATGCCTGGCACGAATTTGCGGAGAATTCACGAATCTCCAGCGAAAGTCAATTTCCAATTTTTTCGTGAAACTGTTTGAATTGCTTGATTTTTTTTGTGAAAACATTCGAATTGCTCGATTTTCCTGTGAAAATGTTCGAATTGCTTGATTCTGTAGTGAACATTCGAATTGCTTGTTTTTTTCGTGAAAACATTCTAATTGCTCAATTTTTCCCAGAAAACATTCGAATTGCTTGATTTTATAGTGAAAACTTTATAACTACTCGATTTTTTTGTGAAAACTTTCAAATTGCTAGATTTTTTCGTGAAAACTTTTTTGCAGTTCAGAGCTATTTAGTTATATATTAACTGGCTATTAGTGATGGGCAACTTTGGAGCGTTTCGTCGAAAAATTAACGATTTTCCAGCGAAATTCACAAAACGGCGAAAAATTTGCGAAACGGCGTCCGTTTTTTACGTCGCCATAAGTCTTTGGCAAAATTGTGCCGGCGTCCAAAAAAACTGACACATTTTCACTGCAATTTTGCGAATTTATTCACAGGCGGCAAATATTGGAAATTCGCCGGAAATTCTCGCATGGCAAATAATACTGGCTATAGAATGAGTTTTGTAACTATAGTACCACCTGCTGGTCAGTTCCTGTAACTATATAGTCAAAGAAAGATGCTTTCAGAATAGTGATGTACAGCTACAGAAATCCTCAACCTGCTCCCGACCCAAACCCAACTGATCCGCACACAAACAGACCTGCGCTTCCACATTTCACACCCGCAACTGACCTGCCCCAGTCTCACTATAAATAGATGCAAGTGGGACACTGTTAGGTCTCAAGCGGGGAGGGCGGCAAGGGCAGTGGGAAGAGCTGGGCCCACACTCGCCAGAGGCATGAATATTTTGTGTGATTGTCCGCACATCACTACTTCAGAAGGATAACAGAAAAGTGTTCTGATGTTGCTGTGATCACAAAGGAAATGATAAAGGGCATCAGAGGCTTCTGATCTCTTTCCTGAACAGAGCAACATCATAACACTTCTCTGTTGTTCTTCTGATGGTGTATCTCTTTGACTGTAATTGACTGTACAGTTGAAAGGAACAGAGCAGCAGGTGGTGCTGTCATTACAAAATTCATGATATTTACAGTTAATATAAACTTAAAGGGATACTGTCATGGGAAAATATGTTTTTTTCAATGCATCAGTTAATAGTTGCATATATATATATATATATATATATATATATATATATATATATATATATATATATATCTATATATATCTATATATAGATATATATATATACATTTTGAAATCTGACATGGGGCTAGACATATTGTCAGTTTCCCAGCTGCCCCCAGTCATGTGACTTGTGCTCTGATTTTTCAATGCATCAGTTAATAGTTGCATGTATATATATATATATATATATATATATATATATATATATATATATATATATGGATATATATATATAGATATATAGATATATCTATATATAGATATATAGATATATCTATATATAGATATAGATATATATAGAGATATATATATACATTTTGAAATCTGACATGGGGCTAGACATATTGTCAGTTTCCCAGCTGCCCCCAGTCATGTGACTTGTGCTCTGATAAACTGCAGTCACTCTTTACTGCTGTATTGCAAGTTGGAGTGATATCACCCCCACCCTTCCCCCCAGCAGCCCATCAGCAGAACAATGGGAAGGTAACCAGATAGCAGCTCCCTAACACAAGATAACAGCTGCCTGATAGATCAGCAAGAACAGCACTTAATAGTAAAAATCCATGTCCTATCACAGTGCTACGCAATATGTTGGCGCTATATAAATACATGTTAATAAATAATATTGTGACTAATTCTGTTACATTGAGTAGGAGAAACAACAGCCTGTTAGAAAACAGTTCCATCCTAAAGTGCTGGCTCTTTCTGAAAGCACATGACCAGGCAAAATGACCTGAGATTCCTACACACCAATATTACATTTAAAAAAATACACTTGCTGGTCCAGGAATTACATTTTATATGTATAGGGAATTATTTGCAGTGTAAACAGTGTAATTTAGAAATAAAAACGACACCATAAAAATCATGACAGAATCCCTTTAAATAGCTCTGAAACAGAAAATAATAAATAATGTAAACTGCAAAAGTGCTTAATAAAGCATCCTGAGCAATTTTACATTGACTTTTTATGGTTTATTTATCCTTTAACCTAAAACAGACCACATAGTAGTGCCCTGATCTGTATTAAACGTAAGAACCGAGCGCTGCGAGGCAACGATGCTCCCCACTGTGCCGTGTGCCATACAGCTTTACATTTCCTGACATTGCCACATTACAACTGTGTTAGGAAATCATACCCCAAGGGATAATCTCAGTGTTACTGGCATCTTTGTACTTTTGTCTGACATATTTGTTGCTGAGAGAGAAATACTCACGAGAGCCATGTTTGCCCTTTACATACCCTTTCTCTTTTTCCACATCATTACTGTTTGAGGGTGGGGGCCAGAGAATGAGTTCCCCTTCAGCAGTTGGATGTGAGATGAAACAAATGTTGAGGATGGAAAATCCCTGCACAAAACTCTCTGACCTTTGCATTGTTCTGACTTTGGAAGTAAGTACATGGGCTGCTCTTAACAGAGGCTACAATTACTGGGGACAGAACTCTCCCTGAAACCTTCATTTATTTTAACTGGTTTAATAATGAATATGAAATGTAGATTTGGCTCTTAAAGGGGTTGTTCACCTATCACAAAAATTAGCTTTAAACTGAAATAAGAAACTTCCTAAATACAATCAATTACATGTATGGGACCTGTTATCTAGAATGCTCGGGACCTGGGGGTTTCCAGATAATGGATCTTTCCGTAATTTGGGTCTTCATGCCTTAAGTCTACTAGAAATTCATTTAAACATTAAATAAACCCAATAGGCTGGTTTTACTTCCAATACGGATTAATTATATCTTAGTTTGGATCAAGTACAAGCTACTGTTTTATTATTACAGAGAAAAAGGAAATCATTTTTAAAAATTTGGATTATTTGGATAAAATGGAGTCTATGGGAGACTTCTGTAATTCAGAGCTTTCTGGATATCGGGTTTCCGGATACAGTTTCTGAAATAATCAAGTTTATCTTCACTATTCCTCTCTCAGCATCTGTTTCTCTTCATTCTGTCTTCTTGCAGGAGCTGGGTGTCAGATAATCATTGACAGTTCCTTTTGCCTAGAAGATGTATTAGAGTTCACTCTATTAAAATCACCAGACATCATGTCTCTCTACATGCAGAATTTGTGCAAAAGGCAGTTATTTTGTTAGATTTTGTTTGTACTGGAATCAGTTATTTGAATGAGCTCTAATACATCTGCTAGGAAAGGAAGCCTCCCTATAAGATATATTGGATCTAACTGTCAATCTGACACCCAACTGCTGCATGAAGACAGAATGAAGGGAAACAGATGCTGAGACAGGGATAGTGAATATAAACTTGTTCATTTCAGTAAGGATGCTGAATATTTAATTGATTGTGTTTACAAAGTGTCTATGCTGAAGCCTGAATAGAAAGAGGAGTAATAAAAAAGTATCAGTAGCAATACATGTGTAACCTTACAGAGCATTTGTTTTTTTTAGATAGGGTCAGTGACCCCCATTTGAAAGCTAGAGTCAGAAGAAGGCAGCACATAATTAAAAAACCATAAAAAATGAATAATGAAGACCAATTTAAAAATTGCTCAGAATTGGCCATTCTATAACATATAAAACATTAACTTGAAGGTGAACCACCCTTTTAAGTTTATGGGTTTGTGTTATAACAAATTAAAGGAAAATGTAGGCTCATATCAAATGAGTATTTGAAGTTGAACAACCCAGTGGCCCTCAAAATCGTGTCTTTATAGAACTCAATAGACCCTAATAGAGTCTAAATTCTTGTTTCCAAAATGCAGCCAGCTTTCAGTTGAAGACCCAGCTCATGCTACTGGACATCTCTATCAAAGCTGATGGTCCCATAGTGGCCAATATCTACATTTGCTGGCAACTAGTGATGAGCAAACATTTTCAGCCAAGTTTCACCGTGAAAATGAAGCCCATAAACTCCAATGGGTGAAAAACATTGTTGCTACCCAAAAAAAAATTGTCGCCCATAGACATTTTGGCAAATGTTCGCCGTTTTGCAAATTTTCTGTGAAACAAAACGGGTCAGATTTGCACATCACTACTGCTGACTTGTACCTACAGAATTGTGTGGTCACTTTGAGACCGAGCCTTGCAAATAATCCAACTTCAATGTTCACAATAAATGCACCCAATTTGTTTGCAAGCTCATGTGTCAGGTGTATGTCTATTTCACAGCTGCAAGTGTGGTGAAATCATGGTGGAAACGCTGCATTGTGGGTAAAGAACATGGCAAATTGCATCTGAAATTGCTCTCTGCGCATGCAGTTGAAATGGGCCATAATGAGAATCTAATATAAGTGGGACCTATTATCCAGAATGTCTGGGGGTTTTCCGCATATGGGTCTTTCCTTAATTTGGATCTCCATACTTTTAAACATATAAATATAAACCCAATAGGGTTGTTTTTCCTCCAATTAAATCTCAGTTGGGATCAAGTACAAGGTACTGTTTTATCATTGCAGAGAAAAAGGAAATCATTTTTAAAAATGTGAGATATTTGATTATAATGGAGTCTATGGGAGACGGCCTTCCCGTAATTGAGAGCTTTCTGGATAATGTAGTTACACATAATGAATCCCATACCTTTGAGTATAGTTCAGGGTGCCCAGACCAATCGTCTCTATAACTAAAATTTCAGTAGGGACACATAATGCATCAGGCTATGCGTTTTTACCATAATGTAAAATAATCCTATATATTTTTGATCTCTGTTTTGGACAGATTGAAGTGCTGACAATGATTTATTTCTGGCTAAAAGAAAATTAGCAGCACCAATTCCTCCAGTGTTGCACATAATAAATCAAAATCCCTTGTATTTAGGGATGCACCGAATCCAGGATTCAGTTCGGGATTCGGCCAGGATTCGGCCTTTTTCAACAGGATTCGGATTCGGCCGAATCCTTGTGCCTGGCCAAACCGAATCCGAATTTGCATATGCAAATTAGGGGTGGAGAGGGAAATCGCGTGACTTTTTGTCACAAAACAAGGAAGTAACAAAAAAATTTCCCCTTCGCACCCCTAATTTGCATATGCAAATTAGGGTTCGGATTCGGTTTGGTCGAATCCTTTGCTTAGGATTCGGGGGTTCGGCCGAATCCAAAATAGTGGATTCGGTGCATCCCTACTTGTATTACACAGACCAACACCCGGTTTTCCCAAATCATTTTATTTTCGTAATCTAATGAATGGGAAAGGTGATTTAATAGACAATGTCAGGCCGTTAGTATCCACCAATTACCATCTCATTATTGGATCCCATTTTCTTTCATGTGTGCAGTAAACAAAATGAGGTTATGTGATGAAAAGATTTGCTGCTGGAGAGAGGGATAATTCACTTACACAAGAGCAGTGGGCAAAGTGCAATGCAAAGTGCTGTATTCTTTTTACCCAGAACGCAGCATTTTTCCTGCATAATTTCAGCAGTGATGGGGAAGCCACATTTCTTTATTTAAGGGCAATATAAAGGGATATTTATAGGAAAAACACATTGGTTCAGCTTAAAGGACCAGTAACATCAAAACATTGTATTGTTTTAAAGTAGTACAAAATTAATGAAGTGTTGTCCTGCACTGGTAAAACTGGTGTGTTTGCTTCAGGAACACTATTATTGTTTATATAAATAAGCTGCTGTGTAGCAATGGGGACAGCCATTCAACGGAGAAAAGGCTCAGGTTACACAGCAGATAGCAGATAAGTTCTGTAGAACATAATGGTGTTATCTGTTATCCATTATTTAACCTGTGCCATATAGCTTTTTTTAAAAAAAAATGTCCCCATTGCTACACAGCAGCTTGTTTATATGAACTATAGTAGTGTTTCTGAAGCAAACACATCAGTTTTACCCGTACAGGGCAACACCACATGATATTTTCATTATTTTATAACACTTTAATATTCTGGTGTTACTGTTCCTTTAACAGTATAATGTTATCACAGATCCATTATCTGGAAAACCCCAGGTCCTGAGCATTCTGGATAACAGGTCCTATACCTCTACAGATATAAGCATACAATATATATTAATCATAAATACAGAGAACACACATGCTGTGCTTGTTATATAGGATTGTTTTTGATTTCTACCAATTCTGATTTGTATACGTGTTTCTCTTAATCTATGGTTAAAATCCATCTTTTTTTAAGAATTTTAAGCTGGCCATGCATAAATAGATCCACTCACTTGGCGCCAAACGAGTTGCCCCATTTAGCCCCCTACACTTTGGGTTATAACTGGCTACTATGCAGGCAGTGACATTTTATTTTTTTGCAAACAAGATTTGCAGATATCAAAATAGGGAATTTTGCTGCAAATACATGCCTGCCAAAACAAATTGGTCATCACTACTAAAGGATCAGGTGTCATCGATGCTAAATGCCAGCAACCAGCGTGTCGGATCCGGCACAATCGCGGGGAAAACATCCGTGTAGTTGTACCCTTAAAGGAAATTTCAAGCCCTGCTCATTTGCACTTGGGCAGCTGACAACCACTAGATGGCAGTCATGCTGTTCCCAACCTGGAAATCTGTCCCTATACCTTGCACAGGTTCCTTTAGTTCTATATTAACCCTTTACTAGCCAAAAAAATACTGAAATTAAGGTTTAACAAACTTTACAATTTGGATCTTGAAATAAACAATATAAAACACTCTATCGTGACTCCTCCATCAGAATAAACAAGGGGCTGTTTCTCATTTCCGTTGGAACAAGGTACATGACAAAAATAGTTTAATAGTATACATTTGTATTTATACAGTACTAACATTTTCCAAAAGTGCTGTACAATAGAAAGCAGCCACGCACAGAGACTGAACGGTACAAAGAAAAACATATGAATAACAAAGGGGTCAGAAGGCACTACTGGCAAGAACGTACACACTAGGTCCACATTCACTAAGGATATAAAGAGAAAATATATTATACATCTCCCGCGGGACCGGTACCTTTAAAAAAATAATGTATACCATTAAGCAAATAAGTCCCTTGTAATTCGAGCCACAATCACACACCCTGACCCTTATAACCGGTTATATTTTTTGAAGGGGGAGGGGGGTGATATTCCATTAGATCAATTATGACCTACTTTAGGAATGTTTAATCTGAAATACACCCCATGTTATTGAACTCCTGTGGAATTTCCCTGGCCAATGGGATATGCACTCCTGTTTGTCTCATCTGAAACATTCTCTGAAGACCTCAAGGAAACACCTCTTTATAGAAGTCTCTGGAGACAACCTCAGATCATAGAGCAATATGGAGCCTCTCACTATGGGCTACGAATATAAATATGCATATATTTGGTCCGTAATGTACGTCACATTAATAAAAACCCTGTTCATCAACAATAAGAGCGAATATGCTTTTTATAAAAATAATACTAACAATACTAATTTCCAAGTCCAATACTTAAGAGAGTTGCCCCCATCTTGTGTCTGGTTGGGGGGTAATGATGGTGATCCAACCCAAACAAACACATATGAGTTTATATTCCCGATAGAGGTGGCTATAGTTAAGTAAGTCAAACAAAACCTAATTTTACACCTAAACTGGTTAAATAATTTGGTAGTAATAGTCTCAGCCCCCCTAACCCACCCCAAGACATACAAGATGGAAGAGGGGCTGCTCCAGGGGGGGGGGGGTAACAAATACTGCACCAAATAGCTGAATAATACCCACAATGTAAGCCCTATAGTCACATACTACATAATTCTAAGATATATCTACCTTAACAGATGTGCAGGACACGGAGTATTAGGTTGTCTGTCTTTGCAGGATCCATTACTACTGCCCACAGACAGGCCCATAGTCTATCAGCAGATTGGACTGAAGCCTACAGGGTAGTGATGGCCTATGCCTTACATGGAACACTAGGGACTCTGGTATAAACTTTAGGTGGCTAATGTACAGTAGACCCTTCACAGACAAACATCTCCATCTGCCTATGCTCCCGTACATACAACCAATTTGGGAGGGCTCAGAATCACCACATTCCAACATGGGAACAATATGGCTTCCTTTTTGAGTATATTAAGAGCTAATTCTGTCTGTGAGATCAATATTTACATATATGTGTTGATTAAAGCCTGTTGTTGTTGCCTACTATACAGGTGAGAACCAGAGACAGCGAGTGTAAGCCTGTATTGATCTGAAGAACCCCTGCCCTTAATAAATACTCCTGGCACCCTTCAACTCATCAGCACTGTACTAGAACACGCACTAAACAGCACCATATAGATTATTCCACTTACTAAGGCTCACACCATCAAGATGAAAAGGGAGGGGACAATAAGAGGCCTAGTTTTGCCCAGAACACCAATGTGCTGCAGGTCTACTCCTACTGATTGGGCGATCCCCTCTGTAAGGACCGAGAGAACAGTTCCTCCTTTCTACCAGTAGTGCCGCACAGTCTATGCAGTCAATAGTATATAAATCAATAGCTAACGCTTTCACATTTGAAAAGAAGTCTGAAATACATCACTAGTAGCTTCCAGACACGACAATAGCTTTAACCTCTTAGTCCACACGAGGCAAAAATAGGAAATATACTGTATAACATTTTTCTGCACCCAGATGTTGTATATGTACAATTTAAAATAAAATTTAGAGGGCTGAAGAGAAGCAGCATACAGAGTAATTCAATGTACAGCACATGTAAACTGGTTACATACTGGATTTTATGATCCTATATTGGTGCATCAGATGGGACCAATGCCAAAGTAATGTCGCTGTTAAGTTTGGGGCAGAAATGTACTGGCTTTCAGCTTCAGGACTCGCAACAGTGCAATTAAGGAACGCAATAAACATTTCTGGGATATGATATCTTCTGTACAAAACGCGTTATGGCTCAGGGTGACTTGTCAATGGTTTGAAGATGATCTTGTGCTAATGAAAAGCCTGTGGTCCCATAGAAAAGAATCTAAGGTCTCGTTCCCTACAGAATTCTTTGGTGTGAATCTGCCAACATGGAAATAACACCGGCATAAAAACAAACAGGTCCATCGTCATTTGACTTTGATGCCATTCAATTTAATATCACAGGAAAGAGACCAATCTGTTTTGTATCTGCCGTCCTTGTAATTAACAGAGATGGGTTGAGTGTGATCGTGATGTGCAAACATTGCTGTATAATGCAACCCAATCTGCCACTCAATAATTAATTGTGTACAGGGTGATCAGACCATCCCAAGAGTAATACATGAATGATGCAGATCCAAGTCTGATAATGTGTATGAGGTGTAAAAAGTGCACTGCTGGGGGTCCTGTTTCATTATTAATTAGCCCATTAATCAGTCTGAGCTGCAACTCATCTGTCCTTGTCCCTGAGTCAGTTACCAGCCTGCGGGTACCAAAGTACATGGAAATGACCATCCTCCCACAGTGGTACTCTGGAACTTATTGTGCTTGGGTCTTCTCCAAACCCGCCCCAGATATGTCTTGTTTATGTTCATTCCCTGTAATGATGAATAGTCGTTGTCAGACCCTTGTGGAGACATATCAGAAAATTCAGGTATCCTTAAGTGTGGAATCCTGGGAGCAGGAAGTCACTTGTGTCTCACTTCAGCATACACGGTGTTGTCAGGTGGAGGTACAACATGCTCATTCCTTTGGAGACCCCGTTGCGCACTGAAATCTATGGAGCTGTACTGTAAAGCAGCTTCATCCTGGAAGAAAATATACATAATGATTATATTAAACACTGTGCCATGCCCTAGCTGTGCTGTGGCTTTGCATTGGACATCCTTATGGATAGCCCAATCTATAGATGGTTCATTCATTAAGCAAGCTCACATGAGCAGGTTTCCCCATACTCTACAAATATATGTGCAAGACAGACCTGTGGCTTCATGTTACTTTGCTTTGCATCCACTGATAGGTATTGTTAATGGGATTTACATGAGTGCCTGCTCTATTTCTTTATTGTTGATGGAACACTCCTTGTTGAAGGTCCACGTCCTTCTTGACATGAACTCATTCAGTTATGATATTATAACACTATCTGAACTTCTAAAAATAAATATGTTTTTTGTAACCCCATTTCACAGTTGAAAGAAAACCATGACAGTCTATCATAGACGTAGAGATCCGCTCATTTGGCGATATTGCCATACGAGCGAATTTCTCCCTGATATGCCCACATCTGATCGTGGGCCATTGGGCCCAACGATTGGATCATAAGGCTGCGATTCTGCTGTATTTTTTAACCTGCCCGATCAAGATCTGGGTGACTTTTGCCAGATATCAATTGGTGAAGCCCGTCAGATGGCTTACACACGGGCCAATAAGCTACAGACTCAGTCTATCAGCAGCTTTTATCAGACCGTGTATAGGGGGCCTTTAGGCTCATGGTGTCATGCAACCCCTCCATCATCTTCTTCCATTGTGAAGTGACGGATTCTGGAACTTGAAGTCCCTCTGCTTTCCATTGGATCTGTGTAACCCTACCCCCCACCCCCTACTAGGTGAGAACGTTAACTCTCAGTGAGCTTGATAATGGGTTGCAAAATGGTTTCCTTTCAGTTTGAAGAATCAGGGCATTTTAAAAACAAAATACATTTATATTTATTTCTGGAAGTTTTCTACATAAACCTGACTGTGTGAGCCCATGTAAAAAATAAATGGGGTATATTTTCCTGTTAATGCCACTCTATTCTACAAAAGTTTTCTGCTTTCGATAGATTTCAGCAATCAAGTAATTCCCTTAATAATTAAGAGATAATTATCAACCACATGCCACTGACAGTGGGAGGAATGTGTTCACTTATATTATCGTTGTGTGTCACATTGCAGGTTCCTCAATTTCCCTTGATATTGAAAGAGGAACTGATTGTTTTCTTTGTAATTGTACTGCCTAAATTATTGCTTTACTGTCTGCAATTAAATGGATAGCAACATTGTCCTAGACTGAGGTGCTTTCTCACATTAATTCCAATAGCCACTGTTTACAATTTTTTAGCCCCATAACTTCTGCCTTTCCCCCTTAACTGCTTCCTACATCCTGGAACTATCAGGCTTTCCAAAACATTATAGCAGTACTTTAATCTAAACTGCAGGGTTCCTTTATACCTGGGATTTTATTGGCGTGTTTATACTGGATGGTAATCTAAGACGTTTGTTATTTTTTCTCACCTGGAAATTCACAGTGCTGCCAAGAATAAAACAAACCTCATCCATTTGTAACCCTCCTTCCTTTCCAGCCGTCATTTACAGCTCCCTCAACCCTACGGTCTCTAATTAATAAACTCAAAGCACTTGAAAAAACTCATTCTAAATGACCTAAAGAGAAAATTCTATAGAAAGATGAATTTTGAGAAAACGGGATATTTCTATGTCAAATCTGAAGTTGATGCAACGTGGGTTTTTTTCAGTTCAACAAGACAGTTCTTCCCCTGGCACCTTGTATATCTCTGAAGAGGTTTTTTTAATGATTGCTCTCTCTGTGTTGCACTTACCATCTCTATTCCTTGAGCGCTCGTATGACCTGAGGGAGAGAAGAGAACATTGTTAAGATATATATAATAATAATAATGATTGACAGGCTATTGCTAACAAAAGAAAATGCCTTCAGAGCATTATCTCTTTCACTGAAGTATCTCTGGAAGACAGCAGGAGACCATTGAGCAAGAAACGTGATTTATCCGATTATTCGTATTCATTGTATTATACTTAATTATAAAAATATCCACACATTTTATTCACAAATCACATTTTAAGAAATAATGCACATAAACTGATACTCTGTTCCCTCTGATTGTTACTCCTTTATTCACTTAAATTTATTAGGGGCCATTGTACACTTAAAGGAACAGTAACACCAAAAAATTAAAATGTGTTTTAGAGTAATTAACATATAATATACTGTTGGCATGCACTGGTAAAAGCTGTGTTTTTGCGTCAGAAAGACTAGTATAGTTTATGTAAACAAGCTGCTGTGTAGCCATGGGGGCAGCCATTCAAGTTGGAAAAAAGGAGAACAGGCACAGGTTACATTGCACATACAGTACCAGATAAGCTCTGTCCAATAAAATGGTGTTTTATCTGTTATGTGCTGTGTAACCTATATACTTTTTTCCAGCAGCTTGTAAGTCTGCCCCCATGGCTACACAGCAGCTTGTTTATATAAACTATAGTAGTCTTTCTAAAGCAACACTACATTATATTTTAATTACTTTGATACACTATACTGATATATTCCGTTTTTGGCAATACTGTTCCTTTAAGCTACGCACACAAGGGGCAACATTGGCATTCAGCTCTGCCACCCTTGACAGAATCAGATGCTGATTGGTCTGTGTTTGAGGGAAAAGAACACCTGCCCAAATGGAATCAGGTCAGGGATTGGCCATAAATGAATCATCACAATGTTGTTGGGTGACGACTGCATTGGGACATTTGTACGTTCCTCTCCTAATGTAAACCTGTAGGCCTCTATTCAGATCGGGCGAATTTTGCCCACTACTTGCAGTACATGGCAAAGATCCCACCCAACAAGAAGATCTTTCCATCTTTATGGCGAACTGGGTCAGTAGAAAACATTACTTGTGCTATGTGTACCTGTAATAAATATACCTGTCCCTGGTGGTCTAGCGGAGCGGTGGGGGCACCCACCCTGCACCGATCACAGGGGACGCCTGTAACTGTGACTTCAGACAAGCTAATGCGCGCTGTTCTTTTGCGCACTTCTAGGTTTGACTAGTGTCGGCGTCATAACATCATCACACTATTGGCGTGAAATTTAAAAATTTATAGGGCTCTTTGTGTTGTAATCTTTGCCCAATGTAAAGGTCTATTCTTATAGTTATTGGTTGCAATTCTTGTATATCTGTTTTTGACCTGGCCTGACCCCGACCAACCCTTGTCTGTTGCCTGTCCCGACTCCTGCCATATCTCGACCATTCTATCGGATCCCGCTTTAGCTGCCATATCGTATACCAACCTACCCTGTGACCTTGTCTACAATCTCTGCCTTTGATTCTGTACTGCGCTTCCTGTATTGGTATCGACCTGGCCTGTCCTTGACTACACTTCTATACTCCGTTCCTGTTTGCACGTACTGTTCCCTTGCTCACCCAGAACTCTCTCCCTTGTTCTTCCACAGTAAGACCTGGTGGCATCCAAGTAGCGGAGGGCTCCACTCTGCTACAGGCAGAAGAGCGGGCTTAGACCAGAACCTTGGAATTAGTTTTTGGGTTTGGGAGTCCATACGTTAATCCTCCATCTATAACTTTATTACAAGATAATAGTACAAGATAGGCTAAGGCCTATAGCATACTAGGCATTTTGATGAACTCAGTACTTTCAGGAAACACTCAGTTTCTTCAGTGATCCCTCCATGTCACCAATAGAGCATTTCTCTCTGTCCCCAATAGAGGGACATGTGTATCCCTTAGTGCACCACAGACCTAAATCTGTAAACAGAATGATAAATCCCAACTAGTTATGAACTTATCTGAAATAAACTATCCATACCAATTTGGGTATTTATCACTTTGGAACAACAAGTTGGATGAAATTAGAACAATTAATATCAATTTGTTCTGAATCAACTAAGTTTGTGTAAATTACCTAGGAAAGGATGTCCTTGCTTTAATTCAATCAGCATATTTATTCTGAGCAAAAGAACTGGAAAAAAATATCACATTGCCCATAGTCTCCTAGGGAATTAAATTAATCTTTCGTTTAGAAATCTGCGATATTGACCAAAAGCTTGGAGAATGTTAAATATTGCTTTAGATTGATCTGACTTTACTTATCCTATTGAACTACCAACTTGATAGTCTAGTTGGATATAATCGTCATAACAATCCTAAATACTGTAGGAAATTTGCAGGCCTCCTGGTTTGATTTTTGATAAATCTATGTTTATATCAAACACAAAAAAATATCCCCGAAAAAATACTCTATAATAAAGTTAAAAAGTTAGCTTTTATTTAGCATAGAATTAAAAAAGTTGGCAAACAGACCAACTAGTATTCCGCTAGACCACTAGTTGGTCTGTATGCTTACTTTTTTAATTCTATGCTAAATAAAAGCTAACTTTTTAACTTTATTATAGTTTTTTTTTGGGATATTTTTTGTGTTTGTGCCCTGTGAACTGGGGGCTATATCCCAACAACTATGGCCCTTTAGACAGGCCTCTAGACTACAGCAGACAGGTGCTATATATATATTTTTTTTTATAGCAAAACCATTTTATTTACTTTTTAATGTTCAAATGTATTTAGGTAGAATTTAGACACAGTGCTTAACTGGAAAACCCCATGTACAATGTTATTAGTATAAGAGCTCTCATGCCTGCAGCAATACTAACGAAGCCTGATACCCTGTGCTACTGTATGTACTTTAGTAGCCTGTAATTGAGTCTTTGTTTATTATATGTGATCCTATGCCAGGGAATTTCCATCACATATCGGTAAAAAGACAAAACATCCTGAATCATCACAAAAAGCCTGATGTATTTGCCACTTCTGCATTCTACAAGAATCTCAACTTCCAAAGCACTGATTGTTATACTCTATACTTATTTACTGAATAGGGGAGGCCATGTATCACGGTGACACCACAGCCCTACAGGCACAGAAACCAAAACTTACAATACATAATGCACAGAGGATGTGTAATGATATAAATTATGAAATATATTCTGTTCCCAGGAAGCCTTTTGTCATATGTAATAGAATATTAGAAAAAGCCCATGAATTGTGTTGGTCCCTCCCTAGAGCAGGTACAATGTTATACATGGCTTTAGTAAATTAGAGGAAAGCTGCCACTTGAAAAATAAGTTTTTTTAAATTTCAGTTTAAAGCTCCTGTGTGAGCAAGGACAATGGTGTAAAGCTCAGTGCTGCTAATCTGCTATGTTTATATAATGTAACGCAATGTAACAGTATTCTCAATTACAGCCCAGCTCAGCTCTGCTTCAGATAATGCACCACTCTACAACAAGGGCCTCAGATGTACAATCTCTTAAAGGACGAGTAACTTCAACATTTTTTTTTAAAAAAAAATTTGTTTGTATATAACGAAAAAAAAACAACACCAAGACATATTTAACTTTAAAATCGCAAAGACTTTATTAAAAAATAACTTAAAAAAGACTTTGCGATTTTAAAGTTAAATATGTCTTGGTGTTTTTTTTTTCTTTTATATACAAGCAAATTATTTTTTTTAGAAAAATGTTGACGTTACTGGTCCTTTAAAGGGGTTTTTCGCCTTTTAGTTAACTTTGAGCATGATGTAGAGAGTGATATTCTGAGACAATTTGCAGTTAGTTTTCATTTTTTATTATTTAGCTCTCCAGTTTACAATTTCATCTGGTTGCTAGGGTCCAACTTACCCTAGCAGCCATGAATTAATTTGAATAAGATACTGGAATATGAATTGGAGAGGCCTGAATAGAAAGATGAGTAATAAAAAGTAGAAATAACAATAAATGTGTAGGCTTATATATTTTTTGTTTAGATGGGCTCAGTGACCCCCATTTGAAAGCTGGAAAGTGTAAGAAGAAAAAAGCAAATAATTAAAAAAAACTATAAAAAAATAAATAATGAAGACAAGTTGAAAGATTGCTTAGAATTGGCCATTCCATAAGACACTATAGGATAATTTAAAGGTAACCGCCCTTTTAAGTAGAAACAGATGAATGTCAAAATGACCCTACAATTGTTCTAAATGGAAGATGCTGGATGAAAATCTCATTATGGACCCAAAAATCCCAGTGCGTTTTCTACACACATATTTTAATGGAATAGTCAGGAGCCCTTTGGGCTACGCAGCCAGTGGGTGTGGTGTCTATTTAGTTGTACCCATGGACCCCATGTTTTACTATTAAAAATAAATAAATGTAACTAATATAATGGATAATAGACATATCCAGATTTGGGCAGGTTAAAACATTTCATCTGCCAAAGAATTACATTACAGCAAGTTCATGGTGCATCAGATGTTGATGAAGTAAACAGGAGACCCAGCTACTCTTCACTCCCCGATGGTCTGATCATTTGTTTGGGTTTGTGGTTGGCCTGGGTATGGCCACCTTAAGCCTATTTGCTGCTGAAATAAGACTAAACAATTTATATAGAGTCAAAATATTTTCAGTGCAACTGAAAGGAAACTGAAATGATTGTCAGGACTGGACTGGAGATTTAACAACAATTCTTAAATGTAACTGAAGTTCCATTAGTTTGAAAGCAATTCAAGGACCAATAAAATGACTGATGGGCGGCAAGCAGGCACAAAGGTAAGAGTCCTTCAGCTGCAAAAATAGATTTCCTAAGCACTAAAAATGAAGCCCTGCCTCTCGGAAGCTCTTTACATTTAATTCCAGCCACTTTAGATTCCTGTTCTCTAAATCAGAAAATTCTTTGCAATCCATTCTTGAGTGTCTGTGGGTACAATCTGCCCAGTCTGTGAGGAACATAATACATGTGTCACTTTAGAGGTTAGTCTGAAGCTCTGGCCCCACAGTCTCACATCTGCAAAGTCTTTGGATGGTGAAATATGGCAGAAAAGCATATAGAACTTGTGTCACCTATGCGAAATTTGTTTTTAAAGATATTTTTTGTATATGTTTTGCCTGCAGGTAAAACAAAATCCACCAATAAAAGTAAAACAGGTTCAGTTAGTAATTCAAACACTATGGGGCCTATTCAATAACATCCAGGTTTATTAAATCATATTTTTTTCTAAAAATTTGGTTTTTTAGATCTCCGATTTTTTTCCTTTAGCAATTGCCCGAAAAACTTGAATTTTTAGAAGTTTAAGGGGGTTATTTATTAAAGTCCAAATGACAAAAACTCCAAAAATTAGAGGTTTTTTTTTACTATAAAACTCAAATTTTTCAAGATTTATTATACTCCGAGGATGGACAAATCAGAATCTGCAACCTGCCGAGGTTGCATATAAGTCAATAGGAAGAAGATATCTTGATCTGCGCTTGGTTTTGTGCAATAATCTGAAGATTTTTTGGTTTTCTGGCAAAAATCAGGTGGAAAATCTGAAAAATTCATATTATTTGTTTTTTTTCACAATTTTTTTCAGGAGTTTTCTGCACAGGAAATTTTGTGGGGAATGTATTGATAAATAAGGGGGAAAACACATGCGGATTTGGTCAGAGTATCTTTCAGAAAATAATGACATAAATTCAGAATTTGATTAATGGACCTCCCTGAGTTTTTTGTATTTGTTTCCTATTGATACTTTTTTTACTCTGATCTTTTAATATCTTTCACTGCATTCATGATTTTAAATAAAATGAGTTTAATCATGGTTTCAAAAAGCTCTAATAGCACTAAAAATTGACATTTAATAAATGGGCATCTGAGTTTAGTGAGCCATGTTTCCTTTATGTTCTTTTTTTCCTACCTGGAAAGAATTTTTTTTCTTTGCACAAAACAATATACAAGCTCTAAAATAAAGGAATTGGAAAAATCTGAAAAAAACTGAAAATGTATCAATTTTGCTGATAGCTTTCCCCATGAAGGAACCAATAGGATTCCATGATGGCCGATGAATAAGCACCTATATGGCAGACATTGACTGATATAGCTTGTGATCTCTGCATGGGTTACAAAAAAATAAATGAAGGGTTGAAAGAAAGGAAGAAACATTATCAGTCAAGAGATAAGCCTTCTCTATAATGAGCTCCTCTTTATCTAAAAGCCTGACCCAGACTGCAGCTGTAAGGAGGGGTTGTTTATGTGGAGCACATCGTCTTTACTTAAACAATTCTTTATTACTGTAGGAAGTATTGGCAAAGTCAAAACATTGTTCTCAATTCAGGTGTTTTTAAATTAAGAGAATAGTCATAACAGAATTTCAACACAATTCCTATTTATAGGGCTCATGTTAAACATAATTAGCCATGTCTTGCCCACAAAGCAGACACTTTCAGTTCCTCCTACCCAAGGCAAAGTACTAAAAATGTTTTCCTTAGGGTTAGTCCACACGAGGAGATTCGGGGAGATTTAGTTGCCTGACGACTAATCACCTCTTCTTCTCGCCAGCAATCACCAGGTGACTAAATCTCCCCGAATTTTCTTGTGTGGACAAACCCTTAAAGGAAAACTTAAACTAAGCTCTAGTCTCCAATAAGAACATGCAGAAGTGCAGTTACTGTAAAACCGTACCCTCCCCCAGCCATTGCCGACCCAGCATCCTGTTAGATAGCCATCACTGTAGATAACAAAGCATAGCTATGAAATAAAGTGATTAGTTTCATAGAGAAAATGAGGTGGTTGCCTAATTCAGCACACAATCTGATATCTGCTGAATGTCACAACATGCTCTCAGTAAAATACAGGAAGGCACTTGGGTGAAGAACCATCTCAGATACTTTATCTGCTGGTCTATGTTTATTCATGTGCAAAGTTTTAAGGAACTTAACCCCACATATTTAATAAAACTAACAAAGCTTGTCCAGGTACCATATCCTATAGCACCCATAAGATATTGGCTTTTAAACAGGTGACCAGTAAATGTTACCTATGGATTGTCTGCTATAGGTAACCTGCACCCTTAATTACCTTTTTTTCAATAAAATTCACATTTTAGTGTGGTTTATGACATGTTAGCAGTTTTAGACTGCTAACACCAGGCTTTCAACTCAATAGAGAACTTTGAAAGTCAGAGAGTGAGCAGTCAGGGGTTGGACTATGACGTGGTGATCGGCAATTGCCCAAACGCTGCATCAATCTAGGAGAACCTGACTGTTTTTACTAATTTGGAAAACCGGACAGGCAGTTTTAACCTTCTGAATACCAGCCTGTCCAGGATCAAAACCAGACAGGTGGCAACCATAATAGGGGCATGAGGAAGAAGCTGCAGTAGCTCCTGTACCCCTCTAGCTGTTCTGCTCCTTCTGGCTGATGAACAGAATTATACATATGTAGGCAGCCATATACGCTCACTTGTATAGCTGTGGGTAAGGATAATGTTGCTATAGCCAATAGCGTGAAAGGGCTTTCCAATGTTTTGAATAAATTTTAAACTGAAAAAAAAAAACAAGCGCATTATGCCTCACCATCTGATAAAACACATGTAAGTGTGCCAACTGATGCAGGGAAACCATGGCAAAAATTCCAGGGTTCCCATATGTGGCCTGGGTCAATACGTGCAGAGAAATTGTGTCTAAATAATTGAGCTCAGATGCGATTGCACTGGAATTATGGTAAAGGCATGGGATTCGTTATCCGAAAACCCATTATCCAGAAAGCTCTGAATTAAATCTAATAATTCACATTTTTTAAAATGATTTGCTTTTTCTCTGTAATAATAAGACAGTACCTTGTACTTGATCCCAACTTAGATATAATTAATCCTAACTGGAGGCAGAACAACCCTATTGGGGTTATTTAATGTTTAAATTATTTCTTAGTTGACTTAAGTTATGGAGATCCAAATTATGGAAAGGTCCCTTATACAGAAAACCCCAGGTTCCAAGCATTCTGGATAGCAGGGCCCATGCCTGTACTGTGTTCCAGGTAAAGAGTATGGTTAAATGTGTCTGACATTGCACTTGCAGTTGTTAAGTTCCCTTTAAATAAGACAGGGTGGAATCATATAACAACCTCCAAAATAATCACGTTTAGAAGAGTAATGTAACTGAATGTTACTGTCACAATTACAAGTAGTACAATGTGAGTTATTATCTATAGGCAGCAGGTAATGATCCTCCGTTGCATTTTCTCACCAATTAACACCTCTCGCTTTTCTATCATATATATAGTTAATTTGCATATTAAATAAGATAAGCGTCGTACGTCTGTGAACATGTCCCACTATCTGCCTTCCTCATAGAATAATAAGTGTATTTCATACCATCTTTATACAAAAGGCAATTTTCCCACTGTAGGTGATAAAACCTTTGTAAAATGTAAAATGAGGAAAAACTTCAGGGGATGTAAAATGGGATGCCAAAATGTTAGGTACCATGCATGTACATATTCCCAAACTCAAGTGTGGACACCACAATGACACTACTACTTGTGACTTGCTTCACTAATGGGTGACATTTTGGCCTTTCCTTGTCCTTGAAACAGTATTAAAAATCAAAAACCTAGAGTAAACCCGCCTCCTGTTACATAGTTTCAAGACCTTTTCAACATAAGTCCAATCTTGTGAGCTACTCACTCTGATCTTCCATGGATAGTTATACAGAAGTGGCCTTAAGTAGCCAGGACACTATTCCACGTAACATATTCAAGAAGATGGTGCACAAATGTTATTGCGTGGGCATGCCATCATTCTATTTGCTAGGAGGTAGTAGAAGGACGGATACACCACTACCGGGTGATAAATTGGCCTGATGTCCTAATCCTGTCCACCAGTTGAACCCACAAACTACCCATATCACCCAGGGTTGTGAGGAACCCTTGAACACCTGACCTGGACCAATTTAAAAATGTTTCTCCTTCCTTGACTGCAATTTTTTCTTTCATTACTGTTGTACTTCTACATCTCTTCTTTGTTGCCTATCTTGCCTTGTTCAGTTTTTTTTCCTAATCTACTAAGTTTTTGCTTATTTCCCCTCTGTGTTCTTATCTCCCCTTGTGTGTCAGTGTTTTCATCACTGATATCCATCTGTTAAAGGAGAACTAAAGCTTAGCTAAAGAAGTAGCTCGAAATGTTGTACATTATGTTTTGTGCTTCTGTACCAGCCCAAGGCAACCACAGCCCTTTAGCAGTAAAGATCTGTGTCTCCAAAGATGCCCCAGTAGCTCCCCATCTTCTTTTCTGCTGATTCACTGCACATGCTCTGTGCTGCTGTCACTTACTGAGCTTAGGGACCCACTCACAATATACAGTACACATAGAATAGAAATATCACAATATAAGGCTGATTAGTAATTAATACAGATAATTACTACATGGCAGCACAGAAACCAGTGCAATTAACATCAGAATTTAATAATCAGCCCTGTAGCATCAGCTTATATTACAGACCAACCTCATTTTCTGCTGGATAATTAGTGACGACCCCTAAGCTTAGCTTCTCAACAGCTGCTCAGAGCCCACTGAGCATGTGAGTGTCACAGACACTTTCCAAGATGGTGACCCCCTGTGACAAGTTTGAAGTCCTAGATCATTGCTGCAATTGACAAGCTAAAACTTTAGGCGGTTGCAATAATTTTAATATATAAAAAATGGCATTTTTAGCCATATTAATTGTTTGGCTTAAGTTCTCCTTTAATGGTGATGTGCCAAAACCAATACAATATGCACAATGCTTTCAGCTGATTGACCAGTTTGCAGGGTGACGTGCACAAAACAGTGAGTAGCAGGAGTTCTGATAAAAGTTACATTCTCCTATCAGCACCTCCGTGTTTGGTGTCGGCAGCCGGATATTCCACATAAACTCATTCTGTTCCAGACAAATCACAGATCTTACCATTTATATTAATGTACTTTGAATACAGAACAAAAAAAAGAAAAAAAAACATAATAAGCTAGAAAATTAGAGAAAATCTAAAGCAGAAAATTTTCTTACCATTCTCAGTAGATTTCGTATCTTTCTTGGAAGAGCTGTAAAGAAAAATGGGAAAATTGACCATATTATTTGCATGGTAGAAGAGGAACTCAAAGAACGTTTACAGCTTAGTTTGGATCAATCTACTACAAGTTACAAAATGAAAGCAAAGCTCTGGTTGGTTGCCAGGGGCTACTAATATAGGAAGGGTGGGGTCTTTAAATAAATGAAAACTTTATTAAAGGGGTAGTTTTAGCATATTACAGATTGACCTATTCGAATCAATCTTTCAAACGGTGAACTGATTGCAGCTGAAAATGCTTTTGGTTGTCAGGGTCACTGACCCCAACAAACAAAAATGGCAGACTATCTGTGTGGCTTTACTTTATTCAGCAGTAGGGATGGGCGAATTTGACCCGTTTCGTTACGCCAAAAATAAGTCGCAGACGAACATTAAAGTCGATGAGCGTCAAAAATATTTTGACGCACATCTTTTTTTTGACGCGCGACGACATATAAGTCTATGGGCGTCATAGGGCGAAGCAAGGCGAAAGAATTGCCCATCCCTATTCAGTAGTGTATATTTTTATTGTCTATCTTTTTGGCCTTCTACTATTCATCTGCTGAGCTAGCCCCTGCTTGATAGGGTAATTGACCTAGAAAACAAACGCCCCGTTTAAATCTAAATCCTGAAAGCTGCTTTACAAAAATCTAATTATAGTAATAAAAAGATACCAAAATCCCCCAAAATAATGACCTAATTAAACTGTCTTAGAATCCCGCTGTCTGCAATAAAAAAAGTTCAATTTAGACAAATAACTCCTTTGAATGTTGGATGGCCAAACCATCACACCCACACCATGTGTAGGTAGAACATACCTGTGATGTCTTCTTATGCCCAGCAGGAAGATTAATGCAGTGACAAGCGCAAGAACAAGTATGATGGCAATTGCAGTTCCAACGATGGGCCCTGTTCCAAAGGAATTGCTATTAGGATCATTCTCTGAAAGAAATAAAATATGACATTTTGAAACATTTGAATAATAATGGTTTTATTTCATGCCTCATATTTATACGTACTTTTGTGGAACAGTCCACAAACTTGGAAAAGAATGGTGCTTACCAGAGAATTTTTGAAAGAAGGAAATAGAAAAAGGATTGCTTTAGTGGATTTAGAGTGTGGCTAGACATGGAAAATGAGTGCTGACTAAAATGCAGACACCTGAGGAAGGGGATGGTCCCCGAAAGTGTGTGCCACAATTTCTGCAATTAAATGAGTTAAAGGCATATGCTGGCATATATTAGTGCTTCTTCCCTCTATTCATCTTGTTAGTAAAAAACAATGATGGAGCAAACACTTTTAAGAGTTTCACATTTTTATTGGTTAAGCAATGAAATTAAATATGTGGTAAAACAACTCTATTATTCTATGGAACGTGCATGTTCAGCAAGTGTCACAATGTGTTTGTAATGCTGCAATATTTGTGCCCTTACTTACAGACATACTTCCCATTGCTTGTGTCATGAATATCTGAATACGCCTTAGGCCATCGGCTAACTGTCCCATTTTATTATTATATGTTACAAATAGTGGGGACATTTAATATTTTTATCTCATTATTTTAATAAAAAGTTCGACCAAACTCCCATCCCTGATTTTGCCTTATTTATTAATAAAATAACTTGAATTAAGCGGATCAGAACATGATAAAATTGAGTGAAACCCTGAATTTTTCTGACTTTTCTCCTGAATTACTCGATTTTTTCAGGTTTTTGCCCAAAAACTCACAGATTCCCCTGATTCAAATGTACGGCATCTGGCACAATTGTGTCTGCTTCATGAAAATAAATACAAGTACATTTAGTCGCAAAACTCCATTTGGAGCAATTTCTGGTGTTCGGCATATGAGTGAGGTTTGTGCCGTGTGCAGAACCTACTGACGTTGTACTCTAAAGGAATTCTGGAGAAAGTACTAGCTCCAGGATTCCCCTACATCAATAGGCGCAGTATCGCTTGATTTGGAACGGAAGGCAGGAAGGACTGAGCAGCACCAACTATCCCGAAGAGCAACATTTTGATGCAAGTTCCTTTAATGAATGGGGTTTAACGCACACTAAGTGCAACTGCCCTTATGGACTCTCTGGCAGATGGCCTTCCTGTAATTCAGAGTTTTCTGGGTTATCGGTTTCCGGTTAAGAAAAACAGAAACACAATTGTAAAACAAAACCAGAGAATGAATATGATGAGGTTACTGGTTAAAATGTTTAATGATTTCATTTGCTCATTATAACAACGATGACAATGATATTGTAAAATGATGACAATGCCACGTCATATAACTTTTCACATAATAGCAAATAAAACACAAATTCAATACACAAACTACATTAATAAATCAACATACCGGTAAATAAGAGTTCAGTAATGCTGGGCAGGCAAGTAAAGTTTAAACAGTTACTTCCTTGAACAGGTATGGGAGCTGTTATTCAGAAACCCGTTATCCACAAAGCTCCGAATTACATGAAGGTCACCTCCCACAAACTTAATTTTTGCCACATAATCCAATTTTTTTTAAATTATTTCCTTTTTCCTCTGTAATAATAAAATACATGTATGGGACCTGTTATCCAGAATACTCGGGACCTTGGGTTTTCTGGATAACAAATCTTTCTGTAATTTGGCTCTTCATACCTTGTCTACTAGAAAATCATGTAAACATTAAAGAAACCCAGTAAGAGTTTTTACCTCCAATAAGGATTAATTATACCGTAGTTGAGATCAAGTACACGCTACTGTTTTATTATTACTGAAAAAAGGAAATAATTTTTTAAAAATTTGGATTATTTGGATAAAATTGAGTCTATGGGAGATGGCGTTCCATAATTCAGAGCTTTTTGTATAACAGGTTTCCAAATAACAGATCCCCGTAGTACATAGTACTTGATCCCAACTACAATTTAATTATTTCTTAATGGAAGCAAAACCAGACTATTGGGGTTATTATTATTGTTGTAAAAAACTCCCATAAATTTGAAATTAGAAAAAAAAAACGACCAATCAAAATATATTAAAAAATTTGAATCTTTTAAATTCGGGTGAATAGGATCGACCAGCAAAAAACAAAATTTCTTTTTTTTCAAAAGACAACCAAACAACTCCAAATTGATTGTAGGAGGTCCCCCATAGGTTAAAACACCAATTTGGCAGGTTTTAGATGGAGAATAGTCAAATTCGAACTCTTAAAGAGACAATACATGTTAAATTTCGAAATTCTAATTTTTTGAAACTCTAATTAAATTTGGAATATTCGTCGAATTACACTAAGATAAACTCGAAAATTCTAATTTTCAATTTGACCCTTGATAAATCTGCCCCTACAGGTATGAAGATCCAAATTATAAAGATATGTTATCCAGAAAACCCCAGGTCCCGAGCATTCTGGATAACAGGTCCCATACCTGTATATAATCCATCTGATTAAACTACAATTACTGTAACTATAGCTCACAGACAACAGTCAGATTAAGACCCAAAAAAATGTTAGTGTAAATCTTTTAGTAACAAGTAACAAATTATCAGTAACAGGTATAAACAAAAATTATGTTTTTATTTTAGAAATGGATCACACAAACATCTGGTCAATCAAATTACAATGACATCCAGTTTGGAACATGTTAAATAATATGACCAATGTGAACAAATGACACAAATAGGAGAAGGAAAGTGGTAACCCCTTATATTTTGTATGTTTAGTATATTTGAATATTTTATACAGGTAAGGAATCTATTATCCAAAGACTTATTATCCAGAATACTCTAAATTACATAAAGCCGTCTCCCACATTTTAAGCAAATAATTCAAAATTTTCAATTCCTTTGTCTGTAATAATAAAACATTACCTTGTACTTGATGATAACTAAGCTGCATGAAGTCATATTAGGGTTTTTATTTATACATTATGGAAAGTTACAATATATTTAGGTATTCTCTGAAAGCAACTATCCTGGGGTTCTGAAGGAATCTCTTCATAATTTAAATCTCCATACCTGCTGAAAAAATCATTTAAACATTAAATAAACCCAATAGGCTGGTCTTGCTTCCAATAAGGATTAATAATATTAATCTAGTTTTATTTTTAATTTAGTTGGGGTCAAGCACAAGCTGCTGTTTTATTATTACAGAGAAAAAGGAAATCATTTTTAAAAATCAGAATGATCTGCTCAAATTGGAGTCAATAGGAGATGATCTTCCTGAAATTCACAGCTTTCTAGATATCAAGTTTCAGGATAAGGGACCCCATACATGTACACTATAGGGGTTATTTATTAAAGATCGAGTTGTGTTTTCCATGAAAATCCAAGTTTTCGAGTTTATTTTTTGGTCAACATTCACATTTTTGGCTTAAAAAAAATAGAATTTTTCGAGATTTAGCTTGAATCTGAAAATAAACCAGCTAAAACCTGTCAAAGTCATGTATGAGTCAATGGCAAAGGTCCCTTAAACCATTTGAAGATGTTAATAGCCTTCATGATGTTCAAGTTTTTTTCTGAGGGTTTTACCCAAAAACTCGATCAATTCGAGTGATTTGCATTTATTCCCGGCGAAAACTCGATTAATTCAAGTTTTCAGGTTGTTAACCCTGAACTCGGTAATTCGAGTTTTTTCCATTTGAGTTTTTTCTTAAATTAGAAACCATTCGACCTTTGATAAATAATGCCCTATACATGTTTTACACTATTAGCCTATTTCATTTGTGTAAAATACACCTTTACAACAAATGTCTGTATAAGCACTGGTGCCTGTGTTTTGTTCTGTATACATGCTAAATGGCAGTGACAGGTATGAGAACTTACCATTCACAGTCACATATACAGAGATTTCCCGTGAGATCTTTGTCACTGAATTAGTCACTATACAGGTATAATTTCCTGCATTCTCAGATGTGGCCGGCTGGATTTTCAATTTGTTAGTCTGGGATTCTAAAACAGTCCAATTTAATTTCCACTGGTAGCTTGGTGCAGGAACAGAATCAGCAGAACATTCTAATGAGATGGGGTTCCCAGAAGTCACTTGTTGTGTTCCTCCTGTAATTCTCAGATTTTCTGGACCATCTGCAATAACAAGAGACCCGCATATCATAAACCATGGGATAAAAACACATGGAATAAGAAACATCTCCCATATATTATAAATATATATATAAATAAATATATATATATATATATATATATATATATATATATATATATATATATATATATATATACATATATGTGTGAATAAGAAACATCTCCCATATATTATAAATATATATATATAAATATATAAATAAATATATATATATATATATATATATATATATATATATATATATATATATATGTGAATTGGTTTAAAGTACCACTAGATTCAATGCTTCAAATTTTCAGATTTAGAGAAATGGGTGCTCTACTAGCAACAGATCCAAATGATTAATGGTAGGTTTACGCAGCTCAGCAGTAGCAGCAGGGAGTTCTCTATCAACCTTACCTATACTTCCCACTTAACACCTTAACTGGGAAATGTAAGGTGCCTTTAAGGTGTTTCCACTCAATGAGCTACTCATTCTTACTTCTCATCAACTGGCTCCATAGGCCTTAACTAGAATCATTAGTTAAATGTGCTTATCACTGAGCTCAAACTAATTGCTGCCCTTATGAGCATGTCACTAAACCGCCTAGTGTTTTGGCATATTCCTTGACTTGTAGAGAAAAGTTCTACATAAATAACGTATATCTATTTAACCACATAAACCCATAATATAAATGTTAATAAATAGTAATGTTTAATTTGCTACTGAATGCACTGAATTTTTTAACTATACTGGATGATTACTATTATTTCCTTTTCATATTCCTTTTGAATTTCTGGCATAATATGTCTGAGATTCCAAAGAAAGGTGCAGTACAGTTATATTATTGGCAAGTTATGCTTAATGTAGAGGTACATCAGTGCATATTTTTGCATGAGCTATGAGGCTTCTTCTACATTAGTCTTGTCACACCCCTGTGAGTCTGAAACTACAAGCTAAGTCAGTGACATTTTCACTGAACATAGAGAAAACAAAGCAAAAATAATTATAATGTAGGTTCTGAGATCATACAGTAGTTACTTACAGTTTACAGTTAGTGTGTAGGGATCACTGATAATCTTACTGACGGCATTTGAAGCTTCACATCGATATTGTCCTGTATCTGAGCGAGAGACACTGGAGAAAGTGAGAGTCTTGTTATCTGCAGACAGACTCAGTCCGGGAGGGAGAGAGACACCATTTGTGCTCCAAAGGATCTTTTCTGCATTATTTGTACTGCATGTGAGGGTGACTTTCTCATTCTCCTGGGGTTCCTTATTGTTTGTGCTGATCACTGCGGAAGTGACAGGCTCTGGAGATACAAACAGCACAAAGCTATAAAGTCACAATGGAAGAAGAGGTTAAAGATTTGGGGAAAATATAATTTTATAAACAACCAGTTTAGTTCTCTCACATATAATTCAGAATCACTTGATATAACATGAAAAATGATGGTCAATGATGGAAGATGCACTTGAGATGGTCATGGCTTCCAGAAGGTCAGTGATATATCCAAAGTAACCCACAAGAAGTTTTGGGAAATATCCTATCTCCACACTGAAGTTTTTCTAATGAAGAATCTGACTTAAAAAGTACAATGTACCAGAGCTTTTGTGGAAACTTACTGCAGCGCAGTTACAAACTAACAATCAGGGGAAAAGTGTGTAAGAAGCAAATTCTACAAAGACAGAATAGCTGCACAGTCAACAACTCGTTTAAGACGCCAAATGACAGCAAGCGATGAAGCAAACCATTGGAAATAGGGAACAAGTGATACAAACTCTGCTCAAAGTAGGTAATGCAGTAGGGTTCAACTCAGGCTAGACTTTTTGTTCAAAGTGGATTTCATACAGTGAACCTACAGGGATGAACTGCACTGCAGCACATTTAAAAGGATCTACCCCCTACTTTCCATGAGCATTTCAGGTCACAGAGATTGGTTGATTCTAATGAGGGGTCTGACATATCTAGTCGGTGTTTCAGTTGAGTATTTGTAGTTAAATTGACCCACCCGCACACTCCAAGCAGGTTATTTTACACATTTAGCAAAGTGTCCATAGAAGTGAAAGTTAAAAAGAATAGGGCAAAGTTAACAGAACATTTCATAACAGAAATAATCAGACAAAGAAGATGAAATGGAATAACAATAAGGGGATCACTATTAATGGAATGGGAAAAACAGCTGAAGAGAATAAAGGGGAAGAAACAGGAAAGCATTTGTCACAAAGGAAAAAGCACAAAATAGGAGTAAAATGAGTATTAAAGGAAGAAGAAACAGAATCCAAGTGAATATTTTCTCAATTCAACAAACAGGTACCATTTTGAAAAATGAACATATTTACTAAGTTCAGTTTCTCTGTACACCAACGTTCTCTTTTTAATCCAAAGTCATATGCAGTTACTATACCTGTAAGAAGATTTCACAGGCAAACATACCTGGACTTACTGGGTATTGCTGGACATTAAACTAACATTTTCCTGAAAATACATTATTATTATATTAAGGGTGGGACTCATTTATTGTTCCCCCATCCATGACTGTTTGAGTAGAGACTCACTAATGCCCTGTACATCTCACGGTACTGGCACTACAGTTGCATCATGAACTATTTTATCACTTATTTGAGAAGCTCTAGGGTATGGTAGATCATGTGAGTTTGTTACTGAAAGTTATATTGTATTGTAAAGTTCATGTTTGACCACAGATGGGAGAGCAGCCAGGGTAGAGTGTCTGGCCCAAATCAGGAGCATGTTCCAATTCAAGTATCATGGTCATATATTTGCCTTTTTTTAATTCTCCCAAACCTGTTGCCAAAACTTGCAGCTATATTTGGTGGAGTTGAGGGGGTGCACCCCTGTCTTGCACTGATTAGGTAGAGGAGGGGGTGGGTGGAGGACAGTAGTGTTCCGTACGGCCGAATTTTAGTGGGGATTTCAGTGGCGTGCGGCGCTGCCGGGGCCCTGAGGGGGTGCGGGCCCTGGCCCGCTCGCACCCCCTGCTCCCCCGGTAGTTACGCCACTGGTGGAGGATCATCTCAGTTATTAATCTACCTCTGATTGAACCAGCTGGTTCTGCCATGGCAAAGTAACGTGAGGGGTCCCTTTGAAGATTTAGGTAATGGAGACTGCTGGAGAGAAGTGGGATGGGAGAGCAGGTGAGGGTACAGTGATGCTGAGTATTGATTTTATAAGAAATTAATGTATTATGTGATACCTTTAAAGCGGTTGTTTACCTTTGAATGAACATTCAGTATGATGTAGTCAGTGATATTCTGAGACCATTTGCATTGGTTTTAATTTTTTATTACTTGTGGTCTTTGAGTTATTTATCTTTTTAATCTGGTTTCTGTGGTCCAAATTAAACTAGCAACCATGCATTGATTTGAATAAGAGACTGGAATATGAATAGGAGAGGACTGAATAGAAAGATGAGTAATAACAAGTAGCAGTAACAATACATTTGTAGCCTTTCAGAGCATTTGTTTCTAGATGGAGTCAGTGACCCCCATGTGAAAACTGGAAAGAGTCAGAAGAAGAAAGCAAATACTTCAAAAACGAAGAAAAAGAAAACGTTGAAAAGTTGATTAAAATTGGCCATTCTGTAACATTCTAAAAATAACTTAAAAGTGAACCACCCATTTAAGAACTGCTTCCTGTGACTGAGGGAAGTAAAATTGCTGGAAGTAACCAATAATTACTGTTATATTTGTACAAAAACTGTGGTTCTGTATGAACATCTGTATAGGGACACATGGATGAGTTACAGGTTGTAAACTGCATGCTAACATATAGTATCTGTGGCATTAATGATGTAATGTGTGATCTGTGCAGGTATGTTGGTACAAGGGTTTTATGGGTAATATTTGCTATATAAAAAGAAACAGACTTTGTCATCATCTTTTTGGACTTCATCTGAAGCAAGAGCTGGAAGTACTGGGGGGCCTTAGGTATATTTAGGACTAGCCAACTGGCCAATTAGCAGTTCTGTGCTGCACCAAGGAGATATAATATGGGGTTAGTAATTACCAGGCTGCACCGACCAAGATTAGGGATCCAAGTAATCTTACACTGACAGGAGTCCAGAGAGAGTATTGGGTACACCGAGGTGTCATACCTGTTGGTGAAACTCTACCTTCAATCTATTCTGTTCCTATCTCAAATGAGTATTGGTGTGTAAGTGCATCTGTTATATTATTTTGCTGGATCTATTTACTTAATCAGAGTAAGTACCTCTTATTATTATTCATTTGTATATTCAATAAATCAATTAATTTAAAGGGGAGGTTTAACTTTAAGTTAACTTTTAATATGAAATAGAATGGCTTATTCTAAGCAACTTTTTGAATGGCCTTTATTCTTTCATCTTTATAGTTTTTGAATTATTTGCTTTCTTCTGACTCTTTCCAGCTTTCAAATGGCGGTCACTGACACCATCTAAAAAAACAAATGCTCCGTAAGGCTACAAATGTATTGTTATTGCTACTTTTAACTCCTCTTTCTTGTCATCCCCTCTCCTATGCATATTCCAGTCTCTTATTCAAATCAATGCAAGTTTACTAGGGTAAATTGGGCCCTAGCAACCAGGTGGCTGAAATTGCAATCTGGAGACTATGAGCTAATGCATTGACTTTAATGCATTTGGAGTAAGAAAAAAAAGTTGCATGTGTAAAAAATTGTTGAGGCTCAAAAAAAAAATTGTCGCTTATTGATTTTAATGAGTTTCAAAATTGTTCACAGTTTCGCTTGTTTTTCAGCAGTTTTGCAACTTTTTTTTGGAGAAGCAAAACAGAATGGATTTGCTCATCAGTACTGGAGAAGGTAGTACCACCTGTGGTTTGATAACACATCTTAGGAAGGGGCAAAGACAAAATTAAATTAGTGCGTTAAAGACATATTATACCCTATGAGTAAAGCACTGCACAATATGTTGCTTGTTTTCTAAAGGGCAACAGAAGTCAATACTGACAATAATAATGAAAAACATCAGAGCCAGTTTATTAAAGGGGATCTATGGTCGAAAACTATAATCTAATACATTGAGCTGCAAGGTAACAGCTATTAGAGTATCAAAACAGGTTGCATTGCAAATGCATTGCAATTACAAATAGAATTATATTCATTCCCTAAAGCCTAAGAAAGATTATAGTTTTCGACCACAGTTCCCCTTTAAACTGCAAAAGTATTTTTTGGCTTGAATAAATATGTTATTATTGCATACTTGCTATATAAGTCGTTTTACACAGTTCACTAAAATTATGCACTAAAATTATTGCCAAATGAGATAAAAATATGACAATTTCTATCACTAGCTGGAGAGTGTTATGTGAAATAATGCCATGAGTTGTGTAGTAGGTGATATGTGATATCAGTTTTTTACATGAGCAGCGTCAATAAATGTGTAAACTGGGGAATGATACCTCTAAATATACTGAATTTATTGATAATAATTAATAACTGAATTCAGATATTATTAAAAAGGATGAAACCTTTAGTTATAAGAAGACCCCTCCTTCCCCTGATGAACTGCACCTCTTTGGACTCCCTAAACATGGCTGTTTCCATCATCAAGTTATGTAAAGCAATGTAGCTCACAGGGGTGTCCATACACCATCTCTAGGGGCTAGTAATCTTGTCTGTCTATGAAAGGTAAGATCCATTAACAGAGCTCATATAAAAACGAAAGCTGCATTATTTTGCCCCCCCCCACAAAAATTATATAAAAATGATATATAATTATAACAATAAAGTAGAACAATAATAAAAATGAGCTCAATAGCAGAAATATTTGCTCTAAAAAGTTACCATATGCAAATAAGTCTATAATGAAACATTCCCAAGCTGAATTACCATAATGATTTCAGAACAAACTTCATGTTGGATTGAAAAACATGTGAACTCACTGAATGAAATCTGATTGGCTGTTGTTGACTCCACACAGTTTTTCCAACCGGAATCCATAGTCACCCAGTGACAAACTGCAAATTTGGGGACCCTTTCATTAAATGTGTGAAAATAGCAGCAGTTTATATTTCCCTATTGAAATCAATGAGTGAAACTGCCTGATTGGCTGTTTGTGGCCCGCCCCTTTTTATGATATTGAATCTGTAGTCATTCAGTGACAAAATGCACAAAGTTTGGGTACCCTGGCCTGAATAATGTGAGAATGGCAGCATTTTAAATTTAAAACAATAAAATGCAATGGTTGAATTCTGATTGGCTGTTGGTGGCTCTGTCCACTTTGCAAAACTCATGCTGTGAGAAAGAAGTTTGGGAACCTTAAATGTGTGAATATGTCAGCAGTTTAAAGTTCTCCATTAAAATCAATGCAATAAATCTGTTGGTGGCTACACAAATTTTTTTAAAACCTTGAATTATTGTCATCCAGTGACTAACTCTGCAAAGTTTGGGGACCCTGTCGTAAATAGTCTAAGATTGGCAGCATTTTAAATTTAAACCAAATGCAATAGGTGAAATCTGATTGGCTGTTGGTGGCTCCACCCACTTCACTCCCCTAGTGACCAACTTTGAAGCGCTTGGGGACCCTGGTGTTAATACTTTGAGAATGGCAGCAGGTTCAATTTCGCCATTGAAAGGCAATAGGTTAAATCTGATTGGCTTTTTATAACCTTAAACCGCAGTTACTCTGTGACTAACTCTGCACAGTTTGGGGACCCTGGTATTAATATTTAAAGAATGGCAGCACTTTACATTTAAAGCAATGAAAGTATACAGGTGAAATCTGATTGGCTGTTGGAGGCTCCACCTACTTTTATTAACCTTGACCTGCAGTCCACTAAAGACCAATTGTGAAGTATTGTTGAGGACCATGACATCAATATTGTGAAAATAGCAGCAGGTTAAATTCCCCCCATTGGAAGTTAATTGCTAAAACCGGATTAGTAGCTCCGACCACTGAGTCTAAGATTGGCAGCATTTTAAATTTAAACCAAATTCAATAGGTGAAATCTGATTGGCTGTTTGTGGATCCACCTACTTTTTCAAACCTAAAACTGCAGTTCCCTAGTGACCACCTGTGAAGAGTTTGGGGACCCTGGCGTTAATTCTATCAGAATAGCAGCAGGTTCAATCCCTACATTGTAAGTTAATGGGTGAAATCTGATTGGCTTTTTGTAGCTCCGCCCTCTTTTGGACATCCAACAAATATTGCCTTTTCATTCAGGTTGACCCCATGACCATGTGATTCAAGTTTGGTGAGTGTAACCTTAAAGCTGTCAGAGGTGCAGCAATTTAAATTTCCCCATTCAAAGTCAATGCTGTTGCCTCAACCTACTTTTGGGCATACGACCTATATCACCTTTTCATTCAGGTTGACCCCATGACTATGTGATTCAAGTTTGATGAGTGTAGTCTCAAAGCTGTAAAAGTGGCAGCAGTTTAAATTTCCCCATTCAAAGTTAATGCTGTTGTTGGCTCCTCCCACTTTAAGGTGTCCAACCAATATTGCCTTTTCATTTGGGTTGACCCCATAAATATGTGATTCAAGTTTGGTGGTTGTGGCCTCAAAGCTCTAACATTGGCAACAGTTTAAATTTCCCCTTTGAAAGTCAATGGGTGAAATTTGCTGTGAGTAGTGATGGGAGAACGGCAAAAAAAATGCAAAGAAATCGTGAAATCGTGAAAATCTAAAATTGACGCCTGCGTCCAATACTGGATGCGCGTCCGAAGTCTCTCGCGTCAAATATGAAGCTGGCGTTAAAGCCAATGGGTGTAAAATAACACATACTTTTCTGTGTATGAAATTCCTTTTACACACACACAGTTGTTAATGAGAAGGGATTATGGATGCAAATACCTGTTGTGGACAGAATTTAGATTGAGTATCTAGTAGAAGTAAATCTAGAGCAACGGGACTTGCTTAGTAGACATTTCACTACTCAGCCGAGCAGCTTCTTTAGTTCAACTGAACTACAATATATGGCAAGGGAAATCCTTGCCATATAAACTCTTCCAATAATGCAATGGGTCCGATATACTTCTATTAGATACTGTACACCATGACTTGGCTGAATGAAACCCTTCACAGACATCGAGAGGAAAACAATTGTTTGGTTTACACTGTACCTTGCATTAGTAATTCAATCTTAAATTATATTACAAACGTAAGAATTTATATAAAAGGCCGGGGCAAGTCTAAAGTGTAAAATTGCTTCCACCCCAATGCTGTACACAAAGGAACAGTAGACTTGTACTTTTACATTAATAAATAAGCTGTATGAAGTGAGCCCACTGTATACTCACCATAAACTGTCAGGAGAACTGTATGTTGTGCTGTAGTCTCTATAGTCTGTATAAACACTATGTAATTCCCCTGGTCTGTAGGAACAAGGCCTGAGATCTGCAATGAGCCATTTGGGAACTGACTGGCCCGAGGGAAATACTGAGGCCCATTTGTCACTGAGTTTGTTTGTGGAATAACACTGAATATTTGGTTATTAGTATCTGTACTTGAACCTTTATACCATGCGAATACTCGTATTGTGCCAGTGACTCCAGTGACACTCAGGGTAACAGACTGACTAACCACTGGATACTGAGGGATCAGCTGAACCCCAATTCCATGGGCTGAATCCATCCAAACACTTAGGCAAACTGAAAGAGAGAAATAAATATATTAGTAAATATCAGGAGTTGCAACTTTGCAGCACATACAGTATTATAACAGAAATGACCGAATGCTCCTGGATGACAGTATATTCACATTTATATTAAATAATAACCTTAGTATAACCACACACAAGGCAATTATACACATTTTCTCGTTCGGTGTGTGGGCAACAATAGTCTCAGTATCAGCCTCCTTTTTATATGATGTCTCTCGGGTCAGGCAAGTATCATTTGAAACTGGATTAGTGCAACTATTTGTATGGGGTATTGCCAAGCATGGTGTTATCTGAATGCCAAAAGAACTCACTGGCAAAAAAAGGACATATTTACTACAGGTATGGGACCTTTTATCCAGAATGCTCAGGACCTGGGTTTTTCTGGATAATGGATCTTTCTATTGTAGCGCTATAGTAAATTGAGTGCACCTTACTCTACTATGAGCTTCACTCCTAGTACATATGCTCCGGATGAGACCTTAAATCTTAGGGAGTGAGCCTTCGCATCGAGGTGGAAGCAGGGTGTGAAACTGTAACAGTAATCAGGGTGCAAAGAATTGGGGCGCCAGTGGTTCTTATAACTTAACCAAATAACAGATTTATTGAGCACAGTATACAATCCTCAGTGGAGTGTACATAGATCAGAACATTGCAGGTTTATACAATACATTGAATAGGCAGTACTCACAACACCTTTGGTCATGCAGCTTTGAGGAGGTACACCCAGCTTTCAGCCTTTTCCCTAAGTGGAACCTGAGGGGAATCTATCTACCCTAGGTCTGTACACTTAGTCCCTACTTCTGGGCAATGAGTACCCTGGGATCTTAATCCCACTACAATCCTCGTAGGAGCCTCAGACTGCTCAGCTAAATAAACTGACTGACTATCACTCCTAGAGTGATCTATAAGGGTGAATAGCCTATTCTTACTAGACCTGACCTGTCTAGGTTCCACTCGAGCTCTGCCTCCTGCACAGGCTAGAGCCAGCACAAGATGGACCCTGAAGGTATGGCTTCAGAGCCTTTTATACTCTAGCACAGTGCCATCTGCTGGTCACTGTGGGAAACAACAAGAGTCAACAGTACCCCTCCCAACTGTATTTTAGGACCCAATTAGGTGTCCATAAAATGGAGGGACTGCCTAACAATAATACTAGGGGTGGCTATTCTACACATCCCTACACTATAATTTGGCTCTTCATACCTTAAGTCTACTGGAAAATCATGTAAACATTAAAGAAACCCAATAGGACTGTTATGCCTCCAATAAGGATTAATTATATCTTAGTTGGGATCAAGTACAAGCTACAGTTTTATTATTACAGAGAAAAAGGAAATATCATGGGATGATATATCCCTGAGAAAAATGTGCTGCTTTTTTATGGCAGTGTATTGTATATCAGCCAGTAAGCAATGTATGTAAAAAAAAAAGCAATATGTTCATCATTAGGAAGTTAATATGTTAAAATATGTTATGCATCGTTATACCTCCCAACATTTTGGAAATAAAGAGTTTTGACCACGCCCATTTTTGTGGCCACACTCCCTAATTTCCATGTCCATTTTACAAAGTTTGGTTATGAACGCTGAAAACATTTCTGTGGTTTTTCTGCGTTATTACAGTTTTGCTAATAAAGGTGAATTGCCCTTAAGCTGCAAATCAGACTTGCAAAAATACTTGCTTATCTTAAACTGTTACAGAAGTATCTATTCTGGGCTCTCTGCCAAAAGCCAATAAGTTAGGAACTTTGTATGATTTTCTGGCTGTTCAGTGCAGGAGATCAAAGAGAAAGTCGGGACATTTCAGTAACAAACCCTGGACTGCAGGTTGAGCTGTCAAAATGGGGACTGTCCCACGAAAAACAGGACAGTTGGAAGGTATTCAGCGGAGTTTGTCATTTTAGCAAGTATGCACTAAAGCATAAATCATTTATCAAAAATGGGGCAACATAAAAAAATCCTGTCTTTTGCATGTTGCATGTTCCTCCATGGGTTGCACCCTGAGACTAACCTAATTAATAAATTAAAACAGAGAGATAATTAAATTACTGGATTACTGGATTTACTAATATGAATTAATAATTACTCCTATGGGCCTTAATGAAATGGCTGATTTTTGTTTTTAAATCAAAGCTTTTTTTGTAATAGGTGTTACTTGCAAAGTGCAGGGCAGGACGCAACCTGCAATAGTTTTGCACATTGTCGCCCTGCTCTGCACTTTTATAAAATGTTACCCATAACTACAGACATGCCTACATTCTGCAGTGATATATTCATGAGTGTAGGGTGGGGGGAGGCACGTAGTCACCCATGTAAGGGCTACAATTGAGATATCCATAGTGCTCTAGAACGTTTGTCCCGGGTAAAGTAAACATATATTTTTTTTTATTGTTGTATCTTGTATCCACACAAATATATATATATATATATCCGGGTATGAGACCTGTTATCCAGAATGCTCGGGACCTGGGGTTTTCCGTATATGGGATCTTTCTGTAATTTGGATCTTCATACCTTAAGTCTACTAAAAAAATCATGTCACTAGACACCTTGTAACTAAAACACAGCTCATTATTAGTAATTGTTATGCTAGGGTAGCTGGTCCTTCACAAACTGTACAGCACTGGAAACTGAAGTGGGAGCTTAGGGTGTCACCGGATAAAAATACAGCTTTGATATGAAATATTTGACATGACATTTGAAATACAGTTTATATACAGGTATGGAATTCGTTATCTGGAAATCCATTATCAAGTAAGCTCAGAATAATGGAATGTCCATCTCCCATAGACTCCATAATAATCAAATAATACAATTTTTTTTTTAAATTATTTCCTTTTTCTCTGTAATAATAAAACAGAAGTTTGTATTTGATGCAAGCTAAGATATAATTAATCTTTATTGGAAGCAAAACCAGCCTATTGGATTTATTTAATGTTTAAATGATTTTTAGTAGATTTACGGTATGAAGATATCAATTACAGAAATATCCATTATCTGGAAAACCCCAGGTCCAGAGCATTTTGGATAACATGTCCCATACCTGTATAATTATACATTTAGGGGTATATATATTATGCTATGTAAAACGTAACTTGGCCAAAAAATGTTGCAAAAAACTGTGAATAAATGTGTGTAATTTTATGCCATGTGAATGCCAGATTTGCCACCAGTAATTTACATTGCTTCCAGCATAAATCACACTAAGAAAAAAATGTGTAATATTTACAACGTTTTTTACACTGCAAAGCCTGCTGATGTGTGGTGTATTATCTCGCCATTTTTTTCACATGATAATAAATATGCCCCTTAGAGTACAGTCAGGGGGGAAAAAAATTGCAATAAACATAATCATACACAGTTACTTAGATTAAAGGGAAACTATAACCCAAAATGAAAATGTAAGCAACAGATCATCATATTAACTGCATATTAAAGAATCTTACTAAATTAGAATAAATATATATATATATATAGTTTCAAAAAGAATCAGCAACACCGGGTTATTCTTAAAAGGGAAAATATATATTTAGTAAAGCATGTATAGCCAACGTAACGTTTCAGTCCCTACTGGGACCTTTCTCAAGGCCAAAATACTAAATATATCTTTTCACTTTTTAGAATAACCCGGTGTTTTGAAACTATGGTAACTTCTGGTACCCATTCTCCCTTAACCCCCTATTTTATGATGGTCTGAAGGGCCGCCATCAGGGGGGGACAGGGGGGCAAGTGTCCCGGGCATGAAGGGGGGCCCAGCAGTGCTGCATTTTAGAAAGAGCCGGGCCCCCCTTGCCAGCGCCGAAGATCTGCTGCCAGCCAAATAGCCGAAAATGCGGAAGTGCCGAATAGCCGAACTCCGAAGTGGCGAAAAGACGCGAAGTCACGAAAATAGCCAAAGCCGAAGTCCCGAAGCGCCACGAAAGGAGACGAAATTGAAGTCCTGAAGCCACAAGTTCAATTCTACTGAATACCAATTTGTGTGTTTTTTTTTTTTTAATCCCCTGGCCACCAATATATTATTTTAATATTCTATAGGCCCCTGCCACCAATGTTTTTTTTTTTAAAAAAAAATGTTTTTGGGGCACCAATTTTTTTACAACCTGTAAGGTTTTTCGTAACTTTTAAGGGGGGCCCTGGCACCAATGTTTTTTTAAAAAAAAAATTTGGGGCCCCTATTTTTTTAACTTGAAGGGGGGCCCTGGCACCAATGATTTTTTAAAAAAACTTTTATGGGCGGCCCTGGTGCCAATGTTTGTTTTTTAACTTATAAGGGGGCCCTGACCATCAATAGCTTTGTATAACTTGTGTGTGGGGGGGTTTACTTTTTTGGCGCTGATGTCTGTGTGGTCTTTTAACTGTGATGTGGAGTGGGTGGGGTCTGGGTGGGGCTTGGGCGTCAAGGTAGGTGGGGCCCAGGGGGCCCCGAAAATGTTGTTGTACGGGGCCCCGTGATTTCTAATGGCGGCCCTGATGGTCTGTGTGCTGTCTCAGAGATCTCCAGACCAGAAATAAAGAGAATCGATGCGAGTGCTATTCTAAGAACTTTTGCAATCATTATTTATTTTTTTCATTCCAAGATATTAAGGGATACATGTACTATTATGAATGAATTTTGTTACAACAGTGTCACAGTCAGTTTCTAACCATAAAGTAGTGGAGGAAAGTCACCCAGTGCAGATGGAAGAATAGTGAGCACCTATTTCCTGGGATCAATACCCAGGGAAGGACCAAATCCTCTATATTTATAACTGCCTCCAAAAGCCATAGGAAAAGAGATTTCATAAGTAAAAATGTTTTATGTGGAATGCTTTATGTTGAATATTACATTAACATGAAGTATAAACCCCTTTTAGGTCATTGTAATTTCTATTTTTAACTGGTATCTGTTACCAACTGATTAATCTAGATGTAGTAGTAATGCTCGACAGAGTAATATAAGCATGTAAAAATACAGGGTCTTAAATTATTTTATTGGGGGCCCAATGTTCTCAATTCTGCATCCATTTGGACTAGCCACTCTCCTCTTCTCACCCCCGTTCTGAAAAGCTATCATTTTAAATTGTGTTGGTTTCTGTGTCATCATCATCCCTAGGACTTATCCTATCCATGGCCTATATCCTTCCTCATTTGGTATAAAGTCCTTTTTTATCTGTTATGGCATGTGCTGGAAGTATTTATAGCTCTTTGTTTTTGTCCTTTCCTTCGGGCGCTAAGATGCTGCTGCATGTGTTGCCACGGTAACAGTATCTGTATTGCATCAGTCTTTTAGCCCTGTCAGTCTGATTATTATTTCTCTAAGCTTCTGCCTAAGCCTTGCAATTCCTGGAGAGCCGCTGTGTCTCTGTTGTCTCATTAGTTTCCAGAAGAGAAAAGAAAAGCCAATGTAAGTGCGTGTATTTAATATTGTCAATAATGAAGTGTTGGCACCACTAAAATATCCAAACTCACATTTCAAGTCATGGGTTCTTGAACCATTTGTAAAAATAAAAAAGTAACACCAAATCGTCAATATATATATTTGTTTATAGATTATATCTGTCTTGCCTAATGGGCAGTTTTTGGCGCTCGCCTACATTTTTTGTCTTTCTATTATCAAATCCCCTGAAAAGTTCCTCCTGCCTGGTGAAGTCCATGTGAATGGAATAAAAAGTACATGTGATGTTTCAAAGGTTCTGTTGTGTGGAAATGCCAGTGTCAGCAAATTTTACTCAATTCTTGAAAATTAGATCAACAGGGGGAAACTGGAAGAAAGTGATAGTGTTTCACTGCAATTTTTGACATTTTTCTCTGTGTGCGATTAGCCCAGGGACTCTCTATCTCATGGGCAAAAGGGACGTCTGCCCAAGGAAAACCAGGACAGATAGGGTCGCTATCAGCTGTTTCTCTTGTAATAAGCATTCACCACAAATGGCATCATTTTAATCAGTTTGGAAAAGTCCTACTATACTTCCACTAATTTTCCTTATTTTTTCTCTAACTTTATTTTGGAAAATGTTCCTAAGGACTGGCACCCCTGCCTTATTTTCCTTGGGCAAATAGCACTGGCAGTCCTCTGCACTCAACCCATTATCAATATATTTAAGACAGAGACATTTTGTGCATACTGCTACTGAAAAATGCCTTACCCTTTAAACAAAACAGGGATTATTTGTCCATATAATGCAAAGGGTAAGGCATTTTTCAGTAGCAGTATGCACAAAATGTCTCTGTCTTAAATATATTGATAATGGATTGAGTGCAGAGGACTCTTGTATTTGTCTATATGTATTTTGTGGCCACACCCTCATTGCACCCCCGCCTCATGTTTTTAAAAATTAGTGGTGAGCACAACTTTCCCTTGTTTGAAATAGCACTTGGCAGGCCTGGTAGAATGAATGAATTCTTAGTCCTAGAATATATACACACACAGGAGGAGAATAGACAAATCCAATAAAATATATTCCTTTAACTTTACATCTATGAAGGAGTTGCTTTCCTCTCTGCCACACAGTACTTACATGGTGGTTAGGGGAGTCAAGTATTAAACAAAAGTAATATAGTGAATAAACTACTCCCTCTTGTAAAATATAAGGATATTAAAAGTTACCAAGGAGTTCCATGACATATAGTAATACAATGCCAAAGGCCGAAGTGACTTGTAATATCCTCATATTATGCAAAAGGGGTACTTTATTTATTATATTACACAAGTTTCTTTGAGTCATGTGACAGAAATGACATCACTACTCACCGTTTATATAGTGAATAAAGCACCCTCTTTTGTAAAATATAAGGATATTATAAGTTACCGAAGAGTTCCATGACCATATAAAAACACGAGGCTGAAGGCCAAGTGTTTTAATACAGGTCATGGAACTCCATAACTTCTAATATCCTCATATTTTACTAATGGGATACTTTATTTATTATAATACACACATTTCAGTGAGTCATGTGATAGAAATGACATCAGAACTCACTGTTTATAACTGATGACATCAGAACTCACTGTTTATAAGGATATAATTTACAGGATACGCATAGCTTTTGTGTATAGTAAGGATATAATCTACAATATATTCATGGTGTATTAATGTATATAGTGAATAAAGTACCCTGTCTTGTAAAATATAACGATATTATAAATTACAGAGGAGTTCCATGACAATATAAAAACATGAGGCCGAAGGTTTATGCCATTGTTTTTAATAAGACAGAAAACTAACTATAGGAAGGTTGATACAGGTATGGGACCTGTTATCCAGAATGCTCGGCACCTGTTTTTTTTTTCTGGATAAGAGTTCTTGCCGTAATTTGGATCTCAATACTTTGGCTACTAAAAAATCACTTAAACATTACTCAAACCCATTAGGATTGATTTGCCTCCAATAAGGATAAATTATATCTTAGTTGAGATCAGGTACAAGGTACTGTTTTATTATTACACAGAAAATGAAAATTATTTAAAAACATGTGAATTATTATTAAAATGGAGCCTTATGGGAGACAGTCTTCCAATAATTTGGAGCATTCTGAATAAAGGCTTTCTTTATAAAGGATCCCATACCTGAACTGTCACAAATTTGTTGCGGTGTGGGAAAGGTGGGTGCTGCTTGGGTCTCTCCAATGGGATCTTTGCCCTGAACCAACATGTGCTTTATAACAGCCCTGCATTAATCTAAAGCCCTGTATGTATGTTTCCAATGCTATAAGGGAGTTCACTTTTATACATAGTTATATAGTTAAATTGGGTTGAAAAAAGTCCAGCAAGTCCAGCAAGTTCAACCCCTCCAAATGAATACCCAGCATTCATACACACACCCCTCTCTACTTTTAATTAAATTCTATATACCCATACCTATACTAACTATAGAGCTTAGTATCACAATAGCCTTTGACATCACAGTTTAATAAACAAACTGTCAGATTATAGTTCTGTTAGCAATGACCCTTTATGCAGTTTATGCATAAACCATACCTCCCAACTTTCCCGCTTTTCGCGGGACAGTTCTGATTTTGACAGCTCACCCTGCAGTCCCGGATTGTTACTGAAATGTCCCAACTTTTTCTTTGATCTCCTGCACTGAACAGCCATAAAAAGATACAAAGATACAACATTTCCATGTATGAGCTTTCTATCATTGATATCTCTAGATCAAAAAGGTCCAATAATGAAAGGAACAATATTAAAGAAAGGAACCCAGCAGCTCCAATTTTCTTTTCTCCCTTTTTCTTTTTCTTTGTTATTCTTTACTACTATTACATGCTTGCGTAAGTATACTTTTTAATTTTTCTAAAACCAATAAAACATTTCAGTAATTAAAAAAAAAGATACAAAGTTTCTAAAACTTAATTGGCTTTTGGCAGAGAGCCTGAAATACGTGGCAGGTGCACTTGGTAATTAGGGTGTGTGGCCACAAACATAGTCAATTCTTTTTGTGCCTCTTTCTATTTCCAAAATGTTGAGGGGAATTTATAAACTCTTTGGTATAAGCAAATGTTGACATGAGTATTTTGCCATGGACTTAGGACTTATGCCCTTTACAGTACTAAGGGTTTTACATACAGAGGGAGGATAAACAACAGTCTCTATTATCCATGTTAAGCCACTAAATGCATAGAGGTTCAATACCATGACAAGCTGAACTACCCAGGTACCTAGTACTTGGAGCATAGGCTCAAACACATTTGGTAAGATACTTATTTATATCTGGCCAGTTGTTATTTTGATGGAACAAGTCCAATGCAATAAGCGATAAAGAGCGCAGAATTGACAGTTGCTAGACAGCCATTCCTAACTGCCTGTCATAGGCCCCTCATAAATACAGCAGTGACGCAGTACTCTGTATGATACCATATGGAATTTTTTTTCCTGTTTTTTGCACTTTGCAGCCGGCCCTGTATTTAAAGTGGGGAAAAAAACGAATATTTCGATTAACTATCGGATAGACTTGAGGACCTACTGAAGCCTGGTTAAGGTCATTAGGGTCATTGAAGGTCTGGCCAGGGAGTGGAGAAGATGACATCAGGGACAGAGTCAATGATGTTGTGGTGGTATGATCACATTTAGGGGAAGAGTTGGGATGTGGCTACAACACAGCAGCCCATGACTGTCTCACTTCAGCCCATGTGGTATAAAATGACAGAGTAAAGCTGAAAGTGCCACCATCAGAAACCATTAGACACTCCAGGCCCTTTAATATGGGTTACTGCCAATGGGCAAATTTTCCTAGTGTTGTGAGCCTCATTATGTTAGAATGTATGCCTGTACTGTCCCGTCCTGTATGGGGCAGAGACAGTAATATATTTTAACTACATTTTTCAAACACAAAATTGAGTTACAGCAGTAAATTTACATGACATAACAAGCCAGGCTTGGATACAGGAGCTAAGCAATATCCCTATTACATATAAGTCACACCCTGTTCAATATAAAAAAAAATCTCACTGAAGAATTTCTTTAAACCATTGTTGCCATGGCAACTGAAGCGAGAGTCTTTCACGCAGCAGAGCAACAGGCCGTAATTAGTAAACCATAGCATCCTGGGAGCATTTAAAGGAGCAGGATTCATTATTTGGTTAGATGTATGTAGGTAGCGGTATTCTGAGAGTATTTGATATTTTATTATTCTTGTGGTCTTGAAATTATTTATCTTTTGGTGATATATGAAATCTTAGCACCCTACCTGCTCTAGCAAACAGACACCCAGAAAAATACTTGTTGCACCAGGGTGAAGGGGAAGAAGAGCTACTCTGAGGTGAGGTGGCACAACTATAAGAATGGTACAATTCTGCCATCCTAATTCTGGGCCTTAGGTGTCTTATAATGGAAAAATGGCAACTGTGATAGCAACAGCAACAAAATATGTGAGGAAGGTGTCTTTGAATGGCCTGGTGAGCACATAGTCATCCTTTCCTCTCAGGATACATGGTCTTTCCTGTCAGTACAGCAGGGCAGATTATCCAAATAAATGGACCTTGCACTGGAGAACCTTTGCCCTGTGCTCTCTTCTGACTGAAGGGAATGATAAACAGACAGTTGCTGAATTGATTAATGACAGGAATTGCCAGGACTCAGAACACACAAACAAAACAACGTCATGAACTTTAGCAGAGGGACTGTAGTGACCAAGTTTTAATTTTCTGTATCTGTATCCTTGTTGTGAACTAAGGGACTGTTACCCACCAACACCTCCATGTTACCAGTTTCCCTGTTTATCAACAACTTAGGGGCAGATTTATCAAGGGTCGAATTTCAAGGGTTAAAAAAACCCTCAAGGTAAAATCCTTCGAATTCGAATATCGAATATCGATTTTAGCGCAAAACGTTGGATCGAACAATTGAATAAAAATCCTTCGAACGAACGATAAAATCCTTCAAATCGAACGATTCGAACGATTTTAAGCGATTGATCTGTAGTTTTAATGTGGCAAAGTATGAAGTCAAAGTTTTTTTTTTTAAAGAGACAGTACTTTGATTATCGAATGGTCGAATAGTCAAACGATTTTTACTTCGAATTGTTCGAATCATTCGATTCGATTGAATTTGACCAATTCGATGGTCAAAGTACCCAAAAAAATACTTTGAAATTTCAATATTTTTGCATTCAAACTATTCACTCGAGCTTAGTAAATCTGCCCCTTAGTATTCAATGCATATTTGGGAAATACAGGTATGGGATCTGTTTTCTGGAAGTCTGTTATCCAGAAAGCTCCGAATTACATGATGGCCATCTCCCATAGACTCCATTTTTAATTAAAGAACTAAAAATTTTAAAAATAATTTCCTTTTTTTCTGTGTACTAATTAAACAATACCTTCTACTTGATCCCAACTACAATATTATTAATTTTTATTGGAAGCAAAATAATCCTATTTGGTTTAATTCATTATTAGATAATTTTTTAGTAGACCTTAAGTGGACCTGCCACCCAGACTGTATAATACAAGTCCTTTTCAAATTAAACATGAAATCCAAATTACATTTTTTATTAAAGCGTTCATAGCTGTTGTAAACTCATTTATAAATCTCAGCTGTCAATCAAATATTGCCTGCCCCTCCTCTATGGAACTTCAAAAGAGGTTGGCACAGGCCTGGACCCACAAGATAGTAAAGCCAGAGTCAGATGGTAAAATGTTAAAAAAGCTTACATTTTATTTTGCATGAATTAAGATCCAAGGCCTGGCGCGTTTCGTGTCACTTAGTCCCTCCTCTATGCCTTTGGCAGGCAGTTACTTTAACTTTCCATTCAGCACTTCCTAGATGTCACTGCTCTCCCCACATTCCCTCCATTCTCTTAACCATTTAATTGTGTAGCCAGGGCATGGGGATGGACATTAGGTCCCCCATTCTGGTGCACAAACAAGATTTTGAGATGATGGAAGGCTTGCCTTAATAACAGTGTCCACAAAATGGCTCCTACCTACTTGCTATAACTAGGACATCCAAGACTGAAGGAAACACAATTCAAATAATTTTTACATTGTAATTAAAGTTCATTTTGCTTGACTAATGTGATAAAATAGGATTTGAAATGGTTTTTTTGGGTAACGGGTTCCCTTTAAGGCATTAAGATCCCATTACAAAAAGACCCCTTACCTGGAAAACCACAGGTCCCAAGCTTTATATGATTTTTGCTGTATTGTATCTATGTTGTCTGATGCAGGAGAAAAAAATAGGCCCAAAGGGGCATAGTCTATAAAAAAAAATGAAAAGGTTTGGGAGAGGGTTGGGGTATAAAGAGGCATGGATAGGTGGATAGGTGGATCAGGGTGGGGCCTAAATGGCCTTGGATTTCTTAGATATTAAAATGTGAGTATTAATTTCATCATTAAGTCTATGAGCATCAGCAGATATGGAGCAAGGGGCAGGGTCACAAGGGTCAGGGTGTAACAGGACATAGGTCCATAACAGGGCAAGACATGTCATGGTCAAAAAAGTTTAAAAAATCAGTTTAGATCTGTGTCTCAAAGAAATTGCTTATGTTGGAAAATGGCTTTGATTTTCATTCACTAGAATCAAATGCAAGCAATAATAAAAAGCTTTTATTCTGCAATAATAATCTCAAGTTTAAGAGCAGAAAGGGGAAGAAGGCAATGCAACAACGTGACTCATATGTCACTCAAACACCCACATGCACAACTCCCTACATTTTCCTATATCTCATTTAAAGTGAAGCTCACAGATGGTGTAACTGTAGAATGTAAGTGACTGTAGAATGTATACTGAATAGGCATGTGATTTCCTATCAGAACCAGCTGGTGAGCTTCTCTCTTTTCATCATCATTTGGTGATGTTTACAAGAAAGTACATGCAAATGCTCTCAACTTCATCTTAAAGTGCCACCTTAGACACCCGCTCCTGATTTCTGCAGGTAGAACTTTCCCAGTGTTGGACTGGGCCTACTAGGTCTCACCAAAGAACCTAACATTCAGGGACTGTTTTTGCAAAATGGAGGGCAAATGTTATAGGCTTTACATGGGCCTATGGCTGAAATAAAACAGGGTTTCTGGGAATAGTTGGGCTGTGACTCACTAGGGTCTGGGCCCACTGCGAAATAATTTGGTAAGCCTGAACTTTCCTAACAGCAGGCTAGATTGTTGGTAAAACACTGGAATAAACAAACAGGAAATCTAGCGAGCCATTCAGTCCTGAAGGAAAATGCCCAAACGATTTTCTGACTTTTTCCATTAAAGGGGTGTTTCACTTTTAAATTAGCTTTTAGTACGTTTTAGAGTGGCTAATCCTAAAAAACGTTTCAATTGATCTTCATTGTTTATTTTTTATAGTTTCTTAATCCATCTTTCAAACAGGGGCCATAAATTCCATGCTCTGTGATGTATTGTTATTGCTACTTTTAATTACTCAACTTTCTATTCAGTCCCTCACTATTCGGGCAGAGACACACACGAAGATTCGGGGAGATTTAGTTGCCCGGCGACAAATCGCCTCTTCTGATCTACCTGAAAAGCCTTGCCGCCGGCTAGAATCCAAATCGCCGGCAGGATGGCACTCGGAATGCTTAGTTTTCCAAAGTCGCCCAAAGTTTCTTTCTGATGCTACTTCGGCGAACGAAATGCTCCGAGTGCCATCCCGCCGGCGATTTAGATTCTAACCGGCAGGAGGGCTTTTCGGGGAGATAAGTTGCCCAAAGGAGAAGCAATTTGTTGCTGGGCAACTAATCTCCTGAAATAGCAGCATGTGTCACTGCCCTTAAGGAGACATATTTTTGTGCCAGTTCATTATATTCTTTTAAATATAGAAGGAAAGTGCTGAAAAAAATAGTGTTTTTGGTTGATATATTGAAATTTTCTTCAAAAACCCCACTAAGCCCGCTCATTTGTTCACCTTCCCACTGCCTACTTTCCCAAGCTGTGCAGGGGAGCCCGCGGCACTCACTGCACTGTGGGATAGGAAACGATCAGCAACAAGGCTGACCTGATAGGGAACTGAAACCTGTCTATGGTTGTGTGACTGCAGAACTGTGATTGGCTGTCCCCTTCCTACTGTGCTTCTGGCAGAGACAGGTAGGACATGCCCACCCCTAATTTGAAACAGGGACAGAGACCATAGTGAATATACAGGAAGCACCAATAAAGGGCCATTTATTAATTTTTAACCCAAAGTAAAACCAGCACAATATATTATTAATTATTGCCTACAATATTAGGCGGGTTCACTTATCCTATATGTTTCCTTTAATTAAATCAATGCATGATTGATAGGGTCATTTGGACCATAATAACCAGATGGCTAAAACAGCGTACTAAAGAGCTGCTGAATAAAAGGCCAAATAACTTAAAAAACAGAGAAAATCAATTGAAAAGTGTCCCAGAATATCACTCTGTACATCATATAAGTACAAAAAGAGTGAGTATGTCTCATTACTTACTTGATTGGTGATTAAAGGGAACATTTACCAAAGTGTAATTCAGGGGCCCTGACCTACTTTCTCCCTTTCACTTATATAGGAAACGCCTGACAGTGCCAGTACTTTTACTTTCTTATGATGTCCTACTGAGCGTTTTCAGGCTGAAAATCTTCATGGGCAACTTCACAGGCTTCTCCACCATCTGCAAAACACTGCCAGATAAAACTCCCTGTGTGTCTCTAGCCTTAGGCAAATATCACATAGAGTTTCAGGCATTTTACACTAAGATTTACTGGAATCTCATACAGATGACAGTACAAGTGATGTGGTTTCACCCACAGAATGAAAAGTCACAGCAGGCATCATGCCCAACACAATAGGATAAGCTATATGTGTCATCTGCACACTCAGCAGGAATAAAGGAAACGCTGTTCCAATAAAGGATCTTCCCTCTCATATCCAGAGTGTGTAAACTCAGTGTGGCCTTGAGTCAGTTTTTCATTCAGAGACTTAAATTATTCATGCAACCGCTACCGTCACAGGCAGCCTGCGTAATCCCAGCTGTCAATTCTCCACAAATCACAGGATCCATGTACTAGGTAATATGGTACTGGCATACTTACAAATATTATAGGGTTCATCTTGTCTAAAATTGATCCAAGGACAAAGGACAGAGCAGTCAGGTAAATAGCTGGGTGCTAATTGGGTGTTAAGGGAAAGCAGATGCTCAGAAAAGTTGTATAAAGTTGAACCAAGATGGCCCCCTTATAATACCTCGATGAAGTCATCATACATTGTTGCATCATGACATTATGCAATGCATCAAACATGTTAGGGGCAGCAACACACCTCTACATCAGGTATTTGTTTTCATGTAGTCAACCATCTGTCTATCTTCCTGCTGAGTTCCTGGGTGTAACTATGTCTTAATGAATTCCTGGTTTTAGCCCTGTTTCCTGAAATAATGTTTTATGACACATATCCCTTTTGCTTGCTGACCTTTGCTTGCTATCAGATGATCCTTTCTGCTGCCAGTACTTAACCTTTAGTCTGGTTCTGACTACTCTGCTCTCCATTTCCGATATAACAACAAGTATTTCGAAGTGCTCTACCCTCCTATATTCACCTGTGTAGGTCTAGGTGCTAAACTGGAAGACCTTTGCCTGCAAGCCGGGTCCAAATTCCACATCCAATAGAGAAAATCCAGTAGCACACCAGTAATGTTGAAAAATCTTCAGTGTTTTATTTAGCCCATACAAACACACAAAGGGCAACGTTTCGGGCCCAACTGGACCCTTTATCAAGCCTTGATAAAGGGTCCAGTTGGGCCCGAAACGTTGCCCTTTGTGTGTTTGTATGGGCTAAATAAAACACTGAAGATTTTTCAACATTACTGGTGTGCTACTGGATTTTCTCCATTTCCGATATAGACCTGCCTGATGATTCTACTGCTCCTTCCTTGTCTACAACTTCTGCTTCTAGAAAGTCCATCTAACCCTGACCATGAAACAAAGCCATCTCAAAATGAATCCATGTAAGAGGATTATAACATGATGTTAAATACATTTTAGTGCAGCTGTATATCGTCCCTTTTATTAAAGGACAAGGGACCCCAAAGCATTAGTACCAATTGCTGCAGAAGAGGCTTCTGCAGTCCAACTATAGCCCCTTCTAAAATGTGCCATACTAAGAGCATCTCTAGTTGGGTTCTAACACCTTGGATTTGCCCTCTGTTACATTTGATCACATGTAATCTCCATGCAGGTAATGTTTTCTTTCACTTCTAATCTGTCAATCATAATTGTATTCATTGTTTTTTTAAACAGATCAGTATTCGTAATACAGGTATGGATCAGGGTCTAGGGTTTTCTGGATAATGGGTCTTTCAATAATTAAATTAAATAAACCCAATAGACTGGTTTTGCAATAAGAATGAATTATATCTCAGTTTGCTTATTACAGAGAAAAATAAATACTTTTTAAAAGTTTGGACTATTTCAATAAAATTCCATAATTCTGAGATTTCTGTACAGGTTTTTCGGATAATGGATCCCATACCTGTATTTATATGGACGACTTTACATCGAGGCGAGTGGAAAAGAATTATGGTAAAGCCAATGTGGTGCCAGCATTCACAGGAACAATGGAAGGAGACAGCAAGCAAGAAACGATAGAACTAAGAGCCTTCCATCAGAAGCAGGGAAAGCTTTTGACTGCATATTAACGAGGCTTTTGAGGCATAAATCAAAGCCAGGGAACTGATTACAGAGAATTATCATGCTTTTATGGAGGATTGCTTGCGTCACGCTAATCTGATTACTTTTCATATAGGGAGAAAAATGGGAAACTGGATCAGGATGAAACCAGTTATATAATATATATTTTCACTCTGCTCGCGATTCTGTACCAAATAATATATTGGGCGTACAATTTAGGCTCTAGGTGCGTACAAAAAGCAGAGAGATAAAATAAAATGTTTCAACTGGGCCAAAGCTGGTGCACCACAGGGATAAGTATTTGACCCCATTCTTTTCAGTGTTGCTGATATCAGCCGGAACCAACACAATACTGTTCTTTATGAGAGGGTGATACAGAGGAAAAAGTCTAATGTTGTTTCTTCCTCAATCATTTAGTTTAGTAAGTGTTATTCGCCAATGCACTACAGAAAAGGGATTTAACAGAATTATTAAAGAGAAAAGAGAAGATAATCTAAGATAACACAATGAGCAGACGTATAGTACGGGAGCAAGATGGCCAAGCTGGGTTATTTACATAGGGATAATGAGGAGATGGGGAATTGGATAGGCTGTGGGCTGTTTTATTTAGAAAGGGCATATGAAGCCAAATCACTAGTGACTGATCCAGGGAGCAATTATCATTTGCACATATTATAGCAGATATAAATCCTTTACATTGCTACAGAACTGAAATGATATTAGTAGGGCTGATATGAATGATGAACAATACCTGTAAAGCTCTGTATAATATGTTGGCACTATATACGTAATAGATAATATCTATTTATTTTCCCCCAAAACAGGTTAGTATAGGTCTGGGACCTGTTATCCAGAATGTTTGGGACCTGGGGTTTTCCGGATAACAGATCTTTCTGTAATTTGGGTCTTCATGCCTTAAGTCTACTGGAAATGTATTTAAACATGAAATAAACCCAATAGGCTGGTTTTGCTTCCAATAAGGATTAATTATATCTTAGTTTGGATCGAGTGCTACTGTTTTATTACTACAGAGAAAAAGGAAACCATTTTAAAAAATTTGGATTATTTGGATAAAATGGAGTCTATGGGAGACAGCCATTCCGTAATTTGGAGCTTTCTGGGTATCGGGTTTCCGGATAAGGGATCCTATACCTGTATGAGAATACAGAGTTTGGGGGGGGGGGTTTGCATACTTAGCGAATACAACCACATTGTTTTCCCAAAAACTTGCAATAGCTGAGAGCTGCCATATTATTTCCTTATGTGAATTATGAAGTCATAGCTTTAAACTGTGCAGATTTATATGTAATACACAAGAGCGTGAATATTCTGAAAAAATTTATCATTTGTGATGGTGCTTTGTGATGTCATTTGTATCACATATATGCACAGAATATTTCTTCATGAGAAGGAATTTATTTTAATTGATAAGAAAGTTTACATAATTCTTCAGTAGGAACTGCCAATCGCTTACTTCACAGAGATGTGCCTGGAAATGACAAAAGAAACACAAGCCCTACTGAAAATAAATAGACTGGTCCTAAAACTCACCCATTTTTTTATAAAATCTTACTTTAAAAAAAATCACAAATTATTTGGAATTTATTAAACCCTGACAATGCAAAAATTAGAATTGGAAAATCTGACATCTCAGACCTGTCGAGGTTGCATATAAATCAATGGGAGAAGTCCCAATGATTATTTGATATGCACTGGGTTTCGTGCAATACCTCGAAGTTTTCAGAGTTTTCAGGCAAAAAAGCATAAGAAATCCAAAAAAAAATATGTGAAAATCTGTTTTTTTTCCCCAAAGCAAATGTTCAGGAAGACAATTTCAGCAATCTGGTTGCCAGGGTCAAAGTTATCCTAGCAACCATGCATTGACTTGAATATAAGACTGGAATATAAATAGGAGAGGCCTGAAGAGAAAGATAAGTAATACAAAGTAATGATAACAATACATTTGTAACCTTATAGAGGATTTGTTTTGTAGATGGGGTCAGTGACTCCCATCTGAAAGTTGGAAATTGTCAGAAGAAGAAGGCAAATCATTGAACTATAAAAAAAAAATGAAGACCAACCGAAAAGTTTCTTAGAACTGGTCATTCTAAAACATACTAACAGTTAACTTTAAGGTGAACTACTCCTTTAAGTGTCAGTTTTCCTGCATCTTCTTAAATTGTTGGTTATTGAGAACAGGAACTTCACATCCTACTGGTTTATTATGCAACTGATGTTTGGTAATGTATCACAATATTCTCGTTTGTTACAAAACTAGTGGTAATTGGTAAATGGTTGCCTTTGCACTCAATGGCACCTTCCACTGATATGCAGTATAGCTATACAGTACCATCCACTTATATACAGTATTCAGATGATATACAGTATAGACCTATGGGAACTACCACTAATATACTATATAGCTATAAAGTACCATCCACTTATATACAGTATTCAGATGATATACAGTATAGACCTATGGGAACTACCGCTGATATACAATATTGATATACAGTAGCATCCAGTGATATACAGTACAGGTTTCAGACCTGTTATCCAGAATGCTTGGACCTGGGGGTTTCTCGATAAATCTGTAATTTGAATTTCCATATTTTAAAGGACCACCAAAAAATTAAAGTGTTTTAAAGGAATTAAAACATTGTGTACTGTTGCCCTGCACTGGTAAAATGTGAGTATTTGCTTCAGAAACACAACTGTAGTTTATAAAAACAAGCTGCTGTGTAGCCATGGAGGCAGCCATTCAAGCACAGGATACACAGTAGATAATGGATAAGTTCTGAAGAATCTCATTGCATAATATAGCGCTTATCTGTTATCTGCTGCATATCCTGTGTCTTTTCTCCCTTTTCAGCTTTTGATGGATGCCCGCATGGCTACAAAGCAGCTTGTTTATATAAACTATAGTTGTGTTTCTGAAGCAAATACACCTGTTTTAACAGGGCAATCATATTTTTGGTGTTAAATTCTGCATCTAAACATTAAACAAACACAATAGGATTGTTTCCCCACCAGTAAGGATTACTTATATCTTAGCTGGGCTCAAATACAAAGTAATGTTTTGTTATTACAGAGAAAAAGAAACTATGTTTTCAAATTTTGAATTATTTGGTTAAAATTGAGTTTATGTGAGACTACATTTCTATGGAGTTTACTGGATTTTGGATTTCTGGATAACGGATCCCACACCTGTATAGATATACAGTATGATCCAGTGATATACAGTATAGATCTATAATAACGTCCACTAATATAAAGGATAGACATACACTACGATCCACTGATATACAGTATATCTACAAGAACTTATAGATCAACATACATGCAATATTGAGATTAGAACCTCTCTCCTCCACAATCCTTATTACACAGGTTCCTCAGACTCATCATAATTTCCATAATTCTCCCTTGGTTATGAACGTTCTGTAATCAGGAAGCAGAGTTTTGCTTTAAAGGAAACAAGTGAGATACCAGCCAAGAGAACAGCTTTAGACTGGTGCCATGCCAAGTATCCACCCATTCCATATAATATCCATTAACATAGCTTAAATGCACTGTACTCTGCCCAAGATGATACAGAATTAAAAATACATGATGATGTGACTTTTCCAATTAAGCAGCATTAATATGCACAGAAGATTGGACTCCTGGGATCTGAGGTTTTCAAGGGAACTTGGATGCTTGCACTGATAGAAATGTATTTCTAATAAAGGTCTTCTCTATAGCGACTGATACTGAGATCCATACCAGGATTTGACGTTGGTGTTAAAACATGAAAAAATGAAAGTTAGAGATCCTCCTGATAAGTCCAATCACTTAAGTCAACATGTTTCTGTTGCAAGTTGTATTTTAAGCTACATATGATGAAATTTGCATCTCAGTTTTTTTTCTAGCAATGATTGAGAAAGAAGGATCACTCTTTTGTAATGAGACTCTCTTACTTGTTTTTATACTGATCCTATTGCAGTCACATGTATGTCAAGAGGGCAGGGCTGTCATCAGAAATCATGGGGCCCCAGGCTAATTAGTTAGCCCTGGTAAAGTGAATGGGGCCCCAATGTGGCTTATGTTCCTCTCAGACCACCACCATTACAACAAAACCCACCCACAATCCACCAGCACATTCCTTCTGCAAACTAAACCCCTTTTTTAGTTGCTGAATCAGACTGTTGCGCTTATTCTGGCCTCCCATTGCCAAGATGCCTCCTACCTGTACCTCCCCCACCAAAAGAAACCCTAAAGGTGGCCATACACGGGCAGATAAAGCTGCTGTCCTTTAGACCAATTCGGCAATTTATCTACCCGTGTATGGGGGCTTCTGACGGGTCTTCCCGATCGATATCTGGCCACGATATTGATCGGCATTGTTTAATTTTTCCACCGACCGACCCGTCGGAGCCCATTGTTCCTCCTTGTAATCCGATCGTTAAGCCCTAGGGCCCAATGTTCGGATTACCCCGATATAGCCCTGCCGTTGGTTGGTATATTGGGAAAAAATTTTGCTCGTTTGGCGATGTCGCCAGACGGGCGGATCTCTTTTATGTATGGTCAGCTTAAGAGAGGGCAGTCAATCAGAAAATTATAATATTGTTAAGGTTAAACCAGACTGTATCTGGTCAAAACTCTAGAACCTTCACATTGCTAAGCTAACGTTCATGTAATCACAACCACTGACCTTTTACTAATCTACGCCACAATGTAATCGTAATTAAAACAAATGAATCATTAAGTTACAACAATGCCCCAAGCTGATATATGAAGTACAGTATGTTTAAAGGGGAGGTTCACCTTTTACTTTGTATGACTTATGTTTCTATTCAGGCCCTCTACTATTTATATTCCAGGCTCTTATTCAAATCAGTGCATGGTTGCTAGGGTAATTTGGACCCTAGGATAGAGAACGAAGAGAAAAGGACCGCTACTGCTCACCGCGTTCTCCCAACCAGGTGCTCCGTCAAGCAGTATCCCCACTGCTAAATTCCAACAGAAACAAAACCAACAGTGCCGTCTGCTAATTTGGACCCTAGCAACCATATTGCGGAAATTGCGAATGAGAGCTGCTGAATAAAAAGCAAAATAACTCGAAAACTACAAATAATAAAAAACAATTGCAAATTGTCTCACAATATCACACTCTACATCTTACTACCAGATAATTTACAGATGAACAAGCCCTTTAAGCAGTTTATGGCAGCAATCTTTTGCAAGGTTTATACAAGGAGGAGAGATAACAATGATAAAGTTATTTCATACTAAAAGTTGATTAACATAGTAACATAGTAAGTTTGGTTGAAAAAAGACACATGTCCATCAAGTTCAACCTTTTTGCTTTTTTTTAACCTGCCTATCTGCCAGTTGATCTCCATTTAAAGGAGAACAACCTCTTTAAACAGTCAAAGCTGAAATACAGTATATAGTCTCCAAAACTCGAAATTAGCAATATCATCAAAACCACAAGCCTATGTTTTGCCTCCTGTGATCCTGTATAATACACCTACATTTTGAGGGGGGTCCTTTCAGTTTTCTATACCACATTGTAGCCAATCAGAGCATTGCAAAGCTCACAAACCCATTTGGTAGCATCAATAAAAAGGCAATAAGATAAAAAGGAAACATACATAGACTTATTAGTTGTATGTGTGATACTTTACATTTATTAAATGCTTCATGACTTTAATTGTAAATGTTTTTGGCATTACAACGTAACCCTTGGGAACTGTATATTAGCCCACTGCTTGAGTTAGTCCTTTATTAAAGTGACACAGAAGGAATGGGATCAGAGATGCCAAGGCGGAAATTACCAACCAAGGGAGGTAGGGATGTGGTGAGATGAAAAGAAGAAAGATAATTATCCCCCCTGGCAGTGCCAAGTATGCTCCAGTACCTAAATGGAATGTATGGAGGGACAGCCGGCTGGTAGAATACAGCGATATACAATATATACAGGGATAACAAGCTTGTGAATGCAAAGAAATTGTAATTAGAGTTTATTTTTTCATCCATTCTTATGAAGAAGAGAGGTTACCCAAGTGTCAACAAGAAAATAAATATATCAATTGAACATAATGAACTAATACCTGTCCAACATTTGAGTTGTTTTGTAGACTTGTTGAATCCACACAGATATAAGGATTATAATATTTTAACATAATGTACAGCGATGTGACACCGCCCCTACGTACAGTTCCATCTCGCCATCCCACGTACAGTTTTCTCATTAGCAACAAGTACTGTTCCCTCTCAGCATTCTCTGGTACAGTTCTGTCTCATTAGCAACAAGTAACAGTTCCAATACACAATGTTTGTGTACATTTCTATTTTGCCCTTTGCTTTTTAGCCTCAAGCACTGTTTCACCTCACTATTACTATATATCTGTTTTATCTTATTAGCCCCGTGTACAGTTGCACATCACCATTGCCATGAATTGATCCCATACCTGCACATAGAAAAGGTATGGGATCCACTTTCCAGAATAGGGATGCACCGAATCCACTATTTTGGATGTGGCCGAACCCCCGAATCCTTCACAAAAGATTCGTCCGAATACCGAACCGAAGCCGAACCTTTATTTGCATATGCAAATTAGGGGTGGGAAGGGGAAAACATTTTTTACTTCCCTGTTTTCTGCCCAAAAGTCACGCAATTTCCCTCCCACCCCCTAATTTGCATATGCAAATTAGGATTCGGATTCAGTTTGAATCCAAAATCCTGCTGAAAAAGCCCGAATCCCGAACTGAATCCTGGATTCGGTGCATCCCTAATCCAGAAAGCTCCAAATCACGGGAAGGCCGTCTCCCATAGACTTCATTTTATCCAAATAATCCAAATTTTTAAAAATGATTTCCCTTTTCTCTGTAAAAATAAAACAGTAAATTGTACCTGATCTAAACTGTGGTATAATTAATCCTTACTGGAGGCAAAACCTGCCTATTGGGTTTAGCGTTTACAGGATTTTTGTTTAGTAGACTTAAGGTGTAAAGAGCCAATTTACAGAAAGACCTGTTATATAAAAACCCCAGGTCCCGAGCATTCTGGATAACAGACCCCAAAGCTCACTATTGGCATGCACAACTCTATCCCACTAGCCCCAAGTATATTTTCTCATCTCACCACTCCCATGGACAGTACCATTCTGAGCACCCCCCATATACAATTCATACTGTTCCCTCATCCTCATACACAATCAGATCACCTGTATAAGAGGCCAATACATGAGACCACCCCACACAAGATACAACACACCCTTATACACAGAGCCATGGCATTTGCAGATCTCCCAGATCACCAACTCTACAGCCCAAATGTTCATGTAAATCAGCAACACTGGATAAACCTGAGCGGAGGGACAAAGCTGTCACCGTGTGGGAACCCCAACCCCAGCAGCACCCCTAAAGCAATGAGTGCGCTTACCTGCCAGTGTCCAGCAGCAGTGACAGAGGAGGCGCCGGCAGCAGGAGCCACACATCTTGCCTTCAGATCAATAGAAATGTCCGGCTGCCAGGAAGATCCTTGTGCGCCTCTAATTCAGCCCGACACAGATTTAATGTGACACCCCAGTATAGCAACACTGCCCCTCACCACTGATCTGTTCTCCTTTAGCGGCGTTTTCTCTCTCTCTCTCTCTCTCGCTCCCTCCCCTCTCATAGTCACGTGTCCCGGTGACTGCCGCTGGGGCTGCCCCTTGTCTAATTTCCGACTGGAAGGAAATATCCCTCTCCGATCCTATCGATGTGTGTTCTGTTACACCCTCCTCTGTGCCCCTGAGCCCGGACTAGAGATTGGCAGGAATACCGGTCTCCCCTAATTCCGCCCAATGTGCCCCCCACCCCAGCTCAACGCACGGCCCTCCCACTCCCAGACAATTCCCTGGAACAATCAGTTTGTGCTTCTGTCTATTGACATCAAGTTTTACATTATGTACATACAGTGTGTGACTTACAGCCCATGGGATACAGTGTAGTACAGTGTGTGAGAGACAGTGTGTGAGAGACAGTGTGTGAGTGTAGGACAGTGTGTGTGAGAGACAGTGAGCAGTAGAGGGAGTGTGGGCTGTGCAGGGCCCCCTGCTGTGTAAATCACTCCCCTCCCTCTCATGGCAGCTCCCCATTATCTCTATGTAGATGACAACAGGTCTGGACTGAGAATCAAAACAGGCCTTGGCACGTCAGGCACAGAGAGACCCAAACAGCCCCTACCAGCTACGGTTGCCATAATAAAATACCAGCCTTCCTATAATCTTGCAGTTTTTTCCTATTAATAACATTGGCATCAATCATCATTTTTACAGGCCGGATGGCAACCCTACTACCAGCCCAATAAATAGTAACTGTCTGTGGAAACTTACAGCAGCCCCTCCAGGGCAGGAGCCACCTCACCAGGAGCTGCTTTTAGCTGCCCCATATAACCTGAGGGACTCTGCTGCCTGAGGCAAGTTTTTCAGTTTGTCTCATTGGTACAGCACCCCATAACCAGGTCTGGACTGAGAATCAAAATATGCCCTGGCTTTTTAGGTACACAGAGGCCCAATCAGTCCACACCAGCCGACTAAATACTGATTTTCTATGGCACCTTATGGCAGCCCCTCTGGCATTTGCCAGAACCCACAGTTTGCCGTCTGGGCCTGCCCATAACCCCTCTGGCATTGGCCAGAAGCCACAGATTGAGTAGTGGCATAACTAGCCAGGGGTGGGCCCAGGGCTGGATTTAAATAGTGGGCATCCCTATGCCCACTGCCGTTCATCACCCCTGTCCCCTCTCCTTTATTCGTGCAAATTTTCATCATCTGCACTGGAGCAATGGGGACATTTAAAAAATGATTGTATCTCGAGCGCACCCCCAGTGTTTTTGAATCAATGTGGGTGTGTTTGGACAGCATGCCGCCCCCCTAAAATCCTGCCACCCTAGGCACGGGCCTAGGTGGCCTTTCCACAAATCCGGGCCTGGGTGGGCCCAAGTGCAGGCTATGCACCCCCCACTGTAATCACAGTCCGTTACCATCAAATACATAAGCCAAAAAATGTCCCCCCTGTACCCACATCTCATCACTGCTTGACTAGGTGTGATCACCCCCTGCCCCCCTGGTAGTTACGCCACTGAGATTGAGAGTCCTGGCCTGGGTTACAATGTTCTAGGTGTGTGATTAATGTACTAAAACAGGCATCAGGGAGTTACTGACTCACCTGCTTAGGACCAGGCCAGCAAACGACCAGACTATGTTAGAAAGGGGGTAAATATTCTTATAAAAAGAGAATCATGCAAAGCATGGACTTACTGCTTTCCATAAGGGGTCCGGGTGCTCATGCTCCAAACCCTCATACGTATAAAAACCTAAAAAAAGGGAAGCTGGCACCATTCCATCACCCCAAACAAATTTGATAAGTTAAGTAGAATCCTATGATAGCCTATGATTAAGCGTCCTGTGGGGGCACAAAACGCGTCAGGCCTTTTATTTTTTATATCAGATGTAAATAAAGATTTTTGTATTACTTTACTAAGATTTTGAGACTCCTGGATTCCACTTAACTTATCTAATTTGTTTGGGGTGACGGAATGGTGCCAGCTTCCCTTTTTTTTGGTTTTTGTAACTATTCTCATTGTTTAGCAGAAGTTGGAGGGTTAGTGGTTGCGGTGACAGGTTAGAGCAGTTACAGTAAATTATTTTCAAGTGCTTCTGTGCCAGGGGATACTTATTTTCTGCAGTGTGTGTGGGAGGAGGAATTGCAGGGCTATAAAGGACAATCAACTTTTTACTCTAGGGGCCCCTTCAAGGGAACCTTTAGTGCCGTTTCTGATTTACTGAACACTGTTTAATATTGCCACGTGGCACTTGTCTTTGGAGTACCTGTAACTGGTTCCAAAGCGAAGGTTCCGGAAAATCAATATCAGTATGTCACAACAAGCATCAACATTTTCCTTGAAAGAACCCCAAGTGTAAAAAATTGATTTCTGTGGATCTAGTTGATTAGTTTTCTGCAGAGCAGACATTTGGGGTGCAGATCCATACCACTCCTTCATCCCCTTTGTTCTCCAAAATTCAGAGACACCTGAAGCAACTAACCCAGCATATCCACTAAAAGCCCAATTTCCAATAAGAACATGGAGGGGCCGATTCACGAAGGGTCGAATATCGAGGGTTAATTAACCCTCGATATTCGACTGTGAACTAAAATCGATCGAAGGATTTTTCGTTCGATCGAACGATTAAATCCTTCGAAACGAACGATTCGAAGGATTTTAATCCAACGATCGAAGGAAAATCCTTCGATCAAAAAATCACAGGCAAGCCTATGGGGACCTTCCCCATAGGCTAACATTGAATTCGGTAGCTTTTAGCTGCCGAAGTAGGGGGTCGAAGTTTTTCTTAAAGGGACAGTACTTCGACTATCGAATGGTCGAATAGTCGAGCGATTTTTAGTTCGAAGGTCGAAGTAGCCCATTCGATGGTCGAAGTAGCCCAAAAAAACGTCGAAATTCGAAGTTTTTTTTATTCTAAACCTTCACCCGAATTTAGTGAATCGGCCCCGGAATGTCAGCTCACTTGGGTTTTGCATTCTTTATTGTTTTATTACTGTCAACCTGCTTATTACTGTCAACCAAAGCTGACACCCTTATCTGCTGTTTATGCACCAGGGGAGGGAAGGTTGGGCAGACCTTCAGCTTAGGAAATATTGCTGATTGACAAACAGACTCTGATGAGGTTCATATGGGAGATAATGTCACAACACAATTTCCCAATGTAGCACCCGGAATATTACTGCCTGTTGTTCCATATTCAGTCCGAGAAATGTGTTAGCTAACATCTGGCTTCCTCTCAAGTGTTCAAAACACTGTAGCAAACAGGACGACCGCTGAACTAATGATATATATAATTTATATTTTATTATATGATATAATTATATAATAATTTATAAATGTAATTGCAGTTGAAAGCTGTTTGTCTGCCCTTTGCTATACAGTTCTCAGTGTGCCCGACTGCAGGAACAATGTAGCAGAAAACAGCTCTCTTCCAGATGAGACTCCAATTCCCACAATGCCTTGCCTGCATGAGTGGCCATTTCCTTCTTCACTGCATTACATGCAAGGCATTGTGGGAATTGAAGACTTGGCTGGAGTTGAGCTGACTATCAATACAATGGTGCATAGTATGAAATGTCAGGGAAAGCAGAATTATATTTTATTATGCAAAACCTTTTTTTTTTTTTTTTTTTTTAATTCTTTGTGTACAAATCTGCATTGAAAAGTTATCTTGATCAGCAAGGGCTAAAATGCAAATGTTAGTAACAAGTCAATGCAAGGTTATATTTGTTGTCAGCTGGCCAACATCCAATGGACATAGCAACAAAGTAGCCACGTACATTAGACAAGAGGAGGTAAATGGCAGCAGCAGTGCAGGTGGTTTTACCTGGGGTGAAACAGCCAGTCGCTTTTCATAGAAAGGAAAGTAAAACCAGTGGGTAATTTTTATCTAAAAAATAAATTAACCCAGAGTACTGAAGAGTATCTGAGCGTTCCAATGCCCTGGAAGTGATACCTTGTCCATGCTGTTGTTCAGTAAGCTGTGTTTGTTGTAAAGAGGCTCTTAAAAGGCAGGTAAGACCAAAAATGAGAAGGATGTCTTTATACACGTAGGGTGTTATTCATTAAAACTGGTCAGGCTTTTTAGGACAAAACTGGAATTTTTAGTGGAAAAAAAGATCTAAAACCCTAGATCTCAAACCTGACAAGGTCATGTATAAGTCAATTTCAGATGTCCCTATACCAATTTGAAGAAATCGTAGAAATAATCTAAGTTGATACCAATTACACCGTTACTTGCCTGCGCCACTGCTTCTGTCCCACTTAGAAGCCAATAAACTGCAATTTCTGTAAAGGTTGTGGACAAAACAGGCTCAAAACCGCAGAAGCTTTGCTGCAAGGTTTATTCAACACAACATGTTTCGAGCATTGTGGCTCTTTATCAAATGTTCACAGGTGCACATCATACAAAAGTCTTTAAATACATTTGACTCCTCCCTTCCACCGTGATAGGTAGATAAATTAGTTTAAAAACCAAGGTAATCAATGGTTACTGCAAAGGGGATTTGTTCGCCTAACCTCCATTTTGATCCAATCTTATATGCATCAATTAGTACTCCCTCCATTAGTGCCAAGTGTCCATTGTTATAAGTCCATACAAAGTGTCCATTAAAATCCATTTGTTACACTTTACCCCCCTTGTACAGCAATCGAGCCTTCAAGAAAGAGTCCAGAATTGCTTCTAGTATTCACATACATGTGATCAATCTTTTGTATACTGTAGATTAAGCATTACTTGCACGAATACATAATATTTAGTTTACCTGCCTCTATAGGGATACTGCCCAATTTCTCTTACCACTCTGTAGTGCTGTAACTGTAGATTCTTGTTTCTATTCTAATCTGTACCTAAAGGGCAGCCGCATTTCACTTCACTTTGAAGAAATGGTAGTTTGCACTGAAAAATGTAGAGTTTTCAGGCAAAAATCAAGTGATTTGGGAAAAAAGTCCGAAAAAGCATACGATTTGGGGTTTCGCTTGATTTTTCAAGTTTTTTCCAGATCCGATTTACTTGAGTTATTTTAATAATAAATAAAGGAAAATTGTGGATGGGCGCCTGATCAAGCTTTTGATTATTTAAAAAATGAGATAAAATCGGATTTTAGTTAATAACCCCTGTAAAGTTCACACAGCCTGCACTTTCATAAATTCTGCAGTGTTTCTAGAAATACATTTATCAAGGCGTTTACTTCAGCCTTGAGCAATCACATTCCTTTGTTTCCTGTAGGCTAAAATCGAAAGTCCTCTAAGAATGAGGTGATCTAAACACTTCTGTACTCAGGGCTGGTCCTATCAAATGTGGGGCCCAATTGGGACCATGTTGGCGGGGCCCCTAGACAAAGTGTTGCTGGCTACTGACACAGCAAGTATTTAGGAAAATAAGGGCATACAGGCACAAAATAGAAAGGAAAGGGGCAGTGCGGGGCCCCCAGAGGTGCGGGGCCCAATTGGGCCCAATTGGTCCAATTGGCCTAAGGCCGGCCCTGTCTGTACTGCTTAGCTACGCTTTACTGAGTTGTTGCTGGACTACAAATCACTGACTAATGCAACATATTATAAAAGTTAAGGCATGCTGGGAGCTGTAGTTCAGAGTCATCAGGGTTGTATTTGTAAAGCAATATTGCTCCATAGCACTTTTCACAGCAATCCAGAGCCAGCAGCTGCATTAAAATGCTAAATTACCCTCCAATGTGAATCCCAGCTCATCTGTTTAAATCTGGCTTCATGTTCCTGCAATGGGAGTTGGAAACATTAAGCAGATCTTCCACAGCACTAGACAAGTGTGTCCTTTATCCCAGCATTTGATTCTAGTGTAACATAATAGAGGCAAAATAGCATAATAATCTCTGTATGTAAGTTAACAATTAGATGCCACATAGTGCTGGTAAACAGCATTCGTATAGGTAAATTCTCTTGTATCTATAATTAAGAGTTAGTTCAGTAGTATTCTCTGTGGTGAATTATTTTCCATGTGTCATTTAGTTTTTTTGCCAACTTCTATAGAAAACTAGATTTTTATGGTTGGGTTTAGAACCCCTTTAATAATGCTGATTTGTAAAGTTGCACAGTGCAAGTCTATTGGGAGTGTGTGCGAATTAGTAACATCTATTCTCTGCCCCCCTTTTGGCCATGAAAAAGTTACAAATATTTGTTAATCCTGAGCAGTAATTATTTTGTTTTTCTCAGCAGTTACTGCTCAGAAAAAATGGTGCTTAATCTGAAATCTGTCTTCTTGCGTGTGTTAACCTAAAGTTTAAAACTATACGTTAAAAAAGGCAACCATCTGTAGGCTCAACTATGTTTAATAATAAATTTCAATACAATGTTGAAACACAATAACAAAAAATCCAGTAAACTATAGGGAGGAAAAAAATAATTGAAAAAAAAAAACCCTTGGACAGTTTGCGTTCTGCATTGTTTAACCACGATGTCATCAATGCTGTACAGGTATGGGACCTGTTATCCAGAATGCTCGAGACCTGATAACGGATTTCCATAACTTGGATCTTCATATTTTGTCTACTAGAAAATCATTTTAAACATTAAACCCAATAGGCTGGTTTTGCTTCCAATACGGATTCATTTTATTTCAGTTGGGATCAAGTACAAAGTACTGTTTTATTATTACTGAGAAAAAGGAAATAATTTTTAAAAATTTGGATTTTAAATATTTGGATAAAATGAAGTGTATGGGAGATGCCTTCCTGTCCCCATATAAGCTAAAAGCAGCCTGACCATCACCCAAGCAGTATAAGCAGGCAAAGTGGAGCTTTTTGAAAAAAAAGCCTTTAATACATAGCAGCACACCACCAGGAAATGAACACAATACACACCCACAGAGTAACATTTCATAAGTATAATTACCTGAAAGAATTGCAATAAATGTGGAATGTTCAGGTACTGCCCATGCATTGTGAAGAATAACACACAAACAATAGTCAGTGGTATGAGGAATTCTCCTTGACTTTGCTTCCCAAACCTCTCAGAGGGTAGAAATGAAAACAGGCACCGGGCAACAACTTTGTGGTCAGAAATGAGATACAAGGAAGCATTTAGACGAGGGCTATAATAGGCTCATCACAAGAATGGGAAATTCCATGTCAGTTTTATTGATGAATTTAGAAAACAATGGCAATTTAAGCCTGTTTCCTGGGTATTGTATAGAGTGAAATGTAAATAAACCCAATTTGTTCACTTTTAAATAAACTTTCAGTATGATGTAGAGAGTGATATTCTGAGTCAATTTGCAATTGGTTTTCATTTTTTATTATTTGTGGTTTTTGAGTTATTTCGCTTTTTATTCAGCAGCTCTCCAGTTTGCAGTTTCAGCATTCTGGTTCCTAGGGTCTAAATTACTCTAGCAACCATGCATTGATTTTTGAATAAGAGACTGGGATATGAATAGGAGAGGCCTGAATAGATAGACGATTAATAAAAAGTAGCAATAACAATACATTTGTAACCTTACAGGACATTTGTTTTTAGATGGGGTCAGTGACCCCCATTTGAAAGCTGGAACAAGGCTGAAGAAAAAAGCTAATAACTAAAAAACTGTAAAAAAAAAAATAAAGAATGACAACCAATTGAAAAGTTTCTTTGAATTAGCGATTCTATTACATACTAAAAGTTAACTTAAAGGTGTTCCACCCGTATAAGGTAAATGGGTTTGTCTGAGCACTTTTGCAATTAATTTTAAATGGATATCGCTATATTTTTATTTTCAGCTAGTGTTTAGGATATCATGTACTTGTACGCTTATATAATCCCAGCCATAAAGCCAGACAGCACTGCTATTTTTGTTCAGAGAGGAAATTAATATAGCCACATGAGAACCAAGAAATACAAATCTTAGGCTGGCACAAATAGTGATTACAACCTTTCGGAAGAAACATAAATCAGCTTTTTCTGAAACTACTTTACATAACATCAATTATGGCACCAGTAAGGGGAGCTCTATTATTAGCTGACTGTAGGCAAATATTTATTTTCCCCTATCAGTGTTAAATATATATATTTTAATGAGAATGAATCAGTAAATAATGGAGAAGAGAGCTCCCTCCTCACATTACATAATCGTATTATATCGCTTTCAATTTAAAGAGCCTGCTGAGGCTTTTGTGAGGCTAATACATACAATACTAGCATTCTGACCTGGTCTGAACTTCAACTTTCCTCATACAGTATTTGTACAGCGAGTAGGTCACTCCCAGCGTTTCTTTACCCAAACAACTGCTGTTTTTAAATAAATTCTATGAAGCGCAAGAGAGGAACACAAATAGGGCAGAAGGTTATTCTGCACCATTTGTAAAGGGGTTGTTCACCTTCCAACACTTTTTTTTTTCAATTCAGTTTTTTTTTTTTTTTTTTTGCAATTACTTTCTATTTTCTATTTGTGACTGTTTTTCTAATATTAAAGTTTAACATTTTATCTTTCACCATCACCTCTAAAGCAACTCTGGGGAGGGGGTCACAAACTTTACAAAAAATGATACATTTAGTTGATACATTTCTTATCTTTGTCCCTGCTGAGCAGAATCCCTGGGTTTCATTAAAGGCAGCTGTTAGAATTGATACAATAGTTGCTAATATTCCCACAGATGCTGCTGAGAAATGTATCAACTAATGGAGCAAATTGTAATAGTTCAGCTGCTCCTGGATCACTGAGCTGCCAGACTGAAACAACAGGGACAGGAACATTCAACTTTCAACCTAAATTTTGGAAAAATAAATAATACATGAAAAGCATAGCAACTAAAAAAGTTTTTATTTCTGGTGAACAATTTGAAAACAACCAAATTGCACCTTTGAGATATTTAAGAGTGTGGAGTGCCACAGTCCATTCTACTGCACAAGTAAACTCACAAGACCGTTAGACTCTAGTTCAGATATTTGCAGATATTTTGGGTTCCTAACAACCTTAACCGTCAGTAGGTCAAGTACCCTCAGCTCATAATAAGGCTACAGCACTTACAAAATATTACATTAGGTGGGCCTCTGGATGGCCTTAGTCACCCTGCTAAAGTTCCTGGGGTACCCATGGCACATATGATCACTCACCCCAAACCTCACTCTAACTGCCCATCAGGCTGGGCCCGCTTGGTTCATAAAAGGTTACAGATGTATAGAAAAATTGGGAAAACAACCACCTGGCTATAATTCAAGGGGTACCCAGGGCACAAATAAGTACTCACCCCAAATCCCACATTATTTGATCTTCGGGCTGGGCCCCCTTAACTCATAACAAGGTTACAGATATATAGAGACATTGGGGTAATAGTCATTCTGATATAGTTCCACGGGTATCCAGGGCATAAATAAGCACTCACCCCAAATCTCACCCTAATTGGCCTTCAGGCTGGGCCCCCTTAGCTCATAACAAGGTTACAGATATATAGAAACATTGGGGTAACCGTCACTCTGCTATATTTCCAGGGGTTCCCTGAGTAGCAAATAAGCATTTACCCCAAATCTCACTCTAACTGGCCTTTAGATTCGGCCCCCTTAGCTCACAACAAAAATACAGATATACAGAAACATTGGGGTAACTGTCACCCTGCTGTAGTACAGGTAGGGTTGCAACATTTTCTGGAATAAAATACTGGCCAACCTATATTTGTATGGGTTATATTTTTCCTATTAATAGTATTGTCACCAAGCAGCATTTTTACCAGGCTGGTAAAATACTGGCCAGGTGGCAACCCTAAGTCCAGGGGTACCCAGAGAACCCAGAGTAAGCAAATAAGCACTCATCCAAAATCTCAACCTTACTCACCTTCAAAACTGGCCCCACTTAGCTCATAACAAGGTTACAGATGTATAGAAACAATGGGGTAGCATCCACTTGGCTATAGTTTAAATTGGTATTCACCCCAAATAGTTATGCACCCCAAATCCCACACAATTTGACTTTCAGGTTGGGCTCCTTAGCTCATAAGAAGCTAAAAGATGTACAGAAACATTGGGGTAACCCTACTATAGTTCCATGGGTTCCCAGAGTAGCAAATGAGCACTTACCCCAAATCTCCCCCTAACTGGCCTTCAGACTGGGCCCCCTTAGCTCATAACAAAGTTACAGATACTTAGAAACATCAGGGTTACAGTCACCCTGCTATAGTTCCAGGGGTACCCAGAGCAGCATATAAGTACTCACCCCCAAATCTCACCATAACTGGCATTCAGGGCTTTGTGGTACAACTCAATGAAGAGTGAACCGTTTGTATGTAGCAGGCTGGCCAGTCATTATATGTTATGTCTTTTAATTGAATTCAGGACCCCCCCCCCCTTTATAGCAAACACAAAACCGTATATATTAGCATAATCAATCTTTTCTACAGCCTAGTAATCCAAAGTCACCATTATGCCATTTGCTTTTATGAACCTAGTGGTTATAAAAGACGTTTATTGCAAAACATGAGATTGCAACTGATATTTGTTTCCAGTAGCAATTACATTTACAAATACCTTTTATTGCATTGCTCATCTAATGAATGTATATATCGGAAAGTTACTTAGAATTATATTCTTTCATTATGCAAAAAAACAGTATTTTGCTGGGGTTCCCCTTTTTGTTGCTTTTATGCTAGCTGTACATTTTACATATGGTAAAGACAAAAAGGGAACTAAGAAAATGAAGAGAGAGCAAAAAAACACAGCAAGTGGGATCATGTGACTCCAGCAACTCATTCTTATATAATCAGTCAGAATGAAGACAATGGGTAAATAAGAAAAAGAATGGGGCCATGGCAGCACCCCAAGATCTTATTTACACCAAAAAACAATGTGCCATGTTTGGTTGATTAGCTCAGCATATTAATTTGTATTATTTAGAGAAAGATACAGACACTTTTTTTCAGTTGCAGGGGAAATATATTTCATTTTTCTTCCTTCTGACCATATGTTCTTGGGTTGTCTGTAAAGCAGAACTCAAGATATAATCAATGTGCCTTATCTAAAGCAATAATTATTGTTTCATAGCCTGGGGATATAAAACAATACTTGAGGCATATGCTTTCATTATTCTTTATTCCACATGCATATGGACGTATATGTCGCAGCAAATACACAAGCCTGGGAAACCTTAATAGAATAAAATATAGTTGTTATGTTACCCTACACATGAGACCAGTGTATAGTTTATGTGCCATATGTTAGGCAATGTAGGGGAGAAGCCGGGTACCCCAGAAAAAATATACGCTTTTTTTGAAGTCTATCACCCTGAAAAATGAAAAGTCACCAGTGTTTTTTGGGACTTAGAAACATTTTAAACTATTTTTTGAGGAAGTCCTATCTACTCTATTGCACTTCGGCTGATCTGAGGTGGCGAAGGCAAGTCTGGCGCAAAAGGTAACGTTCAGTAAAATCCGCATCTCAGTGAATTTGCAAAGTAACGATCTTTCACCAGAGCGAAACTTTGCCTGGCGTAAGAGTGCGAAGTAGTGCTAGAGTCTATCTCCTTCGCTAGCAAAGTTACGCCAGCGACTGTTAGTAAATTGGTGAAGTACCTAAATGACGTCACGCTGGCGAATTTTGCCAACGTTAGTCACTTCGCCCTTTAGTAAGTTTGCCCCCATGGGTGTGCTATGCAAAGAGCTGTCTACTACTACCTTTATCTTGTTCATAGGGTGTCTTCGGCCTCGTGTTTTTATATGGTCATGAAACTCCTCGGTAACTTATAATATCCTTATAATTTACAAGAGGGGGTACTTTATTCACTATATGTAACATTGTTTTCAGGGAGGAAACTTTGCTTCAAGTCTAGAAACGCATAGTAATCAATGTGATGTTTGCTTCCAAACAGCAGCTCAGAAACGAACTGCTGACTGGTTGCTATGGGATACTAGACCTGCAGCAACTATTAAATTACTGTGAGTTTTATCCACAGAGCAGTGATCCCCAACCAGTGGCTCGTAAGCAACTTGTTGCTCACCAACCCCTTGTATGTTGCTCCCAGTGCCTCAAAGCAGGTGCTTATTTTTGAATTCCAGGCTTGGAGGCAAGTTTTGGTTGTATAAAAAACAGATGTACTGCCAAACAGTGTCTCCTGTAAGCTGCCGGTTCACATAGGGGCTACCAAATAGCCAATCACAGCCCTTATTTGGCACCTATGCTTGTGTTGCTCCCCAAGTCTTTTTTACATTTGCATGCTGCTCTAAAAAAGGTTAGGGACCCCTGCTCCAGAGTAACCACTTTACTTCAACAAATACTATAGTATAGATCTGAATAGAGTGATTTTCTACATTTATGTTATTCTCTTGATACAAATGATACCTTTACCTCTCAATACACCTTCTGTGGTAGAGTGACCAAAACAATGTGGGAAAATGTGTGTTTTACCTTTAAGTTCACCATAGTAGGAGAGGTAGGCACCACGAAGGGTGTTACTAAACAGAGTATAGGTTCTCTGTTTAAAAGCTTTGGTTGCCAGGTCCTGGAAGCTGGAGTATTCTGGAAAGAACAGGCAAGCCAGGTACTCCGATCCAGAAGTCCAGCTCATGGATTAGAGCTCACCTTCCACAGGAAGGCTGTCCTGTGGAAAGGTATTTAGTTCTAGTGAGGCTGTTAGGAAAGGCTCTCAGAGCAGGGCACAGAGCAGGAAGGACACCTGCCTATGTGAGGAACTCCCAGAGGGGCTGGGGGTGCCATTTGCTACTGCAAGGTGCAGAGAGAGGAGACCAAGTGACGTGGGTCTGTCTGACTGACTGAGGAAAGCCAGGAGGCTGAGCAATCCCCAGAAGATTCGTGACTACAGGGGTGACCCTTACTTATGTGTTTGCTTACTGGTAGTCCACAAGGGGCCCAGTTTAGTAAGGGAACTCTTCATGTGTAAAGGTAGCGCCCAGTGGGCAGGATTTATTTTATTATTTGTTTTGTATCCTGAAATGGTCACCCCTGAGTGTAAATAAACTGCCTTAAAGAGAAGAGAAGTGTCTGTTGTGGATCCCGCATCTTACACTTCCTATGTACATACTGTGGCTTTTGATCAACCTCAACATTTCAACACAATCACAACACAAGCTTGGGTGACAACAAAATGTGCAACATCCACAAGGGACAAACATCTCCCAATATGTTGCAATATACGCTGCTTTAAATGATACTTGTCTATTTTATGCTGCACTTTTATAAGGCAATGCTGTTGCTGATATGGTATCATGGTTTGGGTCCCAACTCGCGCTTGTAGCTGCTGCAACACTGCTGATATTAGTAGCATAAAAGTGCAGTGGTACGGTGTTTATTTTTTTTAATCAGCACTGGGTGGCATTTCTCTGGCAGTGGAGAAACCTGCCTGTTACCACATCAGCCTAAAGGTTGGCTCCTTTCTTCATAGTTTGGCACAGTTTGCCACTGATAAGGCTGTCATCATTACTTATTAGTTGACATACTGTTGGTAGGTTGGTAACCTACCAACAGTAGAAGTTCCATTTATCCTACTATCAAGTCCTGGCTGAATAAGGGAACAACCGCTAATCCCTGCCAGTCTATTATTATCATCGAGATGGGAATTTTTGTGCCCAGAAACATGCAATGTACTGCATTACAAGTGGGCTTTAAATATATAGGGGTCTGCAGTGAAATAGATTCTAACACCAAGGGGGTCCAGGGGACTGGTGGAGGAGAACTCCATGTGCAAGGCCTTCCAAAGTTTTTCTTCCAGGGTGGCTGGGGCTATTGTAGATACACCACTGTGGGGGGTCTGTTTATCAAGTTAAAAAGGACTAATTATGTAAATAATACTTGGCGGGTTATTTACTAAACCTTGTTTTTTTCTGGTCAAGGTTTTATGGGCAAAAACTCTGCTGCAAAAAGTTTGAATCCAAAGTTTGAATCCAAAAATCTGCCATCTCAAACCTGCCGAGGAGATTTAGAAGTCAATGGCAGATATTGTGATCTGCGCTGGGTTTCGTCGGATAATCTGAAAAATGTGGGGTTTTGCGGTGATATCTTGAAAAAAAATGGAGACTTTTTTCAGTTAGTTTATTGATAAATAAGATACAATTGTGGTTGAGCTTGGTTTAATAAAAATATGAGATAAATTCAAGTTTTAGTAAATACCCCCCTTGATGTGGGTTTTGCCAAGCGAGGCTGTTCATTAAATTACAATGACATATCAGACCACAAAGGCCTGAGGATCTTTATGCAGTTTTTTACATCATTGCTGGATTCTGAGCCCTTGGATCAGGAGACCCCAACCTTTTTTTTAATCCGTGAGCCACATTCAAATGCAAGAGTTGGGGAGCAATACAAGCATGAAAAAGTTCCTGTAGATGACAAAAAGGGCAGTGATTTGGTAGCACCTATATGGACTGGCTATTTGGTAGCACATATATGGACTGGCAGCCTACAGGAGACTCTGTTTGGCAGTACACCTGCTTTTTATCCAACCAAAACTTGCCTCCAAGTCTGGAATTCAAAAATAATACCTGCTTTGAGGCCACTGAGAGCAACATCCGAGGGGTTGGAGAGCATGTTGCTCGCGAGCTACTAATTAATTGATGTAAACTTACTGAGAGTGCGTAATTACTTTTCTATCTTTAGTGGTTAATAAGATATTTGCAGGTTTAGACTGCTTATACCCGTTTTGAAGCTTATCAGCCCTCTGAAAGTCTCTGATCCTAACTGCCTTATCAGCTAATCCTAGAGCCACTGAGCGGAAAGCTTGATACTAGCAGTCTAAAACTGCAAATATCTCACAAACCACTAAAAATTGTAAATTGATATATATATATATTGTTTTCTCATGGACTAAGGGCAATGTAAGGTATCATCCGGCCCTAGGTGGTTCACCTTTAAGATAACTATTATTATGTTATAGAATAGCTAAGCAGCTTTTCAATTGGCCTTCATTTTTTTAGTTTTGTAATTATTTGCTGCCTTCTTCTGCCTCTTTCCAGCTTTCACATGGGGGGCCACTGAACCCAATTAAAAACAAATGCTCTGTAAGGCTACAATTATTTTGTTGTTGTTACATTTTATTACTCATTGTTCTATTCAGGTCCTCTCCTATTCAGTGGTGCAACGAGATATTACTGGGCCCCACAGCAAATTATTTTTCAGGCCCAAAAAACGTCTAGAGGTTGACCTGTTTTACTAATATTTATCGAAATTGTATATGAATTAGGGTCTCGTGAGGCCCCTATACCTCCTGGGCCCCCCTGCAGCCGCAGGGTCTGCTTTCTCTGTAGTTATGCCCCTGCTCCTATTCATACTCCAGTCTCTTATTCAAATCAATTCATTGTTGCAACCAGATTGCTGAAATTGGAGAGCTGCTGGATAATAATTTAAATAACTCAAAAACCACAAATAATAAAAAAGAAATCAAATTGCCTCAGAATATCACCCTCTACATCATACTAAAAGTGAATTTAAAGGTGAGCAATCCCTTAACGGCTGTGCCATGTTGTTCTGTCTGACCTGTTTACAGTATGCCAAACACCAGACCCTCTCCAAATGCATCAACTGCATTGCAAATAGTGATGAGTGGGCTGGTCCAAAGTGAGGGCTGAAGCCTGGGTATTTGCTTAGGAGTCAAATTGGGTACAGGCTGCAATTATCCAGTAAAGCTCACAGAAACTTTTCACAGGTCGCTTGAGTTGGTAGCAAAGAAATTCGGATGCACACCTGTTAGTTGCAATTGTGTCCAAACAGTGATTTATTAAAGCCCAAAATATACATCACAAAAGGGCAACGTTTCATACCCCGCCGGGTCCTCTATCAAGCCTGTTTGATAAAGGACCCGGAGGAGTCCAAACGTTGCCCTTTTGTGATGTATATTTTGGGCTTTAATAAATCACTGTTTGGACACAATTGCAACTAACAGGTGTGCATCCGAATTTCTTTGCTATTATCCCACTGACCCTTATGCAAGGGAGGGGTCTTCCGGATAAGCAGCCTACACCTACAACAAGTGCTGTACTTGGGATTGGGTCGAGCTCTCCATGTTCATGCATATCACTTGAGTTGATCATCTCCCTGTCCCTAAATTCTGAACTTACGATCTATGGTAGCATGGTGTTGTGCAGAGCTCATCCCACTGATGTTGTCTTATCCATCACTAGGTGATAGAGGGTTGGGGTAGTTAAATAGTTAAGTCTCATCCTAACCTCATGCCAAGTTGGGCTTAGGCTAAGAAGGGGTGGATTAAGTCAGGTGTAGGTCGAGTAATTGCTAGCTCCTGTATGACTAATTACTGGCACACATTGTGGTGGAAGTCATGTTTTCTACATCAGAGGGCTATGTGCTTGAATTCTAGGGAGATTACTTCTGTTATGCCAACACATTCATGCCTAGTGCCACAAGCAGACATAGGAATATCATTTATTGACACCATATGCTGTACAGGTACAGTATGGAATCCATTAATCCAGAAACCCATTATCCAGAAAGCTCCAAATTACGGAATTGCCCGTCTTCCAGATTTTACCCAAGCAATCAAAACTTTAAAAAAAAAGATGTACTTTTTCTCTCTAATACTAGAACACTTGATCCCAACTGAAATATAATGAATTCTTATTGGAAGCAAAACCAGCCTATTGGGTTTGTTTAATGTTTACATGATTTTCTATTAACTAAGGTATGATCCAAATTATGGAATGAACCGTTATCAGTAAGACCCAAAGTCCCAAGCTTTCTGGATAACAGGTCCCATACCTGTATTATGTGCTGGTAGCTATGCTTTTAAGCAGAGATCTTTTCCAACACTCTGCCCTTGGCTTCCACTTGGTCCTTGTGTTTCACTTGTTGCTTGTAACCTCAATAAGCCTGACAACCCTTTTCCCATCAAAGGGGCGTCAAATATTTATTTACAAAAGCTCATTTTGATTACTTCATACTAAACTCAATATTAGTATATATTGCTGGTCTTTACTCAGGATGAATTTTGTTACTTTTTGACGCAAATTGTGATATTCTCGTTTTTCTCTAGATAATCAATAGGTAAATTCTTGCAGCTAATAATTGAACATGTTGTAAATGTGCCCTTTTCGATTGTCATCTCCTCTGTTATATAATACCTACACAATGCACATGATGAGGATAAACAGGTTCGGTAAAAGGAAGTTATGACCCAAACGAGAAACAGGACTCTCTCTGTGGTAACATGCAAATCCTGCTCTGACCAAGCTGCTTCTTATGTGAAGTTATGATGATACAGTATAATTATTTTAGAGAAGAGGTTTCTAGTGATCCAGCCTAAAACAAAAATAGCTGCTTGAAACCCAAAGGGAAGTCACTGAGGATTCTTCAAAAGAATGTAGAGCTCTTTGTTAGCTGAGAAGTGAGAGGAAAGTTCACTAAAGGTACAAAGGGAGGTGGACAAGAGTTGATAGGGATGGACCATTACTGTAAATCTCCTACAGGTGATGATATATTCAAGTTATCTACTGTATTTCTATAGCACCACAAATGTACACAGTGGCAGTAGAGGGAAAGATTTAGTTGCAGGTGTAAGCAGGGCCAGACTGGACCGGTGGGAAAAAAACCTAATGGGCCCCCCAAACCCAGTCCCCAACTAAAACCCTTGGTGCTTCTCCGTTGACATTCCCCTGATTGTGGCAGTGAGTGAGAATACAAGGTACATGGGGTGGGGGCAGGATTTATATCGGGTGGACCCCATGATTTGGGTAGGGGTCCCTGAGGCGGCAACCCCTGTGGGCCCTGGATCCCTCAATCTAAAAATGGGTGTAAGGATGGACAGTTGTTCAGAAGTGGAGTTAAGATTCTGGGAGACCAGCCAGTAACATGCTGCAGTAGGAGAGGCTGAGGATAAGGACACAGATCAGTGTTATAGTAGCAGAGGTTCAGAGGAGGGGGAATCTTTTTGCAGTGTTCTTCAAAAAGAAGCGCATGTCCTGGTCATGTATCCAGTGTGGCCTGAGAGAGTGAAAGAGTTGTCTAAGGTATCAACTACAGTCTTAATGTTAAAGTGCCACCAGACAGAGCATGGAGATACAGTGGACACCAGGTAGTTAAGGAACCTCCACACCCATCAAAATACACAATAACTGCTTGCCTTAACATAGGGCGAAGGAATTCTTAAAGGGATACTGTGATGTGAAAAAATTTCATTTTCAAAATGCATCAATTAATAGTGCTGCTCCAGCAGAATTCTGCACTGAAATCTGTTTCTTAAAAGAGCAAACAGATGTTTTTATATTTAATTTTGAAATCTGACATGGGGCTAGACATATTGTCAGTTTCCCAGCTGCCCCAGTCATGTGGTTTGTGCTCTGATAAACTTCAGTCACTCTGACTTATCTGCAGTATAAACAATGTAATCAGTGTAATTTAGAAATAAAAACGTCATAATAAAAATCACAACAGAATCCCTTCAAGGAACTGTAACACAAATTTTGGATATATTAGACAAAAAGGGATAATTTCCAGCTAAAGCATGGGTTACATGTGTCTCTAGTAACTAGGCTATTGTGCATAAAAATAAAATAAAGGACGCTAGGAGGAGCTTGCAGTAACACAACAGAACAAGTTTATTTGTTGAAGGCAAATGATTCACAGGGTATACTAACAATCCACAGAGGCAAATTGCAGATAAGAGGTGAGAATGCCAGGACAGTTGAAGCAATGTGACACCATGTGGACACAGCTAGGGTAGTTAAAGATACGTCTCTAGGATGGAATTCCCTATTGTGGACTGAATCCCATACAGTAGAATGATCAGGGAGAAATATTCTAAGACCTGATTCCCTATCCAGCTGTGATACATTCAGATTCAGAGCCTAGGGGAGAGCTACTCCCTACTACTCCATTGTTGGAGCACAGTCTACTCTTCTAATTAACCTCTCTATCTCACTCTCCTAGAGAGTGCTATGAAAGTGTTACCTGTCACTGGCCTCATTCATGGGGTCCCTGCTCCCCAACTTATCACTAGGACAGAATGGCTTTATTGGGTTTTGGTGTACCCAGCCTCCCTGGAAAAATCCAGTTGGGTCAGCAACCAGAAGACAAAGAGAAAGGGTCACCCCTAACCAGGCACTATGTTACAGTGTGGCAGGAAGTGGTCATAGGCCAGTGGGCCAATAGTAGAAATATACAAATGATAAACTACGTATATACATGGGCATTTGTCCAGCAAGGAAGTGTAGGGGATTGAAAGCCATAGAGCATAATAAACCAACGGCTCCCTACAGAACTATATGATTTATTTAACTAATTGCTCTGTAAATTACAATACACAGCTAGAATGCATTTTAAAAGGGTAGTTCTCCCTTAAGTTAACTTGTAGTATGTCATAGAGTGTCCTATTATTTGCAACTGGTCTTCATTATGGTGTTGAATTATTTGCGTTTCTCTTCTGCCTTTTGCCAGCTTTCAAATGGGGGGTCACTGACCCCGGCAGCCAAGTTCTTGCTCTGCGAGGCTACAATTTTATTGTTAGTGTTATTTTGTATTACTTATCCTTCCATTCAGCCCCTCTCATATTCATATACCAGTCTCTCTCATTCAAATTACTGCCTGGTTTCTAGGGTGCCAACAAGACCCCACCAAATAGCTGTTGAAATTGCAAATTAAAATAACTAATAACCAAATAGACCAATTGCACATTATCTCAGAATAGCACTGCCTATATCATACTAAATTTTAATTTAAAAGTTAACTACCCCTTTAAGTATTCTGGTAGAGGAAATACTTTTGCTCTAGTAACACTGCTCACTCAGCATCTAAGTGGGGAACAGCAAAACTGACAACATTACCTAAGGCCTATTTCCTTGGTTACTCGTGATGACTTTCCATATACTAAAGTCTATATTATACTTCAGCCCTTTGCTGTTATCTATAGACACTCTAACAATAGAGGGCACAGCCGGCCTGTTAAATGGTGGCCCTGATTGCTCATTCCCTGAAGAATTTTGAGGCACACTGCAGCAACAATAATGCTGGCTTAACACAGATTTTTCTGCTTATATCAGGCATATTCCCATACATAATGCATTGCCTTCCAATGCCACATACTGTACATCATTAACAATAACTGAAATTATATCAGTAGGGCAGCAATATTAACAACCCCCTGCAAGCAAAACCCACAGGCTTACTGGATCAAGCATAACCATAAAAGTACAGCAAGACTGCACTGATATTTCTGCTTCCTCTATGTGCAATTCACTTGCAACCGGCCCCTCCCAACATAACCCATAAAGAAAAACACATTAAAAATGCATTGCGAAATTGCCTGGTTTGAAGTCTCTGTAGGGTCACATAAGACATGTTCCTTCCAGCATTCCCATTAATTGTTTCTAAACATCAACTGTGCACGGCTCTGTACAATGCAGCCTTGTTAAAGGAGAACTAAAGCTTAACTAAAGAAGTCGTTATAAATGCTTCACATTATGTTTTGGGCTTCTATACCAGTCCAAGGCAACCACAGCCTTTAAGCAGGGAAGATCTGTGTCTCCATCTTCTTTTCTGCTGATTCACTGCACATGCTCTGTGCTGCTGTCACTTACTGAGCTTAGGGACCCACTCACAATATACAGTACACATAGAATAGAAATGTCACAATATAAGGCTGATTAGTAATTAATTCAGATAATTACTACATGGCTGCACATAAACTAGTGCAACTAGCATCAGAATTTAATAATCAGCCCTGTAGCATCATCTTATTTTACAGGCCAACCTCATTTTCTGCTGGATAATTAGTGACGACCCCTAAGCTTAGCAGCTGCTCAGAGCCCACTGAGCATGTGAGTGTCACAGACACTTTCCAAGATGGTGACCCCCTATGACAAGTTGGAACTCCTGGATCATTGCTGCTATTGAGATGCTGAAACTTTAGGCTGGTGCAATTCATAATAAGTTCATTATATAAAATATGGCATTTTTAGCCATATTCATTTTAAGGGTTTAGTTCTCCTTTAAAAGGGAATGGTGAGTGCAAGCCTGGCAGAACATTTCATTAAAACTAGTCTCTATAAAAGCATATGTGCTGCATGGTGATTTTGTGATTAACTCGAACCTCCCAGCTACCACAGTCAAAATTAATGGAGAACACAATCTTATATATGACCAGCATTCCATTACCTCTATGGTAGAGAGAAGATTTTTGGCAGGTCAGTGTCTTTTTAATACAGGCATAGGATCCATTATCCAGAAACCTGTTGTGCAGAAAGCTACCAGTTACGGAAAGGCCATCTCCTATAGACTCCATTTTATTCAAAATAATCCAAATGTATAAAAAGATATAATTAATCCTTATTGGAAGCAAACCCAGCCTATTGGGTTTATTTAATGTTTAAATGATTTTCTAGTAGACTTAAGGTATGAAGATCCAAATTAGTGAAAGATCCCTTATCTGTAAAACCCCAGGTCCCGAGCATTCTGGATAATAGATCCCATATCTGTATGCTGCTGTATGCGTGCAAATTGCTCAGAACACAATGGGAACTACTAGGGAATAAACATACCCCATCGCATTTTGAGTGAGAACACAAAGAATTCGGCTATATTCCATAAAAGGGCTTAACCCAGAATGAAATATACTGTGTGTAAAGCAGTTTTTCCCTGAAACATTTTTGCAGAAGCATTAAAGCAGAAGTTTGCGCGGTTTATGAAATAACTGTATATTACAACTTTGTCATGAAAAGCAGAAATGTGTCTGCCTTCCAGCACTGCAGCCTCTAACTTTATCTGTCTCTTCACATAGCCAATCTAGCAGTTTAAGTCATTATGCTCTAAGGGGTGCAACAATTTTTAAGAACAGGCGATGGGAAGGAAAAGTGCAACATTTGTGATGCGCAACGAGCAAGTGTTTTAAGCACGAGTGGGGAGAGGTATAGGCCATCTAGCTATAGGCATACCCTCTGTACAGTGTTGGGGAGGTTCCAATTAGGGCAGGGATATTAGATGGTGTTGCCAGACATGTTAACTCCACTGTATTTGGCAGCAGGGTCAGACTGGTGTGTCCATGGCCCACTAGGAGTGCGACTGTCAGGGGTCTCCATGTGAACTGAAGGGCCCTCCTCCCACTGCCTAACCTTGAACTGCTTCCAGCCCCCTCTGTGAGATGGTGGTTCTTATTTCTGGGTCTGTGTTGGTGGGTTCCATGAAGGTTGGGTCCCACCAGGTTTTTCCCTGGTGTTCTGTCGGCCCAGTCCGAAACTGTTTGTTGGGACTCTCCCTGATTTAAACCCACCATACTTTTCTGCTGCAAATAATTTAGCCTTACTGATTGGTAACTGCATATTCAAAATTGTGTGTTCCTGCAGGAATCAGTAAGAGCAGCGGCTTATTACATTACAGAGCTGTTTGCAGAAGGAAAAAATAGTTAGGCTGGCTCACAAATAAGCAATTCAATATCTAAAAAATGTCAAGGGAAAAATAACTGGCCCTTGATGATAACAACTATAAACATTCTTTCTAATTTATGGGGTTATTATAGTAATTATAATAACGGTGCAGTTTTCTCCTGATAGGACAAGCGGTCTGGGGTGTCATGTAAATATATACAATCACTTGGGGGTGTCTAACTGTTGGTACCCCCAAGTAAATATACCTTTCCTTCTCCTTTAATATATGTTCTCCTGACTGAGCAGGACTTTCTTTTCAACTTCTTCCATGTAAAGGTTTGCTACAAGACACAGCCATGATTTTGTCTATAAAAGACTTCCAGTTGTCATCAACATCTTTTCCCCTGCGGCCTCACAACAATTCACACATCCAGTCATGTACACTAAGAGATTAACACCTGCCTCAATGAAAATCATGGTACCATTGTGACTGGATCACACTTTCACGCATCTGTGAGTTTCAGCGAACATCTTACTGAAGTTCAATGGACCATTGTGATTGGATGTCTGTGACTTTACTAACCTCAAGGGTTTAAATGCCAGGGAATTCCCTACCACTTCAGTTGAACCGAAGAAGCCACTTGGATGAGTGCTGAAATGCTTTCTCACGAATAACACCAGACAAAACTGTCCAGTTGCCTTTGATTTAATTCTGCTAGATACTAGATATGTACAATTGGGTTTAGATTTATCAGATGTATTATAAAGTACTGCCACCAGATGGCAATAGACTGCATCACACCAACTTGACAGAGAAATAGAACTGCAGAACACTTTTAAAGGACAGGTTCCCAAACAACAGACTGACAATGGATCTCATAGGACTGAATAGCAATACAAAGAAAGTCTTGCAATTACTGAAACTATATTATGCCTCCTAATTTGCCAAGCAATATAAGGTTTTGGCCCCAAAAAATTGGGAGTGGTTTTTGGGCATGTCTGACAGTAGCTGGGTATGGCCAGAAACGTAATTTTCACTTCAGTGATGGGAAATGATTATGTAATTATGCTCTGGGGTTTTGGAATCACCCCAATTAATCTCTGCATGCGTTTGACAATCTATTCCAAAACAGAACACTGATCAACCCAGATAAAATATTTATATGAGCCTTAGGTAAAGGGGTTGAGGTTTGTCGGGGAGTAGGTAGACTTTGGGTGGATCATTGGTGAGGTTTTAGCATAATGGGGCATGACTAGGTAGATCAGGTCATGAGTCTGCTGATCATTTTTTTTTTCATTGGGTCCCAATTCTACTAGTTGGCATGCTCCTTCTCTGCCCAGTAACACACGTGACCCATGGGTAAATTGCTGGGGCCCCCAGAAGGAAGGCTCTGCTAACCTAGTTGTATGGGTCCCCTGTGATACTTGATGGTGGCCATAGTTACGAACCCCGCCATAGCAGAGTTATAAAATTACCTCTTAGCATTCATATTTTAAAAGTTTGGCCCTTACTCCTCATCCACATCAATGATACTTACAATGATAATTAGACTTTCTAAGCATTAAATCATAAGACCTATACATATTCATATCTTGAAAAGAACTGTGGATCCGAATATTGGGGACCTATAGGCGGCTGAGAAAGGGGAGGTGGTACTGATCATTTCACCTTATTGGATAGTGGGACACACAGGAACAAATATGATTTGAAGAAAATTAATTCTATTGAATTAAGGAGAAATTGAACACATGGGGGGATAGGATATAAGGAAATAGAAGGAATAAGGAAAGAGGTGGGGAGGGTAGATCCAGAAAAAGAATAGAACGGAATATAGCAGAGCAACCAGAGTTTATTTATAGAAGTATAAGTACATATGAGTGCAAGCATGGGTACTGTACATGTACTATAGCCTCAATGAATCCAGAACAGCCTGGGAGTCCAAGAGGATAAACATTAGACCTGGGGCGCCCTGTATATAAACATAAAGGCTTTCCCTTTAATGCTTGCTCTCCCAACCCCCGCCCCCCTAAACACAGTCCTACAGATTACTTAAAAGCCCATAATGCTGACTATTTCTTTGGAAGAGGTCATACCAAATGAAGAGAGAAGCAGGTATACCTTTCTCCTCCCAAAGAAAATACCCTTTTTTCACTTAGGTAGGACTGGTGCATGGACACTGCCTTGGCGGGGCGCATCAGCTTATGCATACTTTGTACAAATCATGTAACCAAAAGTGTCTCTTTTTGCCAAATTTAGATAAATTCTCTTTAATCCAATTGTTCCTTAAAGTTGTATAATGATAGTGCTGGGTTAATTTGTTTAGTTCAGTATATGATATGAGCCACACACCCATGCACCAGACTGATTTTAATTGCAACACATGGATGAGCTGCATTTTTTTTTTGTTTTTGTTTTTGTTTTTGTATATATATATATGTGTATACATTTGTTGCAAGGATATCAAGTGCCACGGGATTGAAAAGAGGAACGAAAAAGGATAGAAGGAAATAGAAGGAATAAGGGAAGAGGTGGGAAAGGTAGATAAAAAGAGGTTCCATTGAGAGAAGAGGAAGGAATAGAAAGGGAATATAGCAGAGCAAGCAGAGGTTATTTATACATATATCTAGAAATATATATATATATATATATATATATATATATATATACACACATTTGTTACAGGGATATCAAGTAACATGGGGTTTCCAGCTACTTAATAATATTAATAACCTACACCCAGGTCCCTTGACCACTTCCTCTATTAATTGCAAGGCAATGCTGTTATATATCCACAGAATACAATTACTATTCCATAAATATTAGTCACTCCAACTTCAAACCTGTTAATCAGGTTTGGAAGATAAAACAACCCATACCAAAGAAGCTGTGTGTGTATATATATATATATATATATATATATATTTATATATATTTATAGCTGTGGTTACATTTGCCTTTACACCGTTTTACTGATTGTTTACATTTGTGGTATTTGTGGTAGGATACACAGACCATATTAAATTTCTCACATTCTCTGTCCCTATGAACTTACATGCAGGAAGAATTTTCATTAATTTGTCAATTGTATCACATACAAGTGCCATGCAGACTGCCAGGGTCGGACTGGGGGCCAGGGGCCCCCTCCGGCCCACAGCTGTGTCGGCCCACAATGCTGAGTTTGTGCACATACGCATGGCTCCAAGTACACGCGCATTGTTTTTGCTGCAACCTCCCGACTAAGGGAGGTTGCGGCATTAAGAAGCAGATATGGGTGCGGATATGGGTGCCAAACTGGACTGGCAGGACCCACAAGGGCTGGGGGCCCACCAGGTTTTTTTCCCAGTGTCCCGCCGGCCCAGTCTGACCCTGCAGACTGCCATGTGCCCAGGATTGAATAAAGTCTTATAATATAGACACCACTGTTCTATAGGCTATATAATATAGGCCATTGGTTTTTATTTGTCATTTTTCTTTCGTTTTTAATTTTAAATTTAATTTTTTTCTGAAGCTTGGGGTTTAAATGAAAGACTAGGCAACAAATAGGAGAGGGTCTGAATTTCAGAAGTAAATAATAGAAACTTATAATAAACCCAACTAATAATACAGCCTCATAATTCGGATCCTTACTGATTGGAGTGGCCATAGGTATAGGGATGGACTAAAAGTGGTGTTTTAAAGTGTTACAGCAATCATTGTATACTTTGAGGGAGGTCACGGCACTATTTAAACATATGCCTTGGTATTTGTTGGGAATCAGATTATAATGAAGCTAATTGGATTGTTTGTTTCCCATTATGAGCTGTGCAATATTCCGGGAAGTGACAGGGGCCAACATGATTATGTACTGGATACAGGAGCAGCTCTTACATAATCCCATTAGGTGTCTGCAGCTTTATATGAGCAGTGTGCTCTCTCCCCAAAGGCTAATAATCAGATAAAAGGGGACCCTATAGCCTCTAGGACACTCCAGGGGCATTTTGTAGTGCTCTCTCATTATCAATATCCATTGGCAGCTACGAGGGGCATCAGGAGGCAATATTGAAAGTACTGATGTTGATGTTTACCGATAAAAAAAAGCACATATTGGAATAAAATGAAAGATAATTCTAAGCAACATCCACGTCAGAGTTATGTGTAAATAGTGATTGTATGATTGCTTCAAAAGTCAGAACCACCAGGACACAGCCAGAAAGATCAGATGCGGCTTTCAGTACCAGATATAATTACAAATAAATGTAAAACCACAGAAAATGTGTTAAGAATTTATATTGGACAGTTGCTTGGAATTGACATTTTCTTTCACAATGCCAAACTTTGGGGTTTACACCATTTTAAATATTTAATAATAGATTCTGCATCCTGACACCAGGTGGCGCATGCAATCCTTGGGAAATGGCACCAGGTATCAGTGAAACCTGCCCCCTTATCATTGTTATCTCTTCTCCTTATATAAAGTCGATTGCCACCATAGACTGTTTAAGGTCAGATACATGAGACTGTGGATTCAGTCTGGTGTAAGTAAAACCTGCATTTGTTCTACCCCCATTTATACTGGATTATGCTACTATCCCCCTCTGAAATTATTTATAAGATGATAACCTTACATTGCATAGACACAGATAAAAAAGCAGTACCTCCAGACGTTGGCTTGTATATATTTTTTAGTATACAGGTATAGGATAGTTATCCAGAAAACCGTTATCGAGAAAGCTCCAAATTACGGAAACATAGTCTCCCATAGACCCCATTTTATCTAAATAATCCACATTTTTAAAAATGATTTCCTTTTTCTCTGTAATAATTAAACAGTAGCTTGTACTTGATCCAAATTAAGATATAATTAATCCTTATTGGAAGCAAAACCAGCATTTCGGGTTTACTTAATGTTTAAATGAATTTCGAGTAGACTTAAGGTTTGAAGATCCAAATTATTGAATGATCGGTTATCTGGAGAACCTCCGGTCCCCCCATTCTGGATAGCAGGTCCCATACCTGTACATAGATATGGCGTGCCCAACCTCCATTTAGCTCAGTGTTTGTTAACCTTGAAACCCCAAATATTGCTTAATTATACACCTCAGCATGAAGTGATTTTGCTGGAGCAATAGAGGTATTGGCTTTGCTTTTTTCCAGTTGCTATCGAAATTAATCCAGTAACAGCCTTAAAATCCTGCACCAGTTTATCCAATGAATTTCAGCTAGCTGGAACTCAACCATAATTCCTATAGCGTATGCAACATTCCCCACTGGCAAATGACAGCTGGCAGACACACGCTCCATACCCCAATGTGCAGTCTCTCAAACAGGTGAAACCTTCCGGCAGTATTCCTGACAGTCAGTTTTCAGCAGTAGGCAGTTTCTATTCATCAAAATGACAGGCTGCACAGAGGGGTATTGAGCGTCTCCCCCCCCATCTTAAATATGCCATTGTATAGACATTGCACATGCCATAGACCTAAAGCATGACAATTATTGCTGCATTGTGGAAGGAATAGGAATTTTGATTGTACTTCCGTATCCAAGCATAAATACACTGTAACTTTTTTAAAAAAAATATAAATAATCCACCCCCCTCCCCAAATAACTCTGTTTTTCGAATCACTGCATGTACTTAAAGGAGAGCTAAAGCTTAAAAGAAGTAGCTAGAAATGCTGTACATTTTGTTTTGGGCTTCCGTACCAGCCCAAAGATCCTACAGCCCTTTAACAGGGAACATATGTGCCTCCAAATTTGCCCCAGAAGCTCCCCATCTTCTTTTTTGTTGAATCACAGCATATTCTCTGTGCTGCTGTCACTTACCTGACCTGAGGGAATGTCTAGCTATATAATGTATATACAGGTATGGGATCCATTATCTGGAAACCCGTTATCCAGAAAGTTCCGAATTACGGAAAGGTCGTCTCCCATAGACTCAATTATAATCAAATAATCCAAATTTTTAAAAATGATTTCCTTTTTCTCTGTAATAATAAAACAGTAGCTTGTACTTGATCCAAACTAAGATACAATTAATCCTTATTGGAAGCAGAACCAGCCTATTAGGTTTATTTAATGTTTCTGCGATTTTCTAGTAGACTTAAAGGGCACCTATCACAGCCAAAATCAAACACATATTAAAAATCTGACCAGTACAAGCTAAACACGTTTAATCAAACTACATATATATTTTTTTGAAAAAACTGCAGGTTTTAAAAAAATCCCTTACTTTGTCAAATGGGTTCTTTCACTGAGGGAGGCCATATTGAGACTCTAACAGAGACTCTAATGTGCAAATTTCAGGAGCATGCTCAGATTGTAACACTGCTTTGAGTATTCTACCCAGAATGCCTTGGTTTAGTAAACGCCTCCAGTAGAAGTGCTGCCACCTGCTAACTTCCAGCAGGTGGCAGCACTACTGTACAGCAGCTAACACACAGGTTTGGCTGATTTGAAAATAGCTTAGAAGGGTTAAAGGAAAACTATACCCCCCAAACAATGTAGGTCTCTATTAAAAGATACTGAGTAAAACAGCTCATGTGTAAAACCCTGCTTCATGTAAATGAACCATTATCATAATAATATACTTTTTTAGTAGTATGTGCCATTGGGTAATCATAAATAGAAAATTGCCATTTTAAAAAATAAGGGCCGCCCCCTGAGATCGTAAGATTCACTGTGCACACATACAAACCACATGTAAGGTCACATGAGCCAATTAACAGACAGAGTTCTGCCTTTTGCTTCCTCACTTCTTCCTGTTACAGTTAGTGTTGTAGTATTTCTGGTCAGGTGATCTCTGAGGCAGCACAGATAGAGTCACGAAATGGTGGTTCAAGGCAAGAGATGTAAAAGGGCAATATTTATGTCAATATATATTCCAGTTTGGTAAGATTCTTTAATATGTCATTCAATTTGATATAAACTATCTGTTGCTTAAATATTCATTTTGGGGGTATAGTTTTCCTTTAATAAGCAAAAAAGGAATTTGAACTGAGCATGTGCGAGATTTCAGAGCTACAGTTGGCTGGGAAGATATAGGTAGGAGGAGCCAGTGAAATCCAAGATGCCTGCCTCAGCTAGAACTGCAGTGGAGATAGGGGAGATCTTGCAGAAGGAATAGTGAGCTGATCATTTACATTATACATACAATTCTAACTGTTTTAAAAATCGGATTTCTTGAACTTTCACATAGTGTATTTACTTAGTAAATGATTTTGGTCATGATTGGTGCCCTTTAAGGTATGAAGATCCAAATTACAGAAAGACCCATTATCCGGAAAGTCCCAGGTCCCGAGCATTCTGGAAAACAGGTCCCATACCTGTGTATATAGAATATAAAAGTCAGCTCCAAAACCAGTGCAATTTGCATCAGACAGCTCAACAGCTGCCCAGAGCACACTGAGCATGTGCAGTGTCGCCGACACTTCTAACAAAATTCAAGATGGGGATCCTCAGTACACTAATTTGTAGTTTAATGTTATTGGGCTGCTAAACCTCTGGGTTAGTGCAGTATGTTCAGAATATAAAATATGGCATTTCCAGCCTTTTTTTTGGTTTAGCTCTCCTTTAAGGCTCAAAGTTTTGATTATTTTAATTACTGCCGATCATGGCAATATGTGGTGCCCTGTTAGAAAGTGTGCAACCCTTATACGTACGCTGATCTGATTTGTTATGCTTTAATAATAAAATGGCATTTATTTACATTTTCATACATTAGCATAAGGAAAACAGCAGCAGCAGCATTATAATAAAGATACAATAAATCAAACCTTCATATTGTTCCTATTAAGGAAGTACAGTTTTTTTTTTTCATGGATGGTGCTTAGCAAAAAATTGAGTGGGGAATAGGTGTGCGGTAGGGTGAATCAGGGGCCTACATTGTCCAATATGTACTGTTGGGAGGTATAAGAAATAAATACTCCACTTTCTGTCATTAGTTCCATTTATTCAGAACAATGTTATCTTAGTGCAATGAAATCGAATGAATGTATTTATTGCTACTTCTTATCCTCGTTCATACGACCAATCCATCAGTCCACCAATATGTATGTTCCAGCCCCTTTGCTCGTTGTTCTTGGCTATAATAAGGTGCACCGGCTTTGGGTTGGTTGTGCTGTTGGCTCCACTAAGAACAATGGCCCTGTGTTTAATGGAAATGCAGTACCTGGTGTGTAAGAGGGAGGGCAGTGCTGTGCAACCCAATCATACACACACAGCCGCACCATTTTCACAGCATCATAATGACTTTGCCAGCCAGGAGGTCAACCATTGAATTAAGGCAGGAGAGGGGGGACCACAAGCAGGCAGTTTTCATCTAATGGATGTGATTGGATGTGGTGTTGGGCCAGTTGTCTGACCAATGATTAATTTGCACCCAATGTGGCAACTCTCTCTCTATATTTATATACAGTATACAGAGTGGACTATGTTATCATGCAGCACTTTAAAGGAAACAATACATCACCTCCCACTCATATTCCGTACTATTGTGTTTGGTGCACAATGAGCATTATCCTCAAACTGGGATGCAATATGGCAACTCCCCCCCCCCACCCATACATTTATCATTACAGATATACAGAGAAGGTCAGCTGAGCAAAAATCTTTACCCTCATACTGTACGGCTTAAATTCAAACATGCAAAGAAGAAAGGTTCAGTGCACACAGGGAGCTTTAGCCACTGTATTGTCTAAGGGAAATGATATGGCAGCTCTCACTATAATATACACACATATATATATAGGGAGAAAGAATGTGCAGTTCACACAACAGATCATTCTATACTGCCTGATTATAATAAATAATGGAGGTTCATGAACATAAATCATGTATTGGGTATATTGGGGTTATCTTGTCTTTAATGTTTCCATTGTAGGGCTATCCAAATGGTTGCTATGGACTCCCACTATTAGCAGAGAAGTCTACCAGGGAGCTGTATATAAATAGCTACTAGGTCATATTCAAGCCTCCAATACATTATCCCCATTTTCCTATGGGCTTAGAAATCATTAGTGCAATAAAATATGAACATGTTGTAGAGTGGCTAATGGCTGTGTTACATAATACTTACATTGTAACATTAGTCATGCACATAACAGCCCATTATGTGATTTCTCTATGTTGTGCTAACCCATCACCCACCCGCCCCAACCCACACATCGTTCCTCTATCGGAATGTTCCTCTGCATAGATCTTCTATAAGTATTGTGACAGTAGAATCATTCAGCAACGTGTTAGTGACCCATCCTTCACTGTAGAGTCCAGGCGTGTAAGAGCAAGCATTACTAGAGTATAGACTACAAATAAATAATAGGATCTGTTGTTATTTGGTAGGATACGTTTTATATAGAGTTTCCCAAAAAGTTCATTGAAGCTTCTTGACTTTTGCCCGATAGGTCTGAAGAACCTTTAAAGAAAAAAAAAAGTTGGCGCCGTCTCTTATAATGTTACGCCAAATTCATGAAAAATGAGAGGTTGCTGGTTCTTTTGTTACTCTTTTTTTTCCTGGTCCTTTAATTTTAGTGAGCTTCCTTCCTTTATATTAAATTCTCCAGAAATCCTGTTGGGGAAAAAAAAAGACCAAACAAATGAAGAATTACATTATTTTTTAACCCAATCGTTCAGTGAAAACCTAAATAAATGTAGGGGTCCCAAAATAAAGTGGTGGTCAAACTTTTTTTCATTGAAGCCTCACTTAAAGGGGTTGTTCACATTTAGATTAACTTTTAGTATGGTGTAGATAGTGATATTCTGAGACAATTTGCAATTGGTTTTCATTTTATATTATTTGTGGTTTTTGAAATATTTAGCTTTTTATTCAGCAGCTCTCCAGTTTGCAATATCAACAATCTGGTTGCTAGTGTCCAGATTACCATAGCAGCCATGTACTAATTTGAATAAAAGACTGGAATACATTTGTGAGACAACCTGAATAGAAAGATGAGTAATGTAAAGTATCAATACCAATAAATGTGTAGCCTTGCAGAGCATTTGTTTTTAGATGGGTCAGTGACCCATGATAGCCAATTGAAAAAAAAAGCTAAGAATTAGCCATTCTGTAAAATACTAAAAGTTAACATAAAGGTGAATCCTTGAAAGGTCCAAACTTTGGCCACGGTCTCCATTCTTCATGAAACAGCGACAGATATAGGAAAATATCTAACATCAGTTATTTAGCCATATTTTAAAGGATATCTAGAACAATTTTTTCATAGTCACTTAAATTTAAGGGTTCAGAATAAATTTCCACTAGCAGAGAGAACCCAGTCCATTGCCTTGTATCTGTGCTTGAATAATTTGTTGGTATTTGATCAACAGATACAGACTTTATTTGTAAAAAATAGATTACATTTTTAGTTGTCCTTTAGATAACTTTTAAATAACTCTTCCATTATGCTTTAATCTTTGATTGTATGTTGGTTATATGTTGAACTTTACTTTTACTTTAGTAGACCACAGGTATCTAGGGACCCACATTCGTATATAGGGATGCACCAAATCCATCGTTATTAGATTGAGCCAAATACTGAATTCTCCAAAATGGGTTTGGCTGACTACCAAACCAAGTATGAACCCTAATTTGCATCAATCAAGCTGTGAACAAATAGTAGTCACATTCAGTTCTCACGTGTTTTTAAGTCACATTAAGCAAGTCAGTTGGGCTTGTCTACCAATGGCCTTACCTTAGCATTATTCTCCTGAGGTTTACTGTCAGAGGATGGTGAGGGTATAAAATAACAGTGCTCCCATAAGTAGACTAATAGACGATACTCCAAGAGGAGCAATGCCTAAAAAGAATAAAAACAGCATTAAAAAAACAGTCAGGTAAAATGGAAACACTATATGGTACATAATGCCTGAAACATAGTCGAAGATTTCAGTCTGCATCTGAATTGTGATGGGATTAAGGTGTTACGTTGATGACATTATGAACAGTTTGGTACTTGATTTGAGTTTCTCACACTCCAAAGAGTTATGATTATTGGCTTTTTGTTACTACTTTTGATTTATCGTTGACTTGACCTTGCACATACACCGTTCATCCTCAAACACCATTATTCATTTAATTCTCACTGGTCTCCTCACCTTAGCTTTGCTCACATGAAACCTTCATAGTCCTCAGATCACAGCACCAATAAGCTTTCAGCCCTCACTAGAAAGTGTCTATTATTGCTCACACTATCAGCCTTCTGAATATAAATTCAACTCAAGCATTGAAGTCAGAATAGTCTGAATTATTTTTCTCTGTCAAGCCAAGCCAAGGTTAACCTCCGTTATTGTCACTGGCCACATGCCAATAATATCCAACAAAGGGAAAATTACATCATGCCCCTCTATACATGTATTTTAACCTCTATTTTCAGTCCTGACGAAGTCCTTGCCTTGTTTTGCTGCTCCCATAGATCTCTATCACAACCACTGTGCACCACAAATATACAACAAACAAAAAACCCAATATACCAAAGCCTACCAACCACAGAGTTGATGAAGAATACAAAGCAAAGCAAATGCCACATTAAAAGAAAATAAAGACTGATATAATGGTACATAAGAATTTTAATAGCCTTTTGAACCACCAGAACAAGCAATCCAAGTATTGATCCTACAGTATAACTGGAATGCTTGGGTACTGTTCTGTGCAATATACCTGATATAGATGAAACAGATTAAGGGTTATATTTGAGAGCAGACATTCACCAATTGCAGGCGAGTATATACAAGTATATTTAGTAATAATTTCCAATATAAAATAATGCACATTTTTAAAATGTATTTTAATTAAAGGGGTGGCTCACCTTTACGTTAACTTTCAGTATGTTAATAGAATGAGCATTTCTAAGCAACTTTTCAATTGATCTTCATTATTTATTTTTTATAGCTTTTTAATAATTTCCCTTTCTTCTGACTCACTCTTTCCAGCTTTGAAATGGAGGTCACTGACCCTATCTAAAAACAACTGCTCTGTAAGGCTACAAATTTATTGTTATTGCTGCTTTTATTATTCAAGTTTTTATTCAAGCCTCTCCTGTTCATATTCCAGTCTCTTATTCAAATCAAACTAAATAACTCAAAATCCACAAATGATTAAAAGAAAAATCACTCTGTAATTTATTACTGGATTTATTACTATGTTAAAGAATATCTTGGTGACCAATAAAAAACAGCACAGGTTCCATTTTGGTGTCTCAACACATAGGCTGAGAATCCCTAATGCAGGGTAATGTTATAATTGACAATCTTGGCCTTTGTTTTTGCCTTATACCCTTTCATTGTCATTGCTTCATTCCTGGAATTCTATTCCACTCTTCCTCCATCAAGAACTGTCCATCAGTATCTGTAACTAAAAACTTAAATCCTCAATGTATATGTTAATACAATCTGAATGTAATCTGAATGTATGGTCTGTAACATGCACCTACAAAACACTATAAAATAAAACAATGTTCTATTCACTACTATTAAACAGCGCATACAAATTGCTCAGCCATATGTTTTTTAAATAAAGGGTAACAATCAGGCTTTCAATTAGAGAAGCACAATACCAATCTATGTATACATTTAGATTACGTGGTCTAAATACCATACCTACCTGTTGGGGTTATAGAAAGAGATGTAATATGTTGGCTGGGAGTAGTAGCATGTTCTAGAAAACAGGTATCACTACAGGTATTAGAAGAAGTTTTGATATAGCAGCCTATGGATTCGTTTATCTTTAATATCAGCAGATAATTACCCAGTTTTAACCTGGGGCAGTTGGAAAAGTGAGAAGTTGAAAAGAAGAAATAGAAAAGGCCAGTGATAAATGAAGAGGAAACTGGAAACAATATATGGAATATGCCTTTATAGCAAAGCCAAAGGAAGGAAATGTGGAAGGTTGGGGGTGAAACCAAGACATTTTGGAAGGATGCAGAAAAAGAGATGGAAAGACAAGAGAGCAGAAGAATAGAAGTAAGGCTATGAAGGCAGGGAAAGTGATGTATTAGACCCAGGTGTGATCACATCACCTACAAACCTTTTACCTCTCCCCCTCGAACTGTGTAAAGAGTACAGAACAGGCAAACACATATGGAGCATTTATCATATACAACCACATTGTTTTCCATCTGACATGAACAGACTTCATCAGGAACATTGATTTATATTTGAAGCAAAAAGTGTAAAAAGGTGTAAATAAACCCAAACCAAGACATAAAGATGAAAAACAGATTAAAGATATAGAAGGTAAGAGGATGGGAGGTGGCAGGTTGGACACACACAGCACATGGAGACAAACTGACGTACATCATAATGGATGTTAAAACAGACACATTCAGTAACAGGCATCTAGTACACATGCAAAAAATAAAATGTTATATGGAACACAAGGTTCCCTAAGGGTAATGATACACAGGTGTTTTGAACACCACAGTCCTTTTAGGAACGACTACCACAATCGAAATACCCTTTCCCACCAGCAGCTTCTTCCCGTTGAAGTGGAAATAGCTACAGTATCTTATGGCATATTGAATTTCCATAAAATGGGCATCACTCAGAAACTTGGATTTTCCTATACTGCATATCAGTGTGCCCTAGTCTAGTCATTCCCTACTCAACAGAATGGAAATTGGCTGCAGGCAGGAATATGGGATCAAGATCATTGTAGTTCTGCCCATGAAGAGTGGGGCAACAAAAACCACATGAGTGCCATTGACCTTAGAAACTCCAAAATAGATATTATATTATTACTAAAACTTAAGAGTCCATATACACAAATGATTTATGCATGACAGTTCTGTCATTAAGGTCGCTGTTTATTTTAAAAACAGCAATCAATTTGGCTTGCTAGGTTTAAGCCTACAACATTGAAGAACAGTCAAAAAAAAAAGTCTCTTCAAGTTTTTCTCAAGTTTTTTTGATTGAAGAACAGTCAAAAAAGTCTCATCAAGTTTTTGTGCTGTTTTTATTAGGAATATGTGACTTATAAATTGACAAGCAGTCATTTGTCTCCAGTTTAAGGGGAAAAAATAATATTTGAATTAGTGGCATGCAATCTTTGGCAAAACGTAAGTAGCAAACCACAATTGTTTAGAGTATAGAGACACTCGTCTTTATACTCACCTGCCACCTTTAATATAAATAGCTGAAACCCAAACTTACTATTATACGTAAACATGCAAAGACTATACATAATCTTTGTATTCTAAATACAATGATGAAATCAGGGAATCATGCTTTTTTTTCTTATGTTTTACCTACCTGTTGGGGATTTGGTAAGGTTTTGATTGGGAGTAGTTGGATTTTCTAGAAAACATGTATCACTAGAAATATTAGTAGATTGTTTGGTAGTTGAGAAGAAAATACCCATACAGTGAGAGTCATTTAGCAAGCTCCTTATAACAAGAAGAGACAGTAGGGCATCAAAGAGAAATTATGGGATCTAAGCCTTTATCTGAACCCCACAGACTTTGGAAACACCACAGTATGGTCAATCTAAAAGTGTAAGAAACATTTGGGAAAAAATGGACCCTGCACAAAGACATTGAGAAACAAGCATGGAAATGAAAGTATCATTCAAAGAAGAGACGGACACTTTAGCAGCAATGGAAGCATGTGGCAGGATTGAAGAAGAAGAAAGACTTGGTGCATCAAAAGCAAGAAACAACAAGTCTAGGAGGAAAAAAATATGCACCATTTCTGCCAGTTTTTGGTGCTCAAGCCTTGAATATTAAAAAAAACATGGTTATATTAGCTACTAAGTATTCTCACATACAACAAAATATCTGTGTGGTTTATAACGTAATATAGACCTATTAAACAATGAGCGGTCTAGCCAATATTGGCATTTTATCCAAAGAGAAAATAAAAAAACTCATTAGGGAAAAATCTATGTTAACTTTAAAAGTCTCCTCACGTGCAAAGTTAACACTTTGGATGGTGCAAAGTATAATAAACAAACATGGTCACTGCTTGGTCTTTGTTGATTGGTCACATCACTTGACAGGAGGTCAATCCTGTACAGTTTGGTCCAGTTATTGAGTGCAACTATGGGCACAGTGATCGTGTAAGGAATTTACCTTACCCTGGTGGTCTAGTGGGCGACGCGGACGCCCGCCGCATGTTTCCTGCTATCCCTGTGTCCAGTCCCTCTATGGTGCTTGCGCCGGCGGCATGACATCACGCGCAATGGCATGTGATTCAAAAGTATTTAAAGGGGCTTTGTTAATTTTCACATTGCCCGTTGTTAGGTTCAATTAGCTTGTTCCTGGGTGTTATATTCTTTGTGAAGCCTATTGCTCTTTAGTGTATTGACCCTTGCCTGCCTGATTAACTACTCTGAACTCTCCAATCCTGATTCTTTGCCTGTTCACTGACCTTCTACATTCTCCAATCCTGATTCTGGCCTGTCTGACGATTCTCTGTTTGTGCTGGCCCCACCTGCCTGTTCCTGGCCGTGTTCCTCCTTCCAGTATCCTGGTGAGACGATCGTACCCCTTTGCTCATCCAGAACCATTAACTTTGCTCCTCTCTCTCTTAAAACTTGGTGGCATCCGATTAACCGAGGGCTCCTCTCAAGGTGAAAGGTGGCGGTTAAAGGCAGAAGTGAGAGCCGAGACCAGGGAGCTTAGCTTTGGTTCTGGATATAAGGTGCTGAACGTGACAGGTTGACTCAACGTGACTCAAAGCTGCCCAGTTCTGATTCTATCAAATGAGTGGCTATCAACTTGTGGGGCCAGATTACAATAATATTCGTTGGCTGTCTCACAAGTTGACAAGTACAAGAAGTTGGATTGTATGTGGTCAGCATCAATAATACATTAAATAATACATTGATTGCTCACCAAGAAGTATTTTGGTGAAGATATATATATATATATATATATATATATATATATATATATATATATATATATATATATATATATATATATAGTTCTCAATCTGGGATTGATACCCTCAAGAGGAACAACATGGCTGACAAAAATGATGGAAGCTCTGGATGTAAAATTTGGGGCAAGTAGAGTGCAGTAAGATAGCAGACACAAATATGCCTGGTTGGCTAAAACAATATAGTTTATAAAAGCTGCACAAATGTACAAAGTAGGTTAATATATGTCTTGGCTCTGTTAATGTCTATGGGTCCCAGGAGGATTAAATAAATAAAAAAATAATGATAGTTATATCACCAATATATAATACCAGTATTCAAAACTCTACACAAATAGGGTCACATAAATAATGATGTGTATATTGCTCTAGACCAATACTTATATATTTATATATATATATATATATATATATATATATATATATATATATATATATATATATACAGTATAGTACATATAGTAACCTTAAAGAGGTGGGCATGCTGGGCACTATTTTATATCTTTCTTATTTTCATTTTATTCCTATTTGCCTAGCTTGCATTGGGTCACATATACACTGATTTTGATCCAGGGGAACCATACATACGCATAATGGTGTTTTTGCCCACTGATGCTCGCTTTTGATTCAATATCTTTGTAAGTGCAAAGAGTGCACCATTTTTACCTTAATATATACTCTTTGTTGGTCAGGGAACACCACTTGTTTTGGACAGTTCCATATATCACACTGTTGCCATTTGGCAGTGTATTATCACCATTACAACTGGACTATCCATCATTATCCTCATTATTGTCATCACATCAACATCTACTTAATGGTTTGGATGTTTCTTAATGTCTCTCCAAATGGTGAAGTCAATTGAGCCAATTGAGTCCTCCTATCCTAAAATATGTGTTATATTTGTCATATTTTTATATTTTGCCTGTGACTATGAGAAGACCAGTGAATTCTTATCTTTGCCATTAATCTGCTAGGCTCCTATACTAATATTTTATTCCCAGACTGAACCATAAAGAGTATATTTGTTATTTGTCAGCTCCTTGAAATAATTGGACAGCTCACTTAATGAATATAATAGCAATATTTTTAGGAAGTCTGCCAGCTAAAGACCCAAGGCAGCTGTGACAACAGAAACTACCCTTTTTATTTCCTCTTAGTATGCTAAGAACTGAATGTGGTTGTCTCTTGGTTTCCCTGTTTTCTATAAAGGTCTTACTGTCTGGCAGTTTCAGACTGTTGTGAATCTCCATTGTTGACTGTCTTGCCACAATTTTTTCCTTATACCCTTCTAAAGTGTCAGAAGCCCCTTATAGAATGGACAATGGACCTGCTGGTCTATCACTGGCAATGGACCAGCAGACAGCAAAATCAGCCACTAATAACCTGCAGGTATTTTTCTGTGCTATGCACAATATTACTATACAGTGGGCTGTTCACTGGAGTCCAGAATTATCTGTTAAGTATTATTTACTAGTTCTTACAGCATAAACTACTTAACCTTATGTGGCAGGCAGTGTTAGGTGACTCCATTGAATGTTATTGAGGGGCCGATTCACTAAATTTGAGTGAAGGATTCGAAGTAAAAAAACTTCAAATTTCGAAGTTTTTTTTGGGCTACTTCGACCATCGAATGGGCTACTTCGACCTTCGACTACGACTATCGAAGGATTCGAACTAAAAATCATTCGACTATTCGACCATTCGATAGTTGAAGTACTGTCTCTTTAAAAAAAACTTCGACCCCCTACTTCGGCAGCTAAAAGCTACCGAAGTCAATGTTAGCCTATGGGGAAGGTCCCCATAGGCTTTCCTAAGTTTTTTTGATGGAAGGATATTCCTTCGATCGTTGGTTTAAAATCCTTCGAATCGTTCGATTAGAAGGATTTAATCGTTCGATTGAAGGAATAATCCTTCGATCGTACGATCGCAGTATTTCCGCTAAATCCTTCGACTTCGATATTCGAAGTTGAAGGATTTTAATTCCTAGTCGAATATCGAGGGTTAATTAACCCTCGATATTCGACCCTTAGTGAATCAGCCCCTAAATGTTATTTAAGGATAGCGCTTGAGGGATTCTGTTTCTGTGCATTGAAATATCACTTTATTGTGTCAATATCACTTTAACAACAGCTAAAATGTCACTGTGGACATGGATATAAACGGTATCATCTTACGTGATCACTTACCACTCATGGTTACTGTTACTGATGCTTGTAATGGGCTCTCCGCTTGTATCTGCACTGTGTACACACCCTCAAACTTCTTCACAAAGCCTTTGATCAGAAGGGAGCCATTTGGCAGTCCCTCGGCTTCAGTAAAATACATATGTCCTTTGGTCTGTGGTGGCGTAAGAGATGGGATATAGTTTAAGATTTGATTTGAAGCACTTGGGTTTGATCCATTGTACCAGCTGAAGCTTCTTATTTCACCGGCGACATCTTTAACACTGAGAATCACATCCGAATTGGGAGTTGGGTATTTAGGGATCACCTCAATGGTGATGGCTCTTGTTGAGTCCATCAAAAAGCTGAGGAGAGCTGAAAGAAAACAGTGATCGTTGGTGCAGAGTACACACAGTAAAGAATACAATAAAGGGACAGTATACAGATATAGGACCTGTTATCCAGAATACTTGGAACCTGGGGTTTTCCAGATAAGGGATCTTTCTATAATTTGGAACTTTATATCTTAAGTCTCTTAAAAATCATATAAACATTAAATAAACCCAATAGGCTGGTTTTGACTCTTCTAAGGATAAATTATATCTTAGTTTTGATCAAGTACAAGGTATTGTTTTATTATTACAGAGAAAAAGGTAATATGTTTTAAAATGTTGAATTATTTAATTAAAATGGAGTCTATGGGGGGCAACCATGCCATAATTCGGAGCTTTCTGGATAACAGATCCTATACCTGTATTATAAAAAGGTTGAAACAATAATTGTTTGTTTATCGATTCACAACAATGTTTGGCTCTAGTAAACAAAATATTTAATTTGATCCAGCATCATTTTTTTCAGATTGATGCTATAGGAATAGGCCTTTTGTTCACATATTTTTGGCTATTGTTTTAATCATCAATTTATGGTCTTTTTTGTGCTATTTCTTGAGTTTAATAGGGCAGACAGTGAAACTGGAGTTACGTCTCCATTGTTAGTAAGAGCTTCCTGTTAACTGAATACGCCCAGTTAAAAGTGAAGGAGAAAACAGCTAATTAAGCAGCAATTAATTGATAATCTTAACATATACAGATGAAGCCACTTGGATTTGTGAGTTAAATGCGTCATGACTCAGGGGTAATTGAAGAAACTGTGTTATCTTAAGTCATCTTAACTCATTTAATGCATTTAACCTTTTCATTAGCATACCAAAGCTCCATTGTTCACAATGGTGAATGCTTTAATTAGATGGGATGTTGTGACGCAGTTTTCTGTGTTAAATGAGATAAATGGGATATCTGTGTTTAGTTATTCTGTGTCAAACAGACAAACCAAAGTGGCTGCATCTGTAATTTCAGGCTTTACTAATGATTGTGTGGTGTAACCTACTTAAAAATGTTATGTTCAGTGAGAGTAGTATCATATTAATGACGTTTTTCGAGGGTAGTTTCAGTAAAATCTTGACATTTTTGGGATAAAAAAACTAGAATTTTTCGAGATTTATTATGCCCGAAAGCTTCAAAAAGGCAGAATCCAGAAAATACTCCGGCTAAAAACTGTTAAGGTAAATGGCAGAGGTCCCTTGAACCATTTGAAGATGTTTTTAGCCTTCATGTTTCTCGATCAGTTTGAGGTATTTGAGGTTTCTTTTTGCCGATAACTCAATCAGGGTATTAGACTTTTTCCTCCCGATTGTATTCAATCGAGTTCTTTAAATTTGGGGTTTTTCATAAATAAGCAGACATTCAAGTTGTGAATTTAACCTTACAAACCTCACAGACTTGGCCTTTGATAAATAACCCCCTTGGTGTTGAAGTATATCCCAGGGTTTTAAGGGAGCCTTAAAACCCTAGTAACTCCAAAAAAATTAAAGTGTTTTAAAGGAATGACAATATAATGCACTGTTGCCCTACGCTGGTAATACTGGTGTGTTTGCTTCAGAAACACTACTATAATTTATATAAACAAGTTGCTGTGTAGCAATGGGGGCAGCCATTCAAGCACAGGATATACAGTAGATATCAGATAAGTACTACTATAATTTATATAAACAAGTTTCTGTGTAGCAATGGGGGCAGCCATTCAAGCACAGGATACACAGTAGATAACAGATAAGTTCGGAAAAATCCCATTGTATACTACCGGGCTTCTCTGTTATCTGCTGTGTATCGTGTGCCATTTCTCCTTTTTTCAGCTTTGAATGGCTGCCCCCATGGCTACACAGCAGCTTGTTTATATTAACTATTTTCGAAAGCAAACACACCAGTGTTACCAGAACCGCATGACAGTACATTATATTTTTATTGCTTTAAAAGACTTTCATTTTTTGGTGTTATTGTTCCTTTAAGCAGCATGAGCAGTAAATCATTGTAAATGCTGATATTGCAGGGCCATAAAAGTGCTGATATACCATATATACCGTACACTACAGACAGTTGCATATCACTATATCCTACAGAGAATGCAGGAGCTCTATAAATAATCCACCAAACAAAAGCCTCCAGCATGAATACAATCACTGCCATCATTTTCCTGACACTGTTAGTCCTGTTGTGACATTGGCACATGAATATACAAGATTCATTATACAGTATGTTTAGAAGGCATGCATCACATGGTCTTTCCCTTTTCTCACCTGTGATAACAACCCCCCTAAGGAGGCAATTGCCTGGTATCGAGGCCATCTTGGATTAATGACTTTTGTCAGACAGAGACCTAGGGGAAAACATAGTTTTGTTAGTGTGTGTGAGCAGAGTTTTTCCTCACTCTCCCTGTACAATCATCATGCAAAAAAAGCCATAGCATGGCTCTACAACACAGCACACCAAATTCCAAGGGGTGGTTCACCTTTAAGTTAACTTTAAGTATGTTATAGAATGGCCAAGGCTAAGCAACTTTTCAATTGGTCTTCATTATTTATTTTTTAAAATCAAAAGCTATGCAAGGCTACAGATTTATTGTTATTGCTCATTTATTGTATTTTCTATTCTGAAGTTCAGCTGTTTAACAGTTCTTCTCATTCTGCATTATTTGAAATCCGGGCAGGGACTAAAACACTGATGTTACAAATTGTAACAACTTCTCCACAGCTTACAGACAGCATGCAGGAACTACATAACCCACAATGCATTGCACTGGGATGTTCTGTTCCTTATTGAAATCACATGTGCAGGGAATTGTGGGGTTTGAGGATACAGGCTGAAGACAAATGTCTGTTGATACAAAGTAACAGTAGTCAGCCAGCTCAGCAAAGTAGTCAGACAGATCAGCAGGAGAGCAGGGGGCTAGGCTTAGGGAACTTTCAGAAACCATTAAAAATCATGAAAAGTCTGCATATTTTTTTAAATAATTTATATTGCAAAGTTGCTTGAAATTATGTTTACTTTTCAAAAAACTCAAGTTATGCTTTTGTGGAGTTCCCTTTTAATGGAAGACCAAAACTACATATAAAGAGTTTCCTTTTAAATATAAGTAACGGAGATATAACCATCAGCAAAAGGAGAGTTCTTTTATTTTAAGGGAACAAATTATGGACGAGGCAGGTGGTGATGTGCAGGCAGAATACTTTTAAGCAAGAAAAGGAACATACTGTATGTTCTACACTCTGCATTCAATGAAATCAGAGTGTGTGATCAAGGTAATTTCCAAGGACATGTCTCACAGTGAACAGAACAAAATGTAATTTAATCCAGTTTAACTTGCTTTTTTTTTTGTAGTCTGTGAACAAAAACTCATTTGCCCTGTGTTTGACTGGGTTCCAAATCCAGCATCATGTACTCAAGTGTCAAAATAGATATTGCATTACAGTATCAAACTGTATAGTAATAATGGGACTGGAAATCAGGATAGCGTGTGTATCCCTTCTGATGAGTAATATAATGGATTATAGAAAAGTCTGTCCTCCTTGCAAGGAGGAAGAAACTGCATTTATATTCCCAGACACTGAATTATCTGCCATGAATGTTCCTTGGCAAAGCCTTGTTGGCTCATAATTCACTACATGACCCCTGTGAAAACCCTGTGACCCTTATCTGAAAATATACAGTTTGACAAAACACTAAAAAAGTATTTCAAACAAATAAATAAATGGGAGAAAACAGTTAAGTGTCAAATCAAGCATAGAGATAGGACAACATTCCAACACCAAGGGGCAGATTTATTAAGGGTCGAGGGGAAACTTCAAATTTTCTACATTTTTTTTGGTCAAAACTCTCAAATCCGAATTGTGAATTATCCTAACTCGATTCGAGTTTTAATTCAAATTTCGAGATTTATCATACTCTGGCCCTTTAAGAGCTCAAATTTGACTATTCGCCAACTAAAACCGTCCGAATTTGGGATCAATTTGCTGATTTTTGTAGCCTTCCTGAAATTTGAGTTTTTTTCGGAGAAAAAAACTTGAATCAGGTTTTTTAAATTTGAATCAAGTATTTATAATTCGAATAAAATTCGATTCGAATTCCCGAGTCTTTTAACTTCATTCGAGTGTTATTAATACATTTTGGCTAGTCGAATTTCGGATTTATGGGAGTTTGGGGGAGTTTAAAATTCGAAATTCGACCCGTGATAAATGTGCCTCTAACTATAGATAAACAATATCTTCAGCTGAATACAGGTATGGAATCCGTTATCTGGAAAAACTTTATCCAGAAAGCTCTGATTTATGGAAAGGCTGCCTTCCATTTTATCTAAATTTGTTAGATAAAACAAATTTGAACAAATTAAAATAGTACCTTGTAAGATATAATTAATCCTTATTAATCCTTATGTTTACATGATTTTCTAATAGATGTAATGTACTGTATAAGGATCCAAATTATAGAAATATCTGAAAACTCCAGGTCCCAAGCATTCTGGATAACAGGTCCCATATCTGTACCTTACTTTGTATTACATAGAAACATTAAATACAATGTGGAACATCAAGGGGTGCAGGCAAATTATTCTTCAGAATTATACAGACATTTCTGAATGAATTGCTTGTCAGCAATATCTAAAGTATCTAACTTAGGTGACCCAATAGATTTCTCACTTGACTGGAGAAGTGACTTTGGGAGGGTACTTTTCCCAACCTATAATTAATAACATGTGCATTGTTATCAAAGGACTTTTGAGACACCCGATTGCAACACCATTGTGGGAAGTGGCACAGAAGTTCTACGCCATGAGAGTAAAAATGCCATAAAACTTGAACTCAAACCCTGGTTGTTTTGCTAATGTGCAGAGCCTGGAGTCAGATTATTTAGTGCCCTTTTCATTTTCAAGTTAAAACTACAAATGCATTAGTGAACTTGGGCAGGTTTTTTTTTTTCTAATTGTTATTAAAGGGTTGGTTCACCTTTAAGTTAAATGGCCAATTCTAAGCAACTTTTCAATAGGTTTTCATTTTTTTAAATTTGTATAGGTTTTAAATTATTTGCCTTTTTCTTCTGACCAGCTTTCAAATGGAGGTCACTGGCCCCATCTAAAAACAAATGCTCTGTAAGGCTACATATTTAGGGTAATTTGGACCCTAGCGACCAGATGGCTGAACTTGCAAACTGGAGAGCTGCTGAATAAAAAGCTAAATAACTCAAAAACCACAAATAATAAAAAAACAAAAAAAACAATTGCAAATAGTCTCAGAATATCACTCTCTCACTCTCATACTAAGGGGCAAATTTACTTATGGTTGAATATCGAGGGTTAATTAACCCTCGATATTCGACTGCCGAATTGAAATCCTTCGACTTCGAATATCGAAGTCGTAGGATTTACATGAATGCGTTCAATCGAACGATTAAATCCTTTGAATCGTTTCATTCGAAGGATTTTAATCCATCGATCGAACGATTTTTCTTCGACCAAAAAAAGATAGCAAAGCCTATGGGGACCTTCCCCATAGGCTAACATTGACTTCGGTAGCTTTTAGGTGGCGAACTAGGGGGTCGAAGTTTTTTTTCAAAGAGACAGTACTTCGATTATTGAATGGTCGAATAGTCGAACGATTTTTAGTTAGAATCGTTCGATTCGAAGTAGAAGTCGTAGTCGAAGGTCGAAGTAGCCCATTCGATGGTCGAAGTAGCCAAAAAAAACATTCAAAATGCGAAGTTTTTTTTATTCTATTCCTTCACTCGAGCTAAGTAAATGGGCCCCTAAAAGTTAACCCAATGGTGAACAACCCCTTTATAAAATGATTATTATAAACATACCTCTCCTTTCAGGTTAATGTATAAATAGTTGTGCATGGTAAATATATAGGGAATAATGCACCCCTGTTACAAATGACGGTATTATAAGACACCTAAGAGCTTTATCAAGGTCATGGAATTTCAAGGTGACTTCTTATACAGGCAGTCCACGGGTTACGTACGAGATAGAGTCTGTAGGTTTGCTCTCAAGTTGAATTTGTATTTTAGTTGAAACATATACATTTACTTATTCAATGCTGTAATAGCCTGTAAGTGTGCGTTGTACGTAAGTCTGATGTATGTAACTCAAGGACTCCCTGTAATACAAAGGTTTCCAGCAAGTCATATGACAGAAATTACATCAGTAAACACAAATTATAACTGATGACATCATTAATCATTAATAAGCACCGATTATAACTGATGACATCACTAAGCACTTATAATGGATGACATCACTAAGCACTATTATCTATTACTATGTCATTTACAGGACATTCATGGCTTGTGTGTATTACATATATATAAGGGGTCATGTTTACAGTGCTACGCAATATGTTGACGCAATATAAATACATGTTAATAATAATAATAATAATGTTCAATGTTATTGTGGTCACTGGGGGGAGTTGCGTCTGGCACTGAACATTTTCTGTGTCCAGCTGTTTTCATGTCCAGCACTCACCATAACAATGATGTCTGCATGACATTCTTTAGACACAAGCGCACTGCACCCTTTGACACAGACCACTGTGTGAACCGTGGAGCAACGGCCTTTGCAGGTGGCAGTAAACACTGAGTTTGACTGCGTCAGTACTAGTATTACACTGAGTTTGTAACAGGAGGCAGGATGGGTCGAACAACTATAAGGTCATAAATAATGCAGTATATACAGATACACAAGCAGGTTTATTTTTCTTTTACAATAAATGACCACATGGAGCTACAAGTCCAAATTCTTAGTTTTAAATTTGGAACCTCATTATTATGTACAGGTATATAACCTGAATGCTTGAGGCCTGGGGTTTTTTCAGATAAGGGGTCTTTCTGTAATTTGATCACCATATTGTTAGTGTACAGGTATGTATCCGTTATCCAGAAAGCTCAGAATTACGGAAAAGCCATCTCCCATAGACTCCATTTTAGCCAAATATTTCAATTTTTTTTTCTTTTCTCTGTAATAATAAAACAGCAACTTGTACTTGATCCCAACAGATATAATTAATCCTTATTGGATGCAAAACCAGCCTATTGGGTTTATTTAATGTTCACATCAATTTCAAGTAGACATAAGGTATGAAGATCCAAATTACAGAAAGATCCATTATCCGGAAAACCCCAGGTCCCAAGCTTTCTGGATGACAGTTCCCATACCTATACTAAAAATATATTTAAACATTATACAAACCCAGTAGGTTATGCCATCAAAATGAATTCATGCAGCTTAGTTACTATCAAGTACAAGGTACTGTTTCATTATTACAGAAAAAAGGAAACATTCCTTAAAATTTTTAATACAGATCCTATACCTATATTTATAAAGCACAAATATATTGAGCAGTGGTGAACATTACATAGGTGCATATAGAAATCGAACATACAGATAGCAAACAAATATTGGCAGATACTAGAGATAAAGAGGTCCCTCCCTGCTCAGTAGAGCTTACAATCTAAATTACAGCTAAGTCCCTCTTTTTGCAGAATAATTCACCTTGCCATTTTAAGGAATCATTTACGTAGTGATACTATATAAAGACTGCACGTCAGGAAGCCCTCAGGGATCTGCAGAACATTGTTCTATTTCAATAACCCCTCTAAACACATAAACTGCTGACTGAGCAGCCTAGAGCAGTGCCCAAAATTGATTTATTTGGAACATGTTCTCCTGCAGAAGCAGCACCTTGTGACCTCTCCTCCTGCCTGCTCTGTCACATTGTCAATGTAAGTAGTGATAAATGCTGGTACTTACTGTTCCTCTAGTGAGAAAACACAGTAGAAATAGATCCTATTATTCCTTGGCTTTGCCCTTAGTAGTTACTGTACTGGTACCAGTCTGGAGTTAACAGATGGAAAGGAAAAAGCAATGAACGCTGTACAACCTCAAGAATGACAATGGATTGTCCTTGCTTAATATCTGCAGAACCTGCACCGGTAACACCCACCCCTGATATCACTGGTGCTTATGACTCTGTTCCTTATGGTGCAATTGCAATGATGAGACACTTACTGGAAAGGAATGTTAAGAGTCCAAACAATTAAACAAACTTAATATGAAGAGGGAGCTGATCAAAGGGGGCGACATCCAAGCTCAGAACACATTCAAGCACTCTTATGTTGAGCCTCCTGATTCTTTATTAGAATCAAAAGTCCAAAGCACATTTCTGTTTAGAAAGGTTTATGTGAATAAATGGGGAGCTGTGAATTATGGACAGCTGCTGGGAATAAACACAGAGCTCAAATAAAGGTGGCCATAAACGTTACAATTACGATCTTTCCAGGAAAGATTGTTCGTTACAATACGTTTAGAGCTGAATTGACAGATATACAGGTAGAAACAATCGAATTCGTCCTGTAGCTGATGATTCAGCACTAACAATGGTCGATGTTTGGGTGCCTTCAAAGTCGCCCTATCAAAATTTTCCAGCCAGCTCGATCAACGAGCCGACCATTACATCTTCTGATATCTGATTTATTTGGAAGACATTTGTGTTTGCTCCTGGCAGACTGTACTTGCATCCTAAATTCAGTGTCAGACTGGGACAACAGGGGCCCACCCAAAAACCATAGACCAGGGGCCTATCCAAAAACCTTAGAGCAGGGGGCCACTCTCAATACTAGTATTCTTCCTCTCCTCACTCAACCTCTATTCTCCTAGTGTCTTTTCTTTACATATTATAATCTATTATTTAATCTATTTCACCTCTTTGTTCTCATAGAAATAGGGATTGTCTAAATCAGGGGTAGGGAACCTGCGGCTCTAGAGCCACATGCGGCTCTTCAGCCTGCTTGCTGCGGCTCAGTCTTGCACCTTTGCCTGTCAGGTCATATTTACAGCCCTCGCACCTGCTGGTGGCTTCTTGAGTGTGCGACCGTGGTAAGCATACTCAAGAAGCCGCCAGCAGGTAGAGATGGCGCAAACTGTTCGCCGGCGAACTTGTTCGCGCGAACATCGGGTGTTCGCGCTCGCCGGAAGTTCGCGAACGTCGCGCGACGTTCGCCATTTTGGGTTCGCCATTGTTGGCGCTTTTTTTTGCCCTCTCACCCCAGACCAGCAGGTACATGGCAGCCAATCAGGAAGCTCTCCCCTGGACCACTCCCCTTCCCTATAAAAACCGAAGCCCTGCAGCGTTTTTTCACTCTGCCTGTGTGTGCTGAAGAGATAGTGTAGGGAGAGAGCTGCTGCCTGTTAGTGATTTCAGGGACAGTTGAAAGTTTGCTGGCTAGTAATCGTTTTGATACTGCTCTGTTATTGGAGGGACAGAAGTCTGCAGGGGTTTGAGGGACATTTAAGCTTAGGTAGCTTTGCTGGCTAGTAATCTACCTTCTACTGCAGTGCTCTGTATGTAGCTGCAGTGGGCAGCTGTCCTGCTTCTGATCTCATCTGCTGACTGCTGCAATAACAGTAGTCCTTGTAAGGACTGCTTTTATTTATTTTTTTGTTCCAATACAGAGCAGTATCAAGCAGATTACTAGCCAGCAAACTTACTATCATCTGTCCCTGAAATCACTAACAGCTCTCCCCCTACACTATCTCTTCCAAGCACACACAGGCAGATTTTTCAGATACATTTTTGCCCTTAATCCCCCTCTGGCATGCCACTGTCCAGGTCGTTGCACCCTTTAAACAACTTTAAAATCATTTTTCTGGCCAGAAATGTCTTTTTTAGATGTTAAAGTTCGCCTTCCCATTGAAGTCTATGGGGTTCGCGAACCGTTCGCGAACCGCTCGCATTTTTGCGCAAGTTCGCGAATATGTTCGCGAACTTTTTTTCCGACGTTCGCTACATCCCTACCAGCAGGTGCGAGGGCTGTATAGACGTCCTAGGAGTGGCAAGACTGAGCCGCAGCAAGATGATTCTTCATGGTCCTTACCGCAGTCATACACTCAAGACAAGAGAGAGACGATCAGCATGGAGCTTCAGAAACAGAAGTCACATTAAACAGATAACACTAGCATTTAATAGGGCTATTCAGTGTTTAATTTTTTTCAAAGTAGCCCTGCATATACACAATGCACTTCTGTTTGTTGTATTCTGTTGTTGTAACAGTTAAAATTAAAAAAAGGTTAAAAAAGTTTATAAGCTGTGTTACGTTTTGCGGCTCCAGACTATATTTCTTTAGTGGGAGAGGGGCAAAATGGCTCTTTTGAGCGTAAAGGTTGCTGACCCCTGGTCTAAATGTTTAGAAGCAGGAGGGCCCACTGACACCTGGGCCCACCGGGAGTTTTCCTGGTATCGCTGTGGGCCTGTCCGACACTGCCTACATTGGTAGACTTTGGTGATGGCCCACTATATATATATTGACTATTAAATGGGGACATCAGTTTACCTGCCTTGGACAGCATGAATTATAGTCATTTTTTTTAATTATTTTAAATTCCAGGTATGGACAGAGGAATCTGTGGCACTAGAAGGTATGGTGGAAACTATTTGGATGAAAAAAGTCTAAAAAAGTCTACAGAGCGCAGTCCACAATATCCAAGGGCTTCACAAGCTATTGAATAGCTCCTCCAAGTCCCAACAATCTTCTGCTTATTCCTAATGGGGGTCCACTAAGTTGGTGATACCCATTACCACTATTGACATCCTTGCTATCAGCAACTATAGTTTTCCACAGCTGAGACAACCGTATACCACTCATTGTATAAATTCATATTCAATACACACACACAGCTGGTTCCAATACATATATCTAAAAAGATGAACAGATCAGAAAAATATATAATATCTGCAAGAATAACAATGTACAGTATATATATTGGTTTGTTCATAGATACATCAATATGCACTTAATATAAATACATTGGCAGGTGCAAGTAGTAGATCTCTCTGCTTACTTTTATAGGGCATTCAGATTGACAGTAAGAGAGAAGCAGACTCTGTTAAATCACATTTTATTACCAGCATAGATTACAGTAAATGCAACAAATTCAGACTAGGATTTGTCTTTGCTTTAATGGGATAAGCTAATTTGGTTCTGTGCAATTTATGTTTACTAAAGGTCAAGAGCGCTGCTGTGCTGCTCAAGGCTCTGAATAAAAGATGGTAAATATTATCTCTGGGAAATGTTGACTGCCTGTGAGTTCTACAAAGGAACATGATTATTACCTGGTAATGTGGGACAAAACTGATAATTACATTAGTGGGTGTAAATGTGGGTGGGTGCGTGATATACTGGTGGGTATTTTTGCATTAAGGACTGCATAAAACATATCACCTGCCAGTTATCAGAGACTTTTCCTAAGAAGTGACATCTATAAAAGGAAAACACCTAACACAGTAAAATTATAAAGACAGTATCATTCAAGTGAGCTATTCCACAGAGGCATGTCCATAAATAAAATATGCAGTGTAGTGCCAGGGTTGGTTTAGAAACACAACGAGCCTGGAGTTGTATCTTTCCATAGATCCATCATCCTCTAGAACCAAAAAACAATTCAGTGAGAAAAAGGTTTATCGCATGAAAAGTCATGGATCAGATTCCTTTTGAGATGCAATTTAATTCAGAAAAACTTATCTCACTGAAAACTCTAGTGAATTCTATGGGAAAAAACTGGAGCTGAATTCGGAGAACATTTTTTCTCTAAAAAATTAAATGAATCTGGTCCATAGTGGGGTAAAAAATGAGAAAAGAGTTGCTACCTTGCAGCAAAAGCTTTTTTGGGACCTTTACCACCAGTGATTACTGGCACCCTCAGTCTCCTTCCACCCATGACCCCCAATGTGCATGACTGCTCAATCTCTTGCCATAGAAAGCACAAACTTTGTCCTACAGTGTTCTTGGTTCCTTTGGTTTCCAGTGGAATATATTAACATTTCTTGCAAAATTAATATTGATTGGAATATAGTGGAACCTAGGAATGGTGCTGGAGACTCTTGTTCATAGTTTTGGATATGCATATATTGACATGTACAACTAGTGATGGGCAAATTTCTCCCGCTTCGATTCGCCGAAAAATTTGCGAGTTTCCTGCAATATTCGCAAAACAGTGAAAAATTTTGAAATCAGAAAGTTCACAAAAAAATTGTAAACGAATTTCTAATGTTTTTTTTGGCTACTTCGACAATTGAATTGGCTACTTCGACTTTGACTTCGAATTGAACGTTTCAAACTAAAAATCGTTTGACTATTCGACCATTCGATAGTCGGAGTACTGTCTCTTTAAAAAAAACTTTGACCCACTAAAACCTACCGAACCTCAATGTTAGCCTATGGGGAAGGTCCCCATAGGCTTTGTATGCTTTTTTTTGGTCGAAGAAAAATTGTTCGATCGATGGATTGAAATCGAATTGCGGTAAATCCTTCACTTCGATATTCAAAGTCGAAGGATTTAACTGTGGCAGTCGAATATCGAGGGTTAATTAACCCTCGATATTCGACCCTATGTAAATCTGCCCATCAAACTTTTTAACGAAAAAATCAAGCAATTCGAACGTTTTCACAAAAAAATCTAGCAATTCTAATGTTTTCACGGAAAAATCAAGCAATTCTAACGTTTTCACTAAAATAGAGCAATTTGAACGTTTTCACAAAAAAAATCGCAATTCGAACGTTTTCACAAAAAAATCTAGCAATTCGACCGGTTTCATGAAAAAATCAAGCAATTCTAACGTTTTCACTAAAAAATCTAATAATTCGAACATTTTCATGGAAAAATTAGAAATTGACGCTAGCGAATTTTCACTGGCGAATGTTCGCAGGAGATTCGCAAATTTATTTGCCGGCGGCAAAACACGGAAATTTGCCGCAAATTTGTGCCAGGCTAATTAATTCTCCCATCACTATGTACAACCTTTTATGTCACTGGTTTACAGTCTTGTAGAGCAGGTAGCTGCTATTTCCTCCATATTTACATCCGAAGTTACGAATTTTCATTTGTAATATAATAGCTAAACCTTTGCCCCCACCCAATACTATTGGTTACTTTGTATGCTATGGCTGCCAGGCATGTGACACCCCTAACTCCATTCTAAATATGATTCATATATCATTTTATAGTATATATTCTACATGTTGCATAATTAGTAATGAAGTTCTCCGGTTAAAACATTTATTTCAGGCATAGGGTAACACAAAGCCATTATTTAACCAACTCTGTGTCATACAACTATCGTATGACTGGGGCATGACTGACCATCTCCCAGTCAAGAAACTGTGGTGTCTATTGTGTTTGTGTAAGACTAGCAAATAAGTGCCGAGAAAGAGATATGTGGGTTATGTAATAGTGAGTAAGTTTCTCTTGTCCAGTGATCAAGAACAGCCAATTGGCAGTCAGGTTGTACTGGTCCAGAGGAATTATTATCAATGATTGGACATCTGATTGGTTGGCATCAGTTACTGAACTGGGGCAAACTTGTCTCTTGTTACTTATTATGATTCTTTGCTTTTTACTCTCTTTATGGATTCAATAAACCTTCCCCAACCTAGGCATATGAAAGGCAACTCTAACTGCAGTGGATTCTAACACAAAGAAGGAGTCCCATTGAAGTCTATTTTAACAAGGAAAGCAATAAACTAATAGCATTTATATTTACCTAATGAGCCTTTGAGAGTTTGACTTCCTCAGTGGTGCAATCAATTACTTATTTTATGCATTTATACTGTACATATATACACCACGCTCTTCCTCCCCTTTCCCTTCTTTGCATGGAACCACATTTAGTTGGTTAATATTCATTTGCATTTGTGGCTTAATTAAGAATGTAATCATTTAAAAACCCATAGTCCAGAAAGCTCATAATTTTGGAAAGGCCATCTCCAATAGACTCAATTTCATCCAAATAATCCAAATTTTTTAAAATGATTTCCTTTTTCACTGTAATAATAAAACAGTAGCTTGTACTTGATCCCAACTAAGATATAATTAATCCTTATTGGAAGCAAAACCAGACTATTGGGTTTATTTAATGTTTTCATGATTTTCTAGTAGATTTAAGGCATGAAGATCCAAATTATAGAACGATCCATTATCCAGAAAACCTCATGTCCCAAGCATTCTGGATAACAGGTCCATACCTGTATTAGTATCACCACTATATATCATTCAGTTTATCATGTTATCGTATAGCTGAACCCTCACTCACATATTGAGGTCAGTTGCCTTGAGCCTATTTCTATTTTTTCCTTACCATTCCAATTTTATCCCATCTCCTTGGCTCTACCATTGAGGTTCATTTCTACATCAATATACCGCATGGCGATTATACGCAATCACACTAATGCAACATATTGTTAGATTTCCAAAACTTCTATTACAATGGGATACCTCTATATAATTTAATATATTTCAGTATAAACAGAAGGCCTGTAAATTACCCCGAAGCCCATAGAAATGAAATGCGTTCTTATGTTTTGTATGACAGGCATATGATATCATCTCCAACTTGCAATATGTTGTTTATTTTTAGTAAAGTCACCATTTTAACAAGGTGAAAAATAATTCTTTCTATAGCCCGACACAAATACATAAGAACAAGAAACTTGTTTCAGTACTGTGTATTATTGTGCAATACTGTGCATGGTATTTGGATTATGATAGCAATACTTAATGCCGTTGTCACACCTGTCTTACCCAGTTGAGCAGGTACTGCCAGGAAGTCACAGCAATGACTATAAAGTACATGTGTATATACATTAATCATACTTCCTGCCCAGCCTTAGAAACACTGTCATGCTGTAGTTCTACATACTGTACCGGAAGCAATTAATGGAAATGATGGTGTTCTTATAATCCATGAATAAACCTAATATAATTATTAGAGGTTGACTTGTATCTATGAATGGTGGACACTATGTTAATTTGGTAGGAAACATATATGTTCATAAGAAAACCAGTAATTGGAAGGATTAGGAATTTTTGTGGATAACAAGATGTGTAACTCTAGGCAGTGCTAATTCGTGGCTAATGAAGCAAATAACATACATAACTCAAGGGATGAAAACATAGTTTTGCCTCTTTATAGGTCCCTAGTAAGGCCTCATCTTGAGTATGCAGTTCAGTTTTGGACTCCAGTCCTTAAAAAGGATATAAATTAACCTGAGGGAGTACAGAGACGTGCACCTAAACTGGTTAAAAGGGCAAGGTTGGTTTGTTTTCTCAGGAGAAAGGCACATGATTCCTCTTTACAGGTACATTGGAAGAATTATAGACAGATAGCAGGGGATCTTTTTTTCCCATAAAAAGGACCAACACACCAGAAGCTACCTCTTTAGATTTGAGGAAAGAATTGTATATGATGCAGCATAAGTGGCTCTTCACAGTGAGGGGAGTGAAGTTGGGGAATGCCGATATGGGGTATGTTACCCTCCCATTTAGACTGTAAGCCCTATGGGGTAGGGTCCTCCAGGCTTTTGTTTCCTTGACACTGAGCACTTCATCTGTATTGAAATTATATTTTATATTTATGTAATTTGTATTTCTAATAATGAACGCATTGTAACTTTTAATTCAATGACCCCTTGTTTGTCACTGCTAATTTATTGGTTTGCTATACAGTGCTGTGCCCTCAAGGAGCGCTATACAAATAAAAATATAAATACATACATACATGGGTGATGTTGTAATGGCAGATTTTATTAATGCCTTTAAGAAGGGCTTGGATGATTTCTTAAAAAAGCATAATATCCACGGCTACTCTGATCTTAAAGGAACAGTAACAACAAATAATCGAAGTGTCTCAAAGGAATGACAATGTAATGTACTATTGCCCTGCACTGGTAAAACTGCTGTGTTTGCTTCACAATCACACCTATAGTTTATATAAACAAACTGCGGTGTAGCCATGGGGCAGCCATTCAAGCACAGGTTACACAGTAGATAACAGATAAGTATTACTATAGTTTACATAAACAAGCTGCTGTGTAGCAATGGGGCAGCCATTCAAGTACAGGTTACACAGTAGATAACAGATAAGTATTACTATAGTTTACATAAACAAGCTGCTGTGTAGCCATGGGGCAGCCATTCAAGCACAGGATACACAGTAGATAACAGATAAGTGCTGAAGAATCCCATTGTATACTACAGAACTTATCTTTTATCTCCTGTGCATCCTGTGCCTTTTCTCCTTTTTCAGCTTTGAATGGCTGCCCCCATGGCTACACAGCAGCTTGTTTATATAAACTATAATAATGTTTTTGAAGCAAACAATCTGTTTTACAAGTGCAGCACAACTTACTTTACTTACTTTAAAAAACATAATTTTTTTTGGTGTTACTGTTCCTTTAAGACCTACATTTAGTTTAGTATAGGTATTGGTATATTCGTTATATACATGTGAGTGTATTATATAGATAGGTCAGTATTAACACACTGGGGGTCAGTCGGCGGGGTTGAACTTAATAGACTTTTGTCTAGTCTCAACTCTTATTTGCTAATAAACTATGTATTGTAAACTTACTACAGTAGAATGTCCACAAACTACCAGTTTGTAACGTCTCAGATTTTGCAGTGTTGGTGTCGCACACAAACAGAACATTTTGCATATGCAAATTAGGAGTGGGAGGGGGAATTTTTTTTTACTTCCTTGTTTTGTGACAAAAGGTCACTTGATTTCCCTCGCCGCCCCTAATTTGCACATGCAAATTAGGATTCAGATTCAGGTTTTCAGCTGCAGGTTTCTTGACTATTTAAGAGCAGAGGTGCCTACACTGACTTTTACTGAGACCTTCACTGAAGTAAAGGTAAGTTTTATTAGGTTTTCCTTCAATAGTTTATTGGCTGTTGTTATAAGTTATACCCACACAATGGCAGTTGCGGTGGCAGGACCGCAAAATGACGCCTCTCTTCTATTCAGCAGAATTAATGCTGACAATTGCGCAAGGTAGAGAGAAGGCAATTATTGACTTAGATTACATTACTGCTACTGCTTCCAGTTATTTACTCTGTGGGGAAAATGAAAGCAAATTATACCTGTCAATACTTTGCCATTTTCTCTGCCCCCTTGCTTTCCCCCTCACTTTGCAGATGTAACCCTTTCTTAGGCAAAACACCCTCTCTCACCTGAGCCCCCACAATGAATAGAGGAAGAGTTAGATGCTTCTGAACTATACTAGTACTGTATAAAATGAGTAGGCTACAGTCATCCTTAACCAAATAGAATATTTATTGCACAGCGCAAAAATAATTCCCTGAGTACAACAATGGATGCAACAATTAGTTTAAGTGATGTAGGAAAAGGTTACACAGAATGCAGTCGGTCTAACACCAACACAGTTGGGAGCTAGAACATGTGAATATCAGTCTCACCCCTCCATGTAATAAATATCCTCCATCAGAAGCCTATTGGGGATAACACTAGAGATGTTAACCTGGATAATAGCAATTTTGGGGGATCTTTGGCATGTACAGCCAAATATGAAGTCACAAGTTCCTCAAACTCAAATGGGAAATTGAAAAAAACAGGGGAATGGCCTATAATGTCAGAAGTGCAGGGTACTTGATATCACTGCAAGACTACCATTAGCCTTTCCAAACTGTGGTCCCTACACTTAAGTGGGTCTCACCTCACTCTACTCTCCTTCATGGAGCTCAACACAGGTCTTTGTAAGGTGCCCTGGCTAACATGCAACTCCTGTGAGAGTGCTATTTCAGAAACTGCTGTTACATCATTCATGGGGTCTGTCACGGTAGGCACCCAACACCAGAACAAATGCCAAGCACCCTGGTCTCTACTCCTGCTTCATCTGTAGTGTGACTGGCTTTGGCTTCAGGAGGAGCCCTCAGCTACTTGGATGCCACCAGGATTTAACAAGAGGTGCAAGGCTAGAGGTTCTGGATAGGCAGAGGGGCATGACTGTTAGCTAGAGTCTTTTAGGCCAAAGGTGACGGTACAAGGCGTTAGGCAATAGAGTAGTCAGATCAGGCCGGGTCGGGGCAGGCAGAGAATAAACGTAGTCAGGCAGGCAAGGGTCAAACCAGGAAGTCAATCAGAGGGTTAAGCAGAAGAGGTAGTCGGTATTCAGGCAAGGGTCAGGATCCAGAGGTCAGAATAGTTAAAAGCCAGGCAGGGGTCACAACAGGAATCAAACAGGTTCAAAACAGGATAGCAAAAGCTCAGAAAGCACCAGGAACAAACTCCTATAACGGGCAATGTGTAAAAAAAATGTACCTTTAAGTACTTTTAAATTTCGTGCCATTGCTCTGTGCCTTTAAGGAAACGGGCGCAGCACACTGTAATGGCGGGCATCCCCGCTTTGAGTGCGACGGGCGCCCCCGCCGACCCCCATGAACCCCACCAGGGTAAGATTTTATTACAGGGTCCCTGTTCCCCAACTTCTCTAAAGATGCTGATCTCTGTAGGGTCCAAACTTGATACTGGGGCCTTATACTCTAGGCGCCCAGCCCTGCTTGCAATCACGGGTTGATGATTTAAAGGGATATCAAAAAGATATTTGACTATTCAAATCACAAAATGTTAATGAATGGGGAAGTATCTTAGGCTGTTGGAGTCCCCTCTTGATTCCATAGTCCGATATTTGACAAATCTGCGCTTTCCATTTATCCCTTTCAGTATGTTAGACAACACCGATACATCTTCTGTGCCACCAGCTACAAGTCTATGGCACATGTGACAGTGACAAGCAGACCTGCTTACGAATACTAGAGATTATTGTTTCTGCTCAGTGTCCAACTGTCAGCACCAGTGTCTGCCATAGTCAGAGCATTAATCATTTATCAGAAAGCTCAGACAGGCCAATAGCAGTCTTGATTGAAATAAAAGCCTATTTGTTAAATTCCTGTATTTTAATAAATGACTGCGAGATGACCTAGACATAAACAAACAAGCCAAGGAATATCAAAATGAAAAATTGGTATTCTGATGCCTTTGAATTTTCTTCATGACTTCTTGCCCACAATAAGTGGTTGCCTCTGAATAGAAGGGAATGTTACACAGACACTACAAGCTAGTAAGACATGAGAATGGTTAAAGGAGAAGGAAAGGCTAAAATTAAGTAAGCTTTATCAGAAAGGTACATTCAAATACACCAGTAAACCTCAAAGTAATATTGCTCTGAGCCCTATGTCAAAAGAAACACAGCATTTCTATTCTTCTATTGTGTACACATGGGCTCCTGTATCAGACTTCCTGTTTTCAGCATAAATCTCCAGGGCTAGGGCTTGCACATGCTCAGTTTGCTCCTCTCTCCTACCCTTCCCTTTTCCCTCCTCCCCTCCGTGCTGTAATCTGAGCCTAGAGCTATGAGTGAGCAGGGAGAGATTCAGGCAGGAAGGGATGTCACACCAAACTAATATGGCAGCTGCTATACTAAACAAACAGAGAGGGATTCTAGAGCTGTTTACTCAGTATGGTTAAGCATTCTACAGTATATATATAGTCTTATAGCTTATCAATTGGTAATAAATTGCTTCGGCAGCTTTCCTTCTGCCTTAAAGCAGGCCCAAACTAGCAATTTGGATACTATGGAAAATGTAAAATGGATTACTATAAGCTGCCATAGACCTGTGCTTGTGTGGGCTTCCCTACACTACAATTAGGTGAAAAAAGACATTTCTCAGTAGGCATGAAAGGAACTCTATAGCTACCTACATAAACTCACTGCTTAATGGCAGTCCCACTGCATTTTGCTTGATGAGCAATATCTCCTTGGTGAAGTGCAAGACTGCTTACTGTCACACTGAACAATGTATCACTGTTTCTTAGTGCCTGTTGAACAAGTTTTACTGCTCCCACACTTACATAATAGATGAGGTTGAAAAAGACATTTATCAAGTTCAGCTTCTAATTGATCCACAGGAAGGTGAAAAAAATATTCTAAAGGTTTGGAAGCTCTAAATGGCTCCTTCTTAACTCCAATGCAGCAAATGGACCTAGCATCAGCCTGGGGCTACCACCTCAGGGGCCCTCACATAACCCCAGGGTCCCCCACCTCAGACCTGGAGAACTACTCACTCACTTCCCCCTGTGCATTCCTGTTCCCTTGCACCCGTGATCCAGGAGGGGTAAGGGAGAGGACCAGACTGGCAATTGGGTGGGTGACGGGAACTTATCTGGATCTACAGGGCCCACTAGTTTTTTTCCCAATTTCCTGCCAGTCCAGTCCAATCCTGATTGGACCAATCCCCAGTTTAAGGTGGCCATACACGGCCATACACGGCCGATAAAAGCTGCCGACAGACTGAGTGTATGGGGCCCCCCGACGAGCTTCCCCGATAGAGATCTGGCCGAAAATCGGCCAGATCTCGATCGGACGTGGACTAAAAATCCCATCGGATCGCAGCCGCATCTGTTCGTTGATGCGGCCCCGCAATCCGACCGCCCATTACCATTTGTTAGGATCCGATCGTTGGGCCCTAGGGTGGGCATATCGGGGAGAGATCCGCTTGTTTGGCGACATCTCCAAACGAGTGGATTTCTCGTGTATGGCCACCTTTAGCCTTCTACTAATGGTTATTATAACAGCTTCCTTATATCCAATTCAAGGAGCTACCCATTGCACTCATTGCCAATAAAACTAAACTGGAAAAAAATATTACAACTTCACAGTTATTACTGTAGAAATAAAATGAAAATCTTTCTGTACATTCAGATGAAACCTATTTTTTTTTAATTAAAGGGGTTGTTCACCTTTACATTTTTCATGCTGTAGCAAGTGATATTCTGAGACAATCTGCCATTGTTTTTCATTTTATATTATTTGTATTTTTTTTTTGTTATTCAGCTTTTTATTCAGCTGGCTGCTCTCCAGTTTGCAATTTCAGCAATATGGTTGCTAGGATTCAAATTACCCTAGCAACCATGAATTGATTTAAACTGGACTGGAATATGAATATGAAATAGAAAGGCGACTAATAAAAATTAGCAATAACAGATACATCTGTAGCCTTACAGAGCATTTGTTTTCTAGATGGGGTCAGTGACCCCCATTTGAAAGCTGGAAAGAGTGAGAAGAAGTAGGCAAATATTCAAAAACTATAGAATATACACCAAAAAGACCAATTGAAAAGTTGCTTAGACTTGGGCATTCTGTAACATACTAAAAGCTAACGTAAAGTTGAACCTCTGCTTTGTTTACTTTACTAATGATTATATCATCCTCAGGTTCCTTTTTCTCCACTATTAACCAATGACAATTAAATGTATTTGTATCTAGCTGAAAGAAGCAGGGATTGCAGTGACATATCCCTAGAGTCTTTGCTAACTCATCTCTACATATGGAAAGCCTGCATGACTACTCCCAGGTAGAATTTGGCTCCCTGTAGCCCCATCAGGCAGGAGGATAATTACACAACACAAACAAGCAGATGAGAACTGAATAAAAATAACCCAAGATGACATTTTTACAGAATTCCCACCAATATTGATGAGGGCCATATGAATGGAGTTTTAAACATGGAAAATATATCTAATAGGAAAAATAAGGCTGGTTTTGCTTCCAATAAGTATTAATTATATCTTAGTTGGAATCAAGTACCATGTGCTACAGGTATGGGATCTGTTATCCGGAAACACGTTAGTCAGAAAGCTCTGAATTACTTTTTTTCATCGAATTTGGCTATTCTAATGTCGAAACAAAATCGAACGATCGAGCGATTAAATCCTACGAATCTAACGATTCGAACGATTTTATCGTACGATCGAACAATTTTTACTTCGACTTCAAAAACATAGAAAAATGCTGTAGAAGGTCCCCATAGGCTAACATAGCACTTCGGCAGGTTTAATTTGGTGAAGTATTGAAGTCGAAGTTTTTTTAAAGAGACAGTGCTTCGATTATTGAATAGTCAAACAATTTTTACTTCGAAACGAATTCGAAGTAAATTCGAAGTCGTAGAATCCTATTCGATGGTCGATGTATCCAAAAAATTACTTTGAATTTCGATTTTTTTTTACTTAGAAAATTCCCTCGAATTCACTTTGACCCTTGATAAATCTGCCCCTTAAAGATCTCTTAACCCGGGAAACCCCAGGTCCCGAGCATTCTGGATAACAGGCCCCATACTTGTAATAAACATATATATTATACAAAAGAGCTTCTTCCTATTAAAAGCATTGAGAGATTTAAGAGAGTTATTATATTTGGCTTAGCTCCCGAGAGAATGGAATTTTGCAAATTGTTATCCATTGAGAGATTAGTTCCAGTATAGTTACATATAGTCAGAATATTTCTAGTATAGTAATACTGCAAGGAGCCTTTTGTGAATGTCAAGTGATTCACTCATAAGTCTCGAGTGCTTTTAATACTAGATGTTTATTTCTCACAGCTGGCACCCAGCAAGATCCTTTACTTACGCAAGTGCTCATTGAATTCGAAAATTTGTAGAAGAAAGTCATGAAATGTAAATGACATATTTTGCTTGAGGTTGTGTAATGCTTCATTGGGTGTGTGTGTGTATATATTGTATGTTTGATGGCAGCTGCCTGATGTGCTTTATTTGTGCAATTGTCACATACTGGTTGTGTAAATTGTCAAGGTCAGGGTTTTGTTTTTTCTGGAGAATAAAGACTTGCCAGGGGACATGATTACACTTTACAAGTACATTAGAGGGCATTATAGACAAATAGCAGGGAATCTTTTTTCCCATAGAAAAGATCAATGAGCCAAAGGTCACCCCTTTAAACTAGAGGAACAGAACTTTCATTTGAAGCAGCGTAGAGGGTCCTTCAGGGTGAGGACAATGAGGTTGTGAAATGTAATGGCTGATTCTGTTAATGTGCCTTTATGATTCCTTGGACAAACATAATATCCAAGACTACAGTGATCTTAAGATCTACAGTTAGTATAGATATTCAGGGCCGCCATTAGAAATCACGGGGCCCCGTACAACAAAATTTTTGGGGCCCCCTGGGCCCCGCCCACACTGACGACCAAGCTCCACCCCATTTCCCGCCCACTCCACATCGCAGTTAAAAGACCACACAGACATCAGCGCTAAAAAAGTAACCCCCCCCACACAAGTTGTAAAAAGCTATTGATGGTCAGGGCCCCCTTATAAAAAATTGGGGCCCCAAAAAAAAAAAATTAAATTTTTTTTTTTTTAAAAAAAAAAAACATTGGTGGCAGGGGCCCCCTTATAAGTTAAAAAAAACTTGGGGCCCCAACAAAAAAAATGTAAAAAAAAATAAACAAACATTGGTGGCAGGGGCCCCCTTATAAGTTAAAAACAAATTGGGGCCCCAAAAAAAAATTAAAAAAAAAAAAAAAAATTTTTTTGAAAAAAAAAAAAACATTGGCGTCAGGGGCCCCCTTATAAGTTAAAAACAAATTGGGGCCCCAAAAAAAAATTTAAAAAAAAAAAAAAATTTTTTGAAAAAAAAAAAAACATTGGCGGCAGGGGCCCCCTTATAAGTTAAAAACAAATTGGGGCCCCAAAAAAAAATTTGAAAAAAAAAATTTTTTTTTGAAAAAAAAAAAACAAAAACATTGGCGGCAGGGGCCCCCTTACAAGTTAAAAACAAATTGGGGCCCCAAAAAAAAATTTAAAAAAAAAAAAAAATTTTTTTGAAAAAAAAAAAACATTGGCGTCAGGGGCCCCTTACGAGTTAAAAAAAAAATTGGGGCCCCAAAAAAACATGTTTTAAAAAAAAAGATTGGTTGCAGGGGCCTATAGAATATTAAAATAATACATTGGTGGCCAGGAGATTAAAAAAAAAAAAATACACAAACTGGTGTTCAGTAGAATTGAACTCACGGCTTCAGTACTTCAACTTCACCTCCTTTCGTGACTTCGGGTCTTTTCACTGCTTCAGGACTTCAGCTTCGGCTGTTTTCGTGACTTCGGGTCTTTGCGCTGCTTCAGGACTTCGGCTTCGGCTGTTTTCGTGACTTCGGCTTTTTCCGTGACTTCGGGTCTTTTCGGCGCATCGGCTTCGGCTTTTCGGCACTTCCGCATTCGGCAGCACAGAGGCAAGACGTACGGCTCGGGCGCTCGTAAGGGGGGCCCGGATCTTCAAAAAATGCAGCGCTGCCGGGCCCCCCTTCATGCCCGGGCCCGGTACGCTTGTCCCCCCTGTCCCCACCTGATGGCGGCCCTGTAGATATTAGTGAGTGTATATATAGGTATATGTAAGTATAATATGTGTATATACAGCATGTGCAATGGGGTTTCATTTGGAAGGGATTGAATTTGGTGGATTTTGGTCTTTTTTTCAACACAAATAGATATAGAAATGTTTTGCTTCAGACGATCACGTTCCTATAAAAATCATAGGTACGTGTCCATATCAAGGAGGTGCTGCACACCGAATATTTTCCTCTAAAAGCCGCCTTCAAAGCCTCTCTGCAAACCTTTGTGAAGCCAACCCTCTGACTCTGCTAACGGATCTTCTATGTTGTTTCAATGACGCTGGGCTGGGGGCGGAGCGATCCTTCTGTAGGCTGAAGTTCTGTTTTCATTCATAATTAACCTATGGAAGAATCACGCCGCCCCCAGCCCAGCATCACTGAAACAAGCAGAAGATCCTTTACTTGCAGTCGGAGGGTCGGCTTGACAAAGGTTTGCAGGGCTGGGGGGCTTTTAGAGGGAAAATATTCAGCATGCAGCACCTCCTTGATATGGACACGTTCCTTTAATTTTATAGGAGTGTGTCAGTATCGATTTAAATAACGGGCATTCAAAATAGATTTTACCTTTCTAAACTCAAGTCCTATAAATAGCGGCGGATTTAAAATTGCTGCATCCGTAGACCCCCCGCTCGCACCAACCCTTGATCTCACCTCCTCTGCCCGCTCTGGTGCCTCTGGCTTCCTTTGGGAACTGGGCAGTCAGGAGATTTTAACCACTGTCAAAATCTCCCACCCAGTCCCTGTGGAGATGCAGCCAGTGGGCGTCATACCACCCCCCCCCAATGTTTGCCACTCTAGGCCCGGCCCTTTGTGGCCTGCCCACAAATCCGGGCCTTCTTAGGGTAACGGCACACCTGGAGATTCGGGGAGATTCAGTCGGCCGGCGACTTATCACCTCTTCTTTGGGGCGACTAATATCCACGAGCGGCTTCCGCCTGGTTGAATGTGAAATCGTTTGCGGCGCTTAGTTTTCCGAAGTCGCCCGAAGGTGCTTCAGGAGGAAACTTCAAGCGACTTTGGAAAGCGAAGCGCCACAAGTTCATTGCCGCAGGTAATTTTTAATTTTAGCAGGAGGAAGGCAGGGGGAAGGCAGTTTGGGGAGACTGTAGCCCCGAAGAAGAGGCGATTAGTTGCCAGGCGACTAAATCTCCCCAAATCTGCCAGTGTGCCCCTGCCCTTATGAAGCTTCTTTATTGTCTTTCATCTTTGACAAAGCCTGCAAGTGGTAGGCGAAACGCATGTCAGGCGGTATTTTTAATTTCGTTGAGGCAGGGTGCCGCACAGTTGACATAACTTGGGGCAGTGTTAACTTCACGGATTGGGTGGGGATACCTTGTGGGTGAAGCGGTTGGTTTGGTCCGCGGATCCGTACATTAGAATATCGCACAACAGAAGGTTTCCGGTGCCACAATGAACTTGCTGCCGTCCGATGCCTGAGGCACATTTGTGTTCGGCAGATAGTCAGTGCTAGCTTTCAGCAATTCGCCGCTAGTTGATGCCTGAGATTAAATAAAGGGCAGCGACAACCCCAAAAATCGGGAGGGGACTCTCGGAGGGTGAAGGGGTGGTTACGTTTGCGGACCCTAATGTGAGAGTAATAATCCGCTGACAAACATTGCCTACAATTGTGATTGGCAAAAAAGCAGTGCTAGTTGCTAGGGATGGGCGAATTTGACCCGTTTCGTTTCGCCAAAAATTCACCGCCGCCGAAATGTCGCCGATGACCATTAAAGTCTATGGGCATCAAAAAAAATTTGTAATTTGTATTTTTACGCACGACACCATACAAGTCTATGGGCGTCATTTCCGCGGCAAAACAATTCGCCCATCCCTACTAGCTGGAGCATTTGGTTGTCGGTCGGTGCCTGAGGCACAATTAGGACCGCAAGATAGGCAGATTTAAGCTATATTCACAGCACTATGCTGCAATTTGGTGCCTGAGGCACCATATAGATCGATATGTAGGCATTTCACCTACTTACAAGGCAGGATATCACAGTTTGAGATACAGCTTTGGCAGGAAGTCACTCTATGTGGATGACGAGGCGTACGTAATTCAAGTCCTTCACAAGTTGCGACCAAGCAACTCTATCCCTTTGAAACTTGAATGTAGTTCTATCACACCCTCAGGGCATCCACCCACTGCCTCCTGTCAGTCCGTCCCCCTGTCCTCTGCCTTTGTTTTAATAATAATTAATGTCTTTCATCTTCTTTACTGCAGAATTGTGGAGATAGAGATAAGTAGAATTATTTCAGCACAGCACCTTGTGGTTAAAAAATGCCTGTATTCGAATTCTCATGGCAGACACGTCCTACTCGGGGCTCATTTCATACACAATGAATTTGCTTTTTAGCATTATATGATGAAGCTTATATGGGGAGGCACATTTATCATCATAGGGTCACATTTTACCGACCTGAAAACTCAAAACGAATTTGATTCGAATTAGTGAGTGTATAGATATGTCTATGTAAGTATAATATGTGTATATACAGCATGTGCAATGGGGTTTCATTTGGACCCGAGAACTCGAATCAAATTAGATTCGAATTTGACCAAACTCGATTCAAGTTTTTTCTCCGGTCACTGGACCTCTCCCTTTGACTTATACAGTAATTTGGCAGGTAGGTTTTAGGTGGCAAATATTCAAATCCAAATTCTTAAAGGGCCAGAGTATGATAAATCTCGAAAATTGAATTTGATTTTTTTTAAAAAAAACTCTTATCATTTGGAAAAATAAATTCGATTTCAAATTTTCAATTTGACCAACAAATCTGCCAGAGTATGATAAATCTCCAAAATTAAATTTTTTAAAATACTCTAATCGAGTTTAAATAATTCCCTAGCTGAAAAAAAATTGAATTTTCAATTCAACTAACATATCTGCCCCCTATATGTTAATTTTTGTGATAATAGACATTATAACCATAATACTAGAAGAGTGCTAGAAATGTGTATGGCTGCCACCATTTCCATCCTTGATGGAGATGAAAGCTTTTTTTCTCCTACACAAGATCATTCCAATGCACTGCTGGTTTTGAATAAATGTACCACTGAAATAATTTTGCCATTTATTCTATCAGCAGTGAGACATTTGATGTGTGGACACCCCTGCTCAGTCAGAATAACAAGAGATGAGATTCCTATCGGAATACAAGTCTATCGATTGGTGCAAATATATCCAAATAAAGCAACTTCACGCTGTGCTGTGAATCAATGTATAATAAGAACAATTCCTTCACTTAAATGGGCAACATCTCTGCTGACAAAGGAACATCTGAAAAGGACCGGAGACCTTGAAATATTTTAATAGCATTCGGTAGTGCTGTGCAAATATTATGGGAAAACAGTTGGGGGTTATGTAATAAATGGCCCTAAATTTGCCAGGAGCAGTATCCCATAGCAACCAATATGCAGGAAGCATTTACTGGTCACCTGTATAAAAGCAAACATCGTATTGGTTTTTAAAAATCGTATTTTTAAAAAAAGCATCAGTTAATAGTGCTACTCCAGCAGAATTATGCACTGAAATCCAGTTCTCAAAAGAGCAAACAGATTTTTTTATATTTAATTTTGAAATCTGACATGGGGCTAGGCAGTTTCCCAGCTGCCTGAGTCATGTGACTTGTACCTGCACTTGGATTGAACTACTTTCTGGCAGGCTGTTATTTCTCCTACTTAATGTAACTGAATCAGTCTCAGTGGGACTTGGCTTTTACTACTGAGTGTTGTTTTTAGATCTACCAGGGAGCTGTTATCTTCTGTTAGGGAGCTGTTATCTGGTTAACTTCCTATTGTTCTGTTGTTAGGCTGCTGGGGGGGGAGGGAGGGGGTGATATCACTCCAACTTGCAGTACAGCAGTAAAGAGTGATTGAAGTTTATCAGAGCACAAGTCACATGACTGGGGGCAGCTGGGAAACTGACAATATGTCTAGCCCCATGTTAGATTTCAAAATTGAATATAAAAAAATCTGTTTGCTCTTTTGAAAAATGGATTTCAGTGAAGAAGTCTGCTGGAGCAGCACTATTAACTGATGCATTTTGAAAAATACATGTTTTCCCATGACAGTATACCTTTAAGGACTTATAACGGATATTATAATGGGAATTAAATAGGCAAGTGCTTAGCATGGTCTCCTTTTTATCTAAACAGCTTTGCAAAGGATCACAGGTGGATTAGAAGGGAACTGGATGGTGTAACTAGGTTTAAAGTGAGTGTAAGTGAGAAAGACACACATCTACCCTATATAAGGCCATATCTCCACCAGCAGCCGTGTCCTCACCGAACCTTCTCATTACTCCTGGCCTTATTCCTGGCCTATGATTACTTACAGGTAATTAGAGAGCCTTGTGCACAGACCAGTTACCATGGTGTTTATTTTTCTTTTTACCATCATGTGTTTATTAAGTGCCAAGCAAACACCAATTAGTAAGATTTTCATTCCAGTGTTTTGTTAGCCTAGGCCATTGTCTACAGGTTTATTTGTTGTCTACAGGTTTAGTATCTTGGGATCTGAGATTCCAGGGGAAACAGCAAAGCAAAAGTCAGAACACTCCTAGAAGCAAATTCAGATAGTTACCATAGAACCTTATATTCTAAGCAATTTTAGTTTTCATTTACACGCCATTCAGCGTTTCTTTATTCGCGGCTACAGAAATGCACTGAAACCTGCTGCCAAATAGTTACACCTCTAACATCCCCCGTATATAAAGAAGCTGCAGGATGCATTTCAGCAATAAAGGACAACTGGGTCATTCCTTTGCTAGGCATAAAAGCTACCCAGGCCATGGATTGGAACAAATATTTCTACTCAACAATAAATTTGCTCTTGGCAGTTCTACAGACCCACCCGTCACTGAAAGTACTGTATGATCTTTCTAACTTGGATCTAAATACTGGAAAAACACAGCGCTCAGATGTTTTTAAAGATGATGATTCAAGGAGAAGCAGAAGCCAAAATTACAGACCATAATTAAACTGGGAAAATAATTTTTAAGAGGCGTACATGCGCCTATAGAACGCATATATTATAATTCCTTTACAGCAACGCTCAGGCTGCTTAAGCAGCTTAGTGATGCTAAAATCTTGCTAGAAAATGTAATGATGGGGGATTTATTGTTTAACCCTGGTCCTATTGTGGGTCATTCTGTAGGGATGGATTGCTATGTGGGAGGGGGGAGGAGAAAATTCCTACAGGTACAGGGATATTCCCTTAGTTCAGTAGCTTCTTAAACAGTGAGCCCCAACCACCTATATCACCTAGATGTTGTTACTCTCCAACCCCTTGGATGTTGATTCCAGAGGCCTCAAAACAGGAGTTTATTTTTGAATTATAGGCTTTGAGGCAATTTTGCTTGAAAAAAAAAAAAACAGGTGTACTGCCAAACAGAGCATCATATACTGTAGGCTGCAAGTCCACATAGGGGCTACCAATAGCCAATCACAGCCCTTATTTGGCACCTCAGGGACTTTTTCATGCTTGTGTTGCTCCCCAAGTCTTTTTACATTTCCATGTAGCTCTAAAAAAGGTTTGGGACTCCTGCTCGAGACTAACCACTTTGCTTCCACAAATACTTTGACTTTCCACTGAAAAAAACAGATGAACTGCCAAACAGAGCATACTATAGGTTGCCAGTCCACATAGGGGCTATCAAATAGCCAATCACAGCACTTACTTACAAATTAGGAAAACCGGGCAGGATTCCCTATGATTGACACAGTGATCGGCCAATTGCGGGTGGCCACGACATAGCCCTGGCCCCACCCCATTACATCATGGCCCACCCCCATTACAGTATGCCCCGCCATTACACAGGCCTGAAAGGTGGCAACTCTATTTAATACCCCTATTAATTTTTTATGCTTGTGTTGTTCCCCAACACTTTTCACATTTGAATGTGGCTCACAGTAAAAAAAATTTTGGGGATCCATTTCTAAACTGTGGGCCTGCCTCTCCTGGAGCCAGGTCTGGACTGGAAGTGAAAAAAAGGCCCTGGCATTCCAAGTACACTTAGGCCCAAATAGTCCTCTGCCAGCCCACTAAATAGTGACTGTCAATGGGACCTTACAGCAGCCCCTCTGGCATTTGCCAGAACTCACAGAAGGCAAGTTTGGGCCTGCCTGGAGCCCAAAGACTGGTTAAAGTAAAATATGTGGAACATGCCTATTTGCACCCCTAGGTACTCAAGGAAGATCACACTGAAGGTTAGTTAGGGTGAGGTTTGGGGTGCTGATCTAGAGAATCTTGGAACCATGGCTGAGGCTGTAACCTTATTATAAGCAAAGAGGGACCTATACAAAACATTACACCATTCCCCTAGTCTATAAGAGCTTGAGATGGAAAGAGACAAGTTTGGGAGACTGATGTGAAATCAGAAGCTGATGTCATTTGCAAGAGGTGCACCACCACCCACAATATGTTGTTATGGTTACATCTGAAGTGAAATGCAGGTATTGTGGTTTATTAGAAAGAATCTTAAGCCATTACTAGGTGTTATTTCTAAACAACACTAAAAGCTTGCACTGCATCTTCCTTAAATGCTGAAATATATTACATAAGAGATATTCACTTCTGAGTCCAATGACCTATTTTAATGGTCACAGGACTCCTCGTTGAATTTGATTCTGTTATGGTTTATAATAGGGGACACATGATCCCTTTATATTCTATATAGGCCTATTTCTCACGCCTATATCAATTACAAAGGACACTGTTATTTGACTATAGGGACAGATTTATCGAAATTCAGGGGACACAGATGTTTTGTCAACTGACACCATTCATTAAAGCCACTTGGGTCCAAAAATCAAGGACAGGTTGATAGTTCTGATTACTAAAGGGGTCAATTACAACCACAACCACAGTTGCAGCTGCACTCAAATCTCTGCAGTTGTTACTTAAATTGACATCATTCACTCACCTTTCAGTTAACAGATAGAGGTTATAGATTTTTATATATAGTTTTTTAATTATTCGCTTTCTTCTTCTGACTCTTTTCAGCTTTCAAATGGGGGTCACTGATGGAATAAAAAAAATGCTGTAAGGCTACACATTTATTGTTATTGCTATTTTTTTTACTCTATTCAGGCCCTCTCCTATTCATATTCCAGTCAAAGCATGGTTGCTAGGGTATCTTGCACCCTAGCAACTCGATTGCTGAAATTGCAAACTGGAGAGCTGCTGGATAAAAAGCTAAATAACTTAAAAACCACAAATAATAAAAAATTAAAAACAATTGCAGAATATCACTCTCTACTTCATACTAAAAGCCAGTATGGTGGCAATCGACTCCAAGGTTTATAAAAGTAGAAGAGATAATAATGATAAGGGGCTGGTTTCACTGATGTTGGTGCCTTTGCAATAAAGTAACCTCCCAAGGATTGCATTTTTGTTGTTATTTTTTTTTACTCATCTTTCTATCCAGGCCCTCTGCTATTCTTATTCCAGTGTCTTATTCAATCGAATGCATGGTTGCTAGGGTAAAACCCACAAATAATAAAATTAGAACGCCAGTTGCAAAGGTGAGAAAAAGTGAAAGAGGTAGGCTAAAGATTATTTGATAAATCTGCCCCACAAGCGCAAGAGCAGGCTTATTCTAAACAGCTGACACATGGGAGATTTACCGTATCACGTGGCGTTATCATTAGGGAAAAGACGCAGTGGCAGCAGTAGGTCGGGGAAGATAAATGAGGGGAGAAATTTGACTCTTCAAAAGTCAAATAAAAAGCGAAAGAGAAGTAGAACTGCATTTTAAACTATACTGTAAGCTGCTTATCCTCTCAACTGCAGTCTGTCCATGTGCAGTCAGTCTGGTGTCTGTACTGTATATAAAGTGAGGCTTCTGCACATCTGCACATTGCTATTGAAAGTCTCCTTCTATTCTCTGCCCTGGTGCTTCTGACTATGCAGCACCAGCCAACTAATCATAGTGGGATACTGAGTCTTGGCTGAAGGAGAGCTGACTACTGCTATATATTTCTCATGAGTCAGAACAAGCAATGCAGAATGCAGTACAGGGCAGACAAATATTGCTTCAACAGCATTAAAACTTTATTATAAAGCATTATAACCACTGACAATTTGATTTATGTAAGTTGGAAAGATGCTTTCAATTATATATTTTTGTTTGTTCTTTAGGCAAAGTTTCCCTTTTGGGTTACATCCGTTTACATTGCATGTGTGTAGGGGTGTGATACTTTTCTAACAGATCTTCAGCCCAGCATGCGTTAATCAAGCAAAATGCAAATACATTTGCCCACCCCCAGGCACGGACATACACTGCATTCACACGGACACAATGTGCAGAGACAAACCATCTGTATAATATCAGACTTTCCTCAGTCTGATATTTTTCATTTTTTACTCAATCTGGAGCTGCATCATCCTTCTGCCCCATTGTTATCCGTGCCATTTAGTCCCTGTTCCATTGTCAAAGTCTAAGACTGTGTTTTGAATTAAAATCTAAAAAAAACATAGCATGTTCAATATATAAATACTGTACGTATATATATATATATATATATATATATATATATATATATATACATATATATATATATATATATATATATATATATATATATATATATATATATATATATATATATATATATATATATATATATAATATTTTTGCCAAGGCAGACAGAAACCCTTTGTTGCAGTTAATAGCTGCATGTTTTGTTTTCAGACAGTGTAAGACACTGAAGCAATACAATAGAATGTGGTCTTCTGAGGATAAAGGGAATATAAAACTGAACAAACATGGTTCTTTTATATCAGCCACGTGACACAGCGCTGCCATGTACAGGAGCCTTATAGATAGACACTTCTTCCCCTCGCCGTCTGCACTTAAATAACCAGATAGCGGATGCCGCAGTTTAGAAAAGGAAGACATTTGCAGAAGGCTGAATTAAGGGCAAGATCAGTCTTATATTGCCTTTAATCTCAACAACTGCAACATCACAATGAGCTTTAAACCAATGCACAGAACTGTCTCCAGTCTCAGCCTTGATTGCTTAACAACATTACACATCAGGCTTTACAGATCCCGAAGGATCTCCGTCTGTCAGACATAATTGTGGAACAAAGTAACGGACGCACAAATACACTGGCGCATGTTATCTGAGGAGCAGACAGGGGGGACATGGTTCCAAACCAACACTAGTGCATTTCAATTGTCCCTTTAAGTAGCGACCATCAGATTGTGTGGGTTTCTTCTTAAGGGATGTTCCACAGGTCACTCCCGAAATCCATAATGAATTGCAATAAAGCATGCACTGGGAGCTGGGTGACCTGAATTGCCTTCCATTAATGTCAATGTGAATCAACCCTGCGGCAAGTCACTGGCATCTAAAGTGACAGACACCCAACTAATAAAAGGACGTTACTCTAACTGCATCATATCTGGGCAGAATTAGTTGTTGTAGAGCTTTCCCTGCAATTTAAAAAAACCCTAGATTGTCCAGTTGTCTTTATAAGCCATTAACAGTCTGCAGACACATTGTACATAGTACAGGTATGGGATCTGTTATCCAGAATGCTCAGCATCTGTCGTTTTTCGGATAAGATTTGGATCTTCATATCTTAAGTCTACTAGAAAATCATTGAAACATAAAATAAACTCAATAGGCTGGTTTGCTTCGTTAAGGATTAATTATATGAGTTCGGATCAACTACAAGTTACTCTTTTCATATTATAGAGAAAAGGAAATCATTTTTTAACATTTCAATTATTTGGATAAAATCGCGTCTATAGGAAACAGACATTTCATAATTTGGAGCTTTATGGATAATGGGTTTCTGGATAACGGATCCCATACCTGTATACATTTCACCAGTATATGGGAAAAGTTGGCCATTACTGGTCACACAAGGAAGCATGTGAGCCAGATGATGAAACTGACGGAGGTCGAACACTGGAGGTCAAAGCAACAATAGCCACTGGTACCTTGCGACTCTGCCTGCAGGTGATGCGGTACTTATGGTACTTATAAAACACAGTCCAATGGGTGACAAGGTCCTGCAGGCCAGGGATTTAAGACAATATGTGGCAAGAGATAATGGGAAATAAGAAGCAGAAATCCTCTATATGATAGTATTGCCTAATGCACACACTTTGGGGGTACAACACGGATGTAACAACTGAGACTGCAGACCCTGAAGCTGCATTGGCTGGGAAGCAGAGTTTACAAGGGCCCCAACTCCTGCATAATCTCAACATATATGAAAAATGTTTAATTTTGGAAAAATGATGGTTGCCTTCCACCCCCTTTAAAGGGATTTAAATTTAATGAGGGTGGAAACAAACTTACTTACTATTATTATAAGCAGAGTATAATAATAATAATTCTGCAGCTAGACTGGGCCCCCCTAGACTGCCACAGCTCCCCCAGACTGCCTAGATCTGCAGTTTCTACAGTTATAGACAGCCTTCCTGATACAAAGCAGTGCAATGCAATGATACACACATGCATAGTGACACACAGCAGTGCCATGTCGCACACACAACATAGGGACATAGGAGGGTACTCACTGTGCAAGCAGGCTCCTTCTCCAGCTGCTGTAGCAGTGCATAGAGAAAGGCAAAGAGACAGCAGGTAGGGAGGGGGCACAGAGAGGGGTGGAGCGTAGGATTATGCAGCAAAGCCAGTTATAGCCGGGGGGGAGACACAATGAATTCCACTGATACAGAAACAACAGGCTGCATTCAGCGAGCTCTGGGAGAGGAGCATAAATAAATTGCTTTTTGTCTGGGACATACAGCAGCAGCAGGATTATATCTTTTTTATTGATCAAATGAAAACAAAAAGCCATACGGCTGGCATCACCCGTTTAAATGTCCTATCGGGCAGAGGGGCATGCTGGGAGTTCTCATTCAACAAAGGCCTGAGGGCTGCAGGATGGATTTCTTGGTTTTTTTTTTTTTATCAAAAGGGAATGTTTATAAAATAATTCATGCTGACATTCCACTCCCGGGATAATTGCTCCCAGTAGATTATTGCTGTTTCTTATCGGGAAAGAAAGAAAAATGAAATCAGCATAAAATGAACAGCGTCCTACAAAAGTGTGCTCAGTACAGGGCAACGCCAATCCTGGCACAGTTTAAAGATGGTGGGGAGATTTAGTCACTTGTGATAAATATTCGCTACTGCAGGCGGTAATCTCCCTGAAGTGCCTTCCCATCGGCAAGAATGTGAATCCCTGGCGTGAAAGCATAAACATTGCTTCGGTTTTCCGAAGTCGCCCTAAGTTGCCTCACAAGGAAGCAACATGTATGCCATCCCGCTGGCTATTAACATTCTTGACAATGGGAAGTCTAGTTGCCTGCAGTAGTAAGGATTTATCATAGGCGACTAATCACCCTGTGTGCCACCACCCTAAGGAACAATATACGCTACTAAGAATTAGATTATCTATGCCTTATTACTGTGTATAAAGAATATCAATGCCTTTTTTACTGTATATAATAGCGCTGATATATTCCACAGATAATACAGATAAAATATACTCCACAGATAATACACCATTCACAGTAGTCCCTGCCACAATGTCCCATGTGTTGTTCCTACTATGGAAAGATCTATTTAACCCCCTTCCACTTCAGAAAGCCACTTCCAGGCACCAGATCTCACCATTGCTCTTTTAGGCAAAATTCTTTCTGGATTATAACACAATAGGACGGTAATGGTAGTTTTAAAGGAAGTTTGTAGGAACAGAAGACACACTGGGCAGCTAGGATAAGAAAAATAAAGCCCTGATTGGTTGCTATGGGTTATTGCACTGCTGCATTATTGCTAACTGTTGCACTAAATAAGTCTTGACTGCACAATTACGAACTGAGCCGGTAACGTCTTCACAGGAGCCAGTGGCAAAATAAAGCAAAATTAAAATAATAGGAAATGTAGGTTTTCCATTTGAAATATAAAAGTAAAGATCTAGAGATGAGTTTATATCTGCTGAGTGGGCTCTTCTTTAGGGTAGGTTTCTCTCGCTCTGCACAGGGAGGCTAATAATATCTTTAATAATCACCTACAGCAATTTGTACTCATTGCTTGTTATAATATAGCCTCGCTATCAGGGGTGCTTCGCCAATGAGGCAAGATGAGGCTCTCGCCTCAGGCAGCAGCACCCCACTAGGTACCAGGAGCGGCAAAAATGTCACTCCTGGTACTTTAAGAGCCGAATTTCCAGTTTTCAAACCGGAAATTCATCTCTTCTAGTGCAGAGAGTGCTCTCTCTCTGCGCTAGAGTCCTGGCCCTCTCTGCCACCCTGGTGGACCCCCCTGAACCCCCTCAGGTGCAAAAAGGTAAGCGCACAAGGGAGGGGGGGCAGCAACTGCTGCCTGACAGAGGGGTCAGGATAGCTCCTGCTAGCTATGTTTGATAAAAGTCCATTAATCCTATTTTATTGCACAGAACGCAATCATAAAAGCTCTTCCAGGTAGGTTTTATAGGTAAGGACTCACTGGTACCCTGTTGTACATGGAACACAGCCAGTCAGAAAGAAATGGCAATTTCTGGGCAGTATGGGAGTCTGTGGTGTAAGTAGAAGTTACTGGGCGCCACAGCAACATTTTTTTAGTGCTCTCACTCTATGGGGCAGATTTATTAAAGGGCAAAGTGGCTAATGATAGCAACCTTTCGACAGCGTTGCCACCCGCAGGGACGTTGCCAATTTACTAACAGGCGCAGGTGTCAATTCACTAGTGAACCGGACCATCGCTAGCGTTCATTCGTACTCTATCGGCAGGTGACTTTTCGCTCTGGTGAATGATCGTTGCTCTGGAAATTGCAGATTTTACTGAACCTTACTTCTTTCACCAGAGTTGACTTCGCCACCTTAGACCAGACGAAGTGCTAAAAAGCAGCAAGATCTTCCTCAATCTTCTGTCACTTACACCATATCCTGTGTGCCGAAAATACATTAAAGTTCCAAAAACTCAGGTGACTTTTCCTTTTTTGAAGCGGAATTGCCTGCAAAAGTCCTGACTTAAACTTTTTTTGGGTAACAGATTTTCTCCACACAGGGCCCCAGGCAACCCAGCCGGACACTTCGCCCCTCCGCTGTGCACAACTACGTGAGCGTACTCATGCACCTACGTGATCGCATGCATTCCCACCTACGCGAGCACACATGTGAACTGAACCACTGCTTCACCCCGTCCCCTCCCACTGACCCTCGCATCACTCACACACAGCAACAAGCCGGATTCTGAAGCCCGGACTGGGGTAGGCAGTAGTTAAAGGTACGTGCCTGGCGCCCCCCAAGCTTTGCCCCCTAGGCACGTGCCTACTCTGCCTACCCCTGGTTCCGGCCCTGTCTGCAGACATTTTATAACATATGGAACATTCATTTTACAGTGGGCTCATGTGTAGGGCATTATATTAACTCTCTTGTCTTTATTGAGGTTCCCTGGACATGTATAAGAAAAAGTGGTAACTTAAAGCATTTGCACCAATATTTATAATAAAGTACTCCATACAACTTTAAATTACCCGCCGTATGCAAATTGACATACACACAAGATCACCAGCACAAACGAATGATATTACATCTTCGCTATGAAATTCTCGCACTGATAAAGTAACGCTAGCGAAAAGACGCCAGCGTTCGGCGCCCAGGGCGCAATTTCGCATATTAGTGAATTAGGGTAGTGGTAGCGAATTTGCGCCAAACAAAGTGGTGCGATGTGTGCGAAGTGGTCGCTGGCGACAATTCACCCTTTAGTAGCTTGGTCCTTCTTAAGAATGTTGAAACTGGATGAATAAGAACCTTGACAGCCATTACTCCAGGAAGCTCCTATTTCTGAGCCTGACCTTTTGGGTCCCTTTAGTGGTGGAATACACCAGAGTACTAAACGTTACTGGCTTCCTCATTGGAGGCTCTACTAAATATCCTAATCATACTTCTCACTCTAAAGTGGCCCATTACTAATCCTGGCACTTACTTCACCCACTAAGGTTTATGTACACCCAGGCCCTTCAGCATACCACCTCCTCCAACTAGTGGGGACCAAAGAGACAGACCAAGCAGTGGCTAACTGGAAAACCCTGACACTTCTGGCCATATACTGAACTGCCAGGGAAATACTTTAAATTGGAATGGGAAATACTCCCCCCTCCCAATTGTAATCAGGCCCCACTATTAGCTGGTCAAAAAGTGTTCTAGTGTCCTATACCTGAAATATAGTTTGGCAAAACCTTTTACCCTCCTATTGTGGGAATGTAATAAACGTTGTTACCGGAAAAACTATTCTCAGTGTGAAAAGTTTTGCCTTTACGCGAACAAATTTTCCCTTGCGCAAACTTAATATAGCTTTTGCGGACTGTTTAGTGACCACTTCCGACAGTGGAAGAAATTTGCAAATTTTATATCTTGCTCCAATGCACAGTGAATGTAATTTGCTCCAAAAGATTGAGACACCTTCAAGCACTTCTTAAAAGTGCACAATTAAAATTCGCAATGAAATAACAGTTTAAGGAACCAAATTACATTACCAGGTGTGACTTTTTATTCTTATAGGGGAGAATAGTTTTTCTCTTTGCGACTTTTATTACATTCCCCCACATATGTGTTATAATCTGTATTGCACACATATAATAAATATGAATTTCTATATAAATTTGGTCCTGACTGTGTCCTCTATAATCCTGCCCACCCGACAGTCATTGGGCCTGCTGTTCATATTATTAAGCCATTGGGATAGGTGAATCAACATAGCATGTAAAGATGGTCACAAAAGGTTCAGATCCAGAATGCTGGGAGGTACAATATGCAGTTAAAATGGTCGAACTGGTTACTACGCCATCTAACTCAAATACATGGCGAAACTGCTGTCTTTCAATTGTTGGGGGCCCATTGGATCAAAAAATTCAGGATAAAAGGGGCCAATCGTATGAAGCCATATTGGAAGTCAGTAGCTTAGAATAGTTTGTATATTAATGTATTCTCCCATCTCTCTCACTCCCATAAGTGGACAATAATGATGTCAGGCAACACTCACAGAGCTTCAATAAAATCACCTTTATTTTACATCACATCAATGTGTGATCATGTCATTGTAAATAATCTTGCTGAAGACTTGCAGAATGCAAAGAGTGGGTGCCTGGAGATCAGAGTAGATTTAGAAGTAGAGATACTTGAACTAATTAACAAAGGATTATTGGATTAAGTAGATTAAAGGGCTATTGCTATATAGAGAGTAAAATACAGACTCTATCTAGTGCAGCACATACAGTAGAAGTTGTGACCCAATAGCACAGCTATTTATTGCAATGTATCGTATCAAATAAGGCTGATGATTTCCAGATAGGGGCATATTTATTAAAGGGTTTGTTCACCTTTGAGTTAGCTTTTAGTAAGCTGTAGAGAGTGATATTTTTAGACACTTTGCAATTGTTTTTTGTTTTTTTATTTTTTGTACTTTTTGAGTTATTTATCTTTTTATTCAGCAGCTCTCTAGTTTGCAGTTTCAGCATTCTGGTTCCTAGGGTCCAAATTACCAACCAGGCATTGATTTAAATAAGAGACTGGAATCTGAATAGGAGAGAGCCTGAATCAATGAGGAGTAATAAAAAGTATCAATAACAATAAATGTGTAGCCTTACAGAGCATTTGCTTTTTCAATAGGGTCAGTGACCCCCATTTGAAAGCTGAAAAGAGTCAGAAGAGTCATTTCTTAGTAAAAAAAAAAACTGTAAAAAATAAAATAAATAATGACAATAATAGATAATTAAATAGTTTCTTACAATTGGCCATTCTATTGCATACTAAAATGTAACTTGAAGGTGAACCACCACTTTAACCAGCAAGATGGTTTGGATCTGAATTAACCATATAGTACATGGATTTTATGTGACGCTGAATTTCATGGGGTGAATTAGCAACCCTGTTGGAGAGGTCAACACCAAATTTTGCACCAATTTATAATCTTCAAACAACCACCATCGTGCAAATTTGCAAAGTGCATTGGAATTTACCAAGAATAGATGTGTTTTGAGGAGAAAAGACATTATTTATTTAGTTCACTATCGACTTTTGTGACGGCAACAGAAACTACGGGCAAAAATGCAGGGACAAGTTACCCCACTATTTCTACATGGTTACAAATAAGGGGCATGTTTATCAAAGGTGAGTTATAGAGCTGGAATGAGCTCAAATATTATCTTATTTAAGAAAAAACAAATATTACAGACCCAAAATCTCGAATTCTAATTGAATTTGTGGAAACTCGAATCAAGTTTTTTTTTCTCTGAAAAAAAAACTTTATTGTGATGAAGGCTATTAAGATCTTCAAATGGGTCACTGGACTTCTGCCATCGACTTCTTCATGGACTCAGTTTTAGGTGGCATACTATCGAATTCGAGTTGTTCCAAAGCTCAAGATTATTCCCAACTTCAATTTGTGAATTTTGACAAAAATCCAACTCGAAAATTCTAATTCTTATTAACAATTCAAACCTTATTAAATCTGCCCCCAGTTTTCACCCCTCTACTTTCATCTATCCCAGAGTAAGGGAGAATATGAGATGTATGGGCTTATTTATCAAAAATAGAATTTGTGAGGTTTTAGAGTTTTTTTCTACTTTGAATTAACTCACAATTTAAAAAAAATGGGTGTTTTCTTATTTATTAAAAATCTAAATCTAAAAACTCATATAAATATAATCATGGAAAAAATCTCAAAATTAAAGAATGGCTTGAATTTTGCCTAGAACACCTATTGACTTTTACATGAACTCTCAAGCTTTTAGATGCCAAAGTTTCACATTGGATTTTTTCAAGCTTTTAGTGCTTAATAAATACCACATATTCGTGTTTTGGAAAAAAAATATTTGAGATTGTTGTTTTTTCTGCAAAAATAATTAAATCCTGGATTTTTTTTTAAATTCAAACCTTGATAAATCACCCTGTTAGGGCAGGCAGAAAATAAGTGCAATGTACAAGCAGTGAGCCGGTCAATAAAAGCAATTGCGAGTCATCACATTAATATGATAAGGAGACACAATGAAATGTTCCAAGATTATAACTGGATTAGATTCAACTGGAAATTTTGCAGAAAGAAATGTCGCTGCAAATCTCTTAAATGAAAAGGATGGCAAGTCAAATGAACAGATAATTAAATGAAATGGAAAATGTACTGTAAGTAGGGCCTGATGAGCAGCATGCATCCTCCAATTCCCTGGCATTCCAACCTAGATATGCACAGAAGCAAAAACAAATGGATTTCCTTCATTTAACTCCTCTATGTCAAGTCTGGATGGGTCTCTTACTACACTGGACAGCAGAGCTGCTTTTGTGGGGGCCTTGCAGAGCAGCAGTTGTAGATTTGAGGAGTATAGAAGGGCAGGTACAATTGAAACAAAGATATGACAGTTGCATGATTCTTTACCAACCTGCAGCTCTTTAGTTACTTCAACCTTCTGCGGTTCAAGGAATAATGGGCCACAGGTTGCAAGGTTCTGCATTACAGAATTATGAGAGTGTCGGATGAAACAAACGTAACAACAATTGCTGTCATTAGGTTTCATAGGATCGATTCCTGGAAGTGGTAGAACTTTATTTTGTTGCTTAACGGTGGAGAATGGAGTTAGCACTTAAAATGCCTGGGTAAGTGCCCTGGGAGGGCCATGAATGTACAATAAATAATATATTTGTATACTATTTTTGGTGGCCCTTGTGGAGTTGTTTGAACCTGGATGCCCTCTGGTTTCTGATGCTGGTTGATCCTCTCTCCAAGCTGAGGGTCTGGGGCTGGTGCACCTGGACCACCTTATCTACGTGGTGAGTGCTTTAGATGCTGATTCCTGTGGTTTTAAATACTTGTGTTGGATTCACACTGCCGGGTACACAGGAACCATGTACTGTATATAGAATGTGGGGATGGGCAAAATTTTCAGCCTTGTTTCACCACGGAAATGACACCCATAGACTTGAATGGCGTTGTGCGTTAAAAAAAAAAGAAAGACGTGTCAAAAAAAAAAATTGCCGCGCGTCAAAATTTTTTTGATGCCCATAGACTTTAATGGCCATTGGCGACATTTTGCAGACAGCAAATTTTTGGTGAAACTAAACGGGTCAAATTCGCCCATCCCTGAATGTGAGACACTGGGTTTATACACATTATTGGTATCTCATTAATAGTTAGTGCCTCATTTACTTGTGGAAATTTGCAATCCCAAAGGAAAGGAGTCAAGACCTTGTTCAGCCTGAACTAGAACCAGAATGTCTCCAGCAGCAGCAGCCCAGTTTATCTGTATTGTATAAGATTCACTAAGTCATTTTTCTACTCCAAGCTGGGATATTTAAAGGATCATTAACACAAAAAATTATAGTGTGTTTATGTAATGAAAATATAATGAACTGTTATTCAGCACTGGTAAAACTGGTGTTTTTGCTTCAGAAACTCTACTATAGTTTATATAAACAAGCTGCTGTGTGGCCATGGGGGCAGCCATTTAAAGCTATAATAGGAGATAAGGCACAGGATACACAGCACATAAAAGACAAGCTCTGTAGTGTACAATGGTATTTTTTAGAATGTATCTGTTTTCTATTGTGTATCCTGTGCTTGAATGGCTGCCCCTATGGCTACACAGCAGCTTGTTTATATAAACTATAGTCGTGTTTCTGAAAAGAACATTATATTGTCATTCCTTTAAATGTATATATGCATATGCCTGTCTATCCATTTGATTCTGATTCTTTAAACCGAACTTGTCTGTTCCCAGCTTTAGTTTCTTCTCCCCCATCTCTTGTTGACTTAACCCACAGCATCATGTCTGTGCCTCAAGAACCCACCGCATGGGGGAAGGAAATACAATGTGCATCTTCCCCGGCACTAATCAGATCTGAAGGGAACCAGTGATGACAAGAGGAGTCGGAGTGGGTGATTCACATGTTCCTTCTCTGCGTAGTGTTTTTAAGGAATATTTATCAGCACTGCCACCTTGTGGTTTAAAGTCGTAAGAGAGGAAACATAAAGAAAATGAAAATGGAGACATCTAAAAGACAAGTTCACTGAGCTATGGAAAGCTACTAAAATACACTTTATAAATCATAAAATATCATATCAAAAAAGACCAGTGAATCCACAAGAAGCGGAGTGCTGCCCTACCCAAAGAGATATGTGTATATATATATATATATATATATATATATATATATATATATATATATATATACAGCGCCGATTCTTGCCTAAGGGCCGCCTGAGGCGGCTCCTGCAATTCACTCTTTCGCATTAGTAAAGCTGAATTTCCGGTTTAAAAAACAGAAATTCGGCTCTTAAAGGTACCAGGAGCGGCTTTTTGCCGCCCCTGGAAACCTCTCCGGCGTGCTGCCTGAGGCGAGCGTCTCAGCACGCCTCATTGGCGACGCGCCCCTGTATATGCAAAATAGGCAGCACTCCTAGGATTTTTCAACACAAACAGTGAATATGTAGTAAAAACAGGTTTATTGTTTCCAACGTTTCAGTTCCGTATTGGAACTTTCCGAACAACATCGGCACTCACGAAAAAACAAATTGTTTAGGTGCCTGGGTGCAGGTTTCAAAAGAGTTCAATTCATGTATTAAGAAAAACCGCACTGCTCAGGTCTTTGGCAGCCTTTCTCAAAGTACAAAAAGCAAGTACATCCACCATGATAAATACCTAGTATTGGCACAAACTTCCAGTGACATCAACAGTATGAGTGAAAGTGTAGAAACATGTACCTCCCCCTTCATTCATAAATTACTCGAAACCCCCACCAGTAAGTGAACATATAATCAAACAATATAGAACCTCCTGGTATTGGTGTTAATATTATTGTGGTTACCAATCATCTGGTAACATTGTGCATTTACCACCGCTGGCTAAAATAAAGTGCCCTGTGTGTAATGTTACCTATTAACTGTGCAACATAATATAATTGCCACAATTGACGGAGATAAAATATCCTGTGCTGTGAATTGACTTTCCTCTGTGTAACATAATGTTATAATTAACAGAAATAAAGTATCAGTGTATTACCCTCCTTCTGTGTAACAAAGTGTCACCGTCTACATGTACAAATAAACCCATGTGATCCCCTCCTCAAGGCAAATCATATAAAATATCTAATGCATCTCATTAAAGTACTTTGAAGTCGTGGAGTTTTTATTTTTCATTGTTCTGTCTTTTATTTATTTTTATTTATTTTTTATTATATTTTTTTTATTTCTCATTTCTTATTTTTTCTGACATATGTCCGCTTTTTCCATTTTTCTTGAAGGCCCTCGGTCTTGTTTGTTGGAACTCACACACATACCGATACATATAGGGAATCAGAAACTCCACTAATAAAAGGTTTAATAAGATGCATTGTATACATGTGATAAAGACCCCGAGGGGGGTCAAAATGTTGTAAGCACTGTAATGTTTAAATAAACAATTTTATGTTTCTGAAGAAGCCAGAGCGGGTCCCTTTTGAATATTCATATACATTAAATTGGCTGAGCACATTGGAAGTGAAAATGCGGGACAGAGTGCGGGTACTATCCATATTATATATATATATATATATATATATATATATATATATATATATATATATATAGATATAGATATATATATATATATATATATATATATATATATATATATATATATATAGTAGTCTGGAAGTCGGCACTGCACATCTATAGGTCAAAGTTGCCTGGTGCAAAAAAACCCCAAGAATTAAGTAGAGAGATGAAGAAGCTCGCACTCACAGGACTTATACGTCCTGTGAGTGCGAGCTTCTTCATCTCTCTCTCTCTCTCTCTCTCTCTCTCTCTCTCTCTATATATATATACACACTCATCATCATCAAATAATACAGCAAGACTCTATTCCTAGCTTAAGTTAAATGGGTAAATTCAGTCACCAACAAGTAGAGAAGGGCCTTGGTTATCTACCCCTGGTGATGGTATGTTGGTGCAAACCTGCCCAACAGATTTTTTCGAAGGAGCAAAGTGAGAATATTATTCTTTACTATCCAAATTCCACCTGAGGCTCCAATGACGTGAATGAGAAATGCTTCAATGCACCTTCCCTGACACATTCAGATGTTCCAACTGAAGTTAAATGGAGCTACAGGAGGCAATTCCCTATGTCTGTGTGGACCTGGGGCTTGGGGCAAAGATGAAAAGGAGTTGGCAAATTTTGGCTCATAACCAGGTCTGTGAAATGAGAGATTTAGGCAAGGGGCCTGAAATTTCTTTCCTCCAAAAATTCCCACCACCGATATCAGAAATTGAATTCTTCAACAGACCCAGGGGAGGATTAATGGGGTTGTTTATCAAAGTCCGAATTTATCTCTATATTTTCTGAAAAAAACTCTGACCAAATCCGCACAGGTTTTTTGGGCTTATTTATTAATACACTTTCCTTGCGGAAAAAATCTGAAAAAATACTGAAAAACCAAGATTTTTTCAGATTTCGGATTTTTCACCTGAAAACTCAGAAAACTTCGGGGTATTGCCAAAAACCCTGCGCACATCAAAGCATCATTGGTACTTCTCCCATTGACTTATATGCAACCTCGACAGGTCTGAGATGCCGAATTTTCAGATTCTGACTTTCCATCCTCTGGGTTTAATACATTCCGAAAAATTCAGGATTTTATTAAAAGTCTGATTTTATAAAAACAAAATCATGAATTATTTGTGATTTTTGCATTTGAAGTTTAGTAATTAACCTTACAAAGGTAAATGAACAAGGGAAGTGTCTAGTGAATTAGTGAATGGATCAAAAGAAATTATATGTGGAATAATACCAGTACACATGTTTTAGTAGGGAAGCTTTAGGAAGCAAAGTTTAATGGAAGGAAGGAAGGTCAAAGAGAAACCTAGGCCAACTAACTATGTGGGTATTAGCTGGACTCCTGTAAGCTGACCCATTGAAGTAGTTTTCTCCTGATGGGCCTGTATACAGCGCCGGATTTCAATAAGGGGCACCCCTAGGCCGCGCGGTCCGACCAGGCGGCCGCGCGGTCCTAGCGCCCACCTCACCTCCCCTTCCCAGCACACCGGCGAAAAAACGCCGGCGCAGCTGCTGTAATTGAATGGGGACGCACGCGTCCCCATAATGCGGCTGGGCGGCATGCCGCCCCTATTTTTTTGCCGCCCTAGGCCCGGGCCTATGCGGCCTTGCCGCAAATCCGGGCCTGCCTGTATACACCCAAAGGACCAAACAATCACATCAGCTGAATTGGATCATCAGGGAGTGGATCTTCTGGTGTATGGGCAGCCTCAGACTAACGGGAACTGAGAACCACAGCTCTGGGCAGCAGATTAGTTGATCTTGTTGTTGTTGGGTGCAAAGCATACAAGGCTCACTAAGGGTAACTTTGCCAGTATGTATAGCAGATATGTCATTTGCGTAGCACTTTTAGCAAAATAATGAGATATTTACAAACTTGCTGACTTCTGCCCACCCTAAAACACAGAAACGTTCAAAGGGCAGATTGATCCAAATGGCAAAATACTGATCAATATGCAATGAAAACCAGATTCCCATCTATTCAAATTGCAATATTTGGTCTTGCTTGAAAATCTTCCGTCTGTTTCAGTATTTATGTGGCAGACTTTACAGCAGGGTGCCTAAACACAATATTGTGAAAGAAAAATGAAAGAAGAATAATGCATTATCACCCTGAGTGTGTATGTCACCTCCAGTACTCCTGTTTTCTTCCACACCCACAAAAATACAGTTTATTTGGATCCTGATAAAAAGTGATCATTGTATCTGTGAATGTGATAGGGAACCTAGATTGTAAGCTGATGTGAATGATTTATAACATACAAGACTTGACTGTCCCCCCTTCTCTGGAATTCCCCCTATACGACTGTATAAAAATCAGGAAGAAGTGAGGGAATACAAGAGAGTTCTGTATGAGTTTCAGTAAATGGTAGGATCCCAGGGATTCCTTACTACTTAAAATAACAATTTTCTATTTAGGATTATCCAATGGCACATATGAATGGAAAAGTATATTATTATGAAAAAGGTTTATTTAGATGAAGCAATGTTTCATATATGGACTGTTTAATGCAATATACGTTATATAAATAGAGAATCTGCAGTGTTCAGGTATAGTTTTCATTTAAGGGTAACGATCCGATACACTGCAACAAAAAGCTGGCATCAAATCGCATGCGATGGAAATAAGATAAGTAATAGAAATAAAGACAATGCATTTATTAACCTTATTTCCGTTGCATGCGATTTGATGCCGGCGTTTTGTTGCACCACGTCGGATCGCGCCAAAAACATCCATGCAGTCCTACCCTTAAACACTACTCCCATTTAACCTAACACAATGCCAGAATCCACTATATGCTGCTAAATGCAATGCTCAATGCCACATCTCTCACCTTGCTGACTACTGTGCTTGCCCATCCCCCCACCCACCCTTCTCTCCTTTTAGATTGTAAACTCTTTTGTACAGGGACATCTTTACCTCTGTATATTTGAATGTAATCTGCATGTTCAATGTATAAACCTATGTATTGTATAGCACTGTATAACTAGAACTGCACCCATAAAGTGTAATATGAGGCCAGTCATCAAAACTTAATATAAGATCATGTAGTTCATCTGTACTCCCTACATCCTCATACAAGGAAACAAATCATCTTCATCTCAAAGCAGCCACCTGTAATGAATTAGCATAACTTTAGCCGCACCGTTTTAACCCTATCCCCTTGTGTGGTGTACTTAATGAAACATCCCCCTCCCAAATACAGTCGTACCCCTTGAATGTATGTAAGTACATACTTGGAGGACAAATATAAAGGAAGACAAAATAAATACAATATGGCAGTTAATCTCTCTGTATAAATACAGAGAGATGAAGTGCCATGTGGTGAGAGAGACAGTAGGAAGGAGGACTCTGCCCATAGAGCTTACAGTCTAACTAATGTATCAGCCTGACTTTATGCCCCTTAACATATGTAATGTATCAGCACAACATCATGTATTTGTGTAAAACAACTCAATCTCATAGTTCAGTGCTGGGCTGATTCATTTTGCTGGCTGTATGTCAGAGTGGTGCAGCGCAGACACAGAAAACACTATAACATCGACAGCTTATTCTGATATTATGATTCTTTGTGCCCTTGGTGCCCCCAAAATATGCTTGTCACAGTATGGAGGATCCCCTGCACCCATATAGTTATAATGCTGATCACACAGACCCTAAACTGCAAATGTAATTACTAGCCTTTACTTACATAATACTATTTAGATCCGTGGCAAAGGGAAGGAGAGAAGTCAGAATGAAACAGACACTTGGGCAGGTGCAAATACAAAGGTTCTTTACCAATCTGAAAATCACAGTAGGCTGAATTGGTTGATCTGACAATTCAGCCCATTAGTAACGGATTTCGGCAATATTATGAAGGTCTGGTTAATGCCATGGATCGCATACATACTGTACCCATTTCTTAACATTGAGTCCCCTGAATTTGTGCTTGGTTTATTATTTGATGATCTGCTGAAGAATACTAGGAGTTCAGCAACTTAGATAAAAAAAAGAGATTTGTGAATGATCCTCTATGTAAAATTTCTTGGGGTGATAATTATTTTAGTCTCCTGCACTGACCAATAGGCTACCCATGTATGATTAAAACTAAAAATATTTCTAGAAAGATCACAGTTTGATTAAGAGAGATTACTAAACACAAACAATAGTTCCATTTTAATTGCTTTTATGAGACTGAAAAGCAGACCCAATCACATAGGGGAGTTTGGGAAGGGTAGCATGAAGCAAGAAGCCGCTCCATATTGTCTGTACTCTCTGTTGAAATGGAATACTTCTCTCTGAGGCATTTTTCAACTGCTGATTTTTCAAACCGTAGTGTGCGCTTGAATGGGGTACTTTGTCTTTTAGGTGGAGGGCTTTGTATTCTCTCTAAAAGAAGAAAGGGAATTTTTAAATAATTAAATGTTAATTGTGGTGACTTCACTTAGGGTCGGACCCTGAGTAAAAATCAGTGGACCCCACTGACCCAGACCTGCACTCGTCTGCTGGCCGTACAGCCTGAGCTCCCCACCAATCTCGCCCTCCTCTGGCCCCAATCGAGAGGACAGGTAGGCGGTGGGGTCCAGAGAGGAAGTTTTGGCTTGGGCAGGGGGGGGCATGAGGGGGGGAAGGGCCCTACTCAGACCATCTGGTCCGACACTGAATTCACTACAAATCTACATGAATTTATCAAGGCTGTAATTTATCTTTAACATACAATTATAAATATAATATTACAAACAAATCAATGTTTTCTCCATTCTCCTCATTGCTAAGATGTTCTGTTTGTTGGTACAGTGTACACAGACTTCTGTGAGGAGGGCTTTGCATTCTATCTAAAAGAAATGAATACATGAATATGATAACATTTTTCAATAACTTTTATACAACCCAAATTTAATAGAAGAATGTAAAACATGTATGCCCATTTATTTTAAGATCTTAATCTTTGCTATTCTTAAGACATTTCAAAAACATCTCTTCCTTCTTTACCTTCGTTTTCCTCATCACTTGAAGGTGGTCTAATTTGTGGAGGTATGGGGTATGTCGCTTTTTCAGTGGGTTCTTCCCACTTTTCTCTGTAATAGAATGGGGATTTATGGTCACTACACTTATACAGGTATGGAATCTGTTATACAGAATGTTTGAGAACTGGAGTTTTATGGATAATGGATCTTTGTCATTTGGCTCTTCCTACCTTAAGTCTACTAAAAAATCATGTAATCATTAAATAAACCCAATAGGCTGGTTTTGCTTCCAATAAGGATTAATTATATCTTGGTTTGGATCAAGTACAAGCTACTGTTTTATTATTACAGAGAAAAGGGAAATCATTTGTAAATATGTTGGATTATTTGGATAAAATGGAGTCAATGGTTGAGGGCCTTCCTGTAATTCGAGCCTTCTGGTTTAATCGGTTTCCAGATAACGAACCCCATACCTGTAGTGGCTTGATATTGATAACTGCTGAGATATGGATTTGAATGCCTCCTACAACAAAAAACAACTGGTGCCAATCACGTGTGTGTAATGGATAAAGTTGTACAGTTATATGTCTTGTTATTTAATCCATTGTAACCATTATTGTATTCACAAGTGTCATTTAAAATCTTACATCCGTGTTACTAAGAGGCCCATTTATTAACCTCTGAATTTATCTTGTCAAGTTTTTAAGGGGGAGAACTTGAATATTTAGAGGAAAAAAAAACCTCAAGTTTTTAGAGATGTATTATATCTCAAAGCTGCTAAAAATTTCGAAAATACTCCATCTCAAACCTGTCAAGAATATGAAACCACCGTAAAAGGGGGGCACAGGATACAGAATATGTTGATCACTCATCATGTAGAACAGGTTGTCCAGGTGCACCAGCCCCTCAGCTTAGGGAGCGGATAAACCAGCAACATACGAAAAGAGGGGTGTCGGGGATTCCACAAGGACTGCCAAAAATGAAGTAAAAAATATAATGTTTAATGTAGATTCTTAAAAAAAAAAGGAACAGTATTTCCATTGGCTTCATGCCCTCCAGGGCACTTAATCATGGGCTATCATGATTGAGTGCATGATTAAGTGCCCTGGGGGGCACAAAAGAGATACTGTTCCTTCTTTAATGAATCTACAAAAAAAATATATTTAACTTCATTTTTGGCGGCCCTTGTGCCAAACAGCCCTCTTTTCATATGTTGTTGGTCAAACCTGTCAAGGTCATGTAGAAGTCAATGGCAGATGTCCCTGAAGTTATTTCTTGACATAGTGATCTGTGATGGGGTTTCACCTGATAATCTGATAAAGTCTGGTTTTCAAATTATTGATAACTTAGTTCAATTCATGGATGGGAGTAAGGTCAATTTTTAAATAAAAAAATTAAATGAATTAGAGTTTTAGTAAATTACCCCCAAATGTTATGTGCTGACTCCACAGTCAAATCCACTTCTGCCTCCCCCACCAATGATAAACTTCATTTAAAGGTCAGAGGGAAAGCCACACTTTACACTTGTGCATTGGTCTCCAGGTTCTGGGGAATTCACAGAGCACTGAATTCCACCACTAAATGACCAGCTATATCTTTCCATTACAGTACTTTTTATTTTTAAGGGTAAAGGATTATTATTTGGATTCATGGAAGTTTATTGGGGAAAAGCTGTTAGCTGAAAATGAGAATTGTCTCTGAGAAATGTCAGTGACTAACAGTTGTGGTTATGGTGCACACACAAACAATTACTGTTTAAAACCACAACGTCTGTCTCTTGTGCAATGGACCTATTTCTGTTACCATACCCACAGAGACTGTACAGATTGAGGAAGATGATTCTAAGTTGTATTGCTGCTCATAAGCAGCTCAAGAAGCAGAGACACATCCCCTGTGTCTAACAGAGAATCAGCTCTATGTGAATAGACTCAATGCCCAGAAATGATAAAGCAGTGGAGACTGGGATAGAAGGTGGAAATGTCCCAATGGGGATTAGCTGCTTGGTTTCACTAGAACAATGACCCTGTTTGTATGTCTTGGGTCTTTCTTTCTACCTTGTTATAGTCTGACTGCTTACTCTGTACTCTTGTTATAGGTCAGTACAACAAAGAACCTCTCTTGGGGTGGACAGGCGGCTCTGTTCAGCCCAAGGAGAAGGGTTCCCAAGCCAGCAACAGCACATTGTGTATAGGAGATATACCTGTAATCAGAGAACAGCCGTAAAATAAAACATGCTGTATAAAATTAACCAAGTGGATAAAGGCTTTATGATTGCTGACTGATTATAATTTTCTTTTCTGAACTGAAGTTTTTTTTTAAGTGGACTTCTACTCAAGTACAATATTACCTGCTGGGACATCATTGTTAATGAGCAAGTGATCCTTCTTTGCTGTAATGGATATCACAAATATGACAGAACTTTTAAAACTGTTTGGGAAATTATGTAGGACAGCAGATCAATATTACATTTTGTCCATATCTAGTTGCTACTATTTGCTTGACACAGGCAGTAGTTTTGTGGGATTCCACAGATCTGTACAGGCAAATCACTGGACAGGCCTTTATAAGTCACAGTAACTTGTAACATTCCCACAAGGTATTAATTACACACCCATGTCATGGCTTTATACTATGACATATTCATATTCACTTGTTACTTTTCAGGGACTGTTGAGAATCTCAGCACATCCTGATATCCTAGTGTTGGGGATCAGACTTACCCTCCCCCTGTTCTGCCTATGACATCATAGAGTCAAATTACTGACAGTGAAATGACAGATTAGCTGAAAGCCCCAGAGGACATTTGGGAAAAAGAGGAGGATTAAGGAAGAACCTGTGTTTGGAGCCAAATACACAGGGTGGGCCAGGAGATCTTGAGAGAGCCAGCAGAGAGGGTGAATGCGCTGCTTGGAAATACTGACAAAGGAGAGTTTGGAGAGGGCTTTGGTGTGATCTCCTTTGGATAAGCATTGAGCTTAAGCCTAAAGAGAGCCCGTTCTGTCTCCTGTGTGTGGATACTTTGGCCACGTGTGAGTCCCCAGGGTGAGAACAGGTCTTGTTCGTGCACCTGCCACGTGGGAGCAGCTACGTTTGGAGAGGGCTGTGGCGTGATCTCCTTTGGATAAGCATTGAGCATAAGCCTAAAGAGAGCCCAGTTTCTGTCTCCTGTGTGTGGATACTTTGGCCACATGTTAGTCCCCCGGGTGAGAACAGGTCTTGTTTGTGCACCTGCAATGTGGGAGTGGCTACTAAGTCCAAAGGGAGGGGTACATTGGCAAAGGTAGTTCTACCTGGGGTATAAGAGCTTTTGGAGAAGGGATATTGGAACTGAACAGTGCTAATCTAATGTGCCAAGTGATGTATAGTCCACACAGGTTCCCTAGGGCAGGGTTATATTTTTTGAACTGTATTTGCATGTTCCTACATTTTTAGTATTATATAAAGTTATTTTGGTTTTCGGCAAACTATGTGGTTTATTTTCCTAGTAGAGTTCCCCAGAGGTACAATTCCTCAGTGCCCACTATGTTGAGGCACAGTGCTGTAAATCCCAGTTGCCGGTATCTTTCATGTAAAGGGAATTCAGGGCCCTGTATGTATAGATAGTAAAATGTTGAAATTTGAGCTCAGAAAAATGTGCTCACTTTCTTTTCATTGCTATGGGGCTTTTAGAATTGTAGGTATCAAATGGGGAATGCTAACTTTCACTCATTGATAAATATGATTCTTAAAGTCCCATAGGAATCAATAGAAAATGGGTGATTTTTTTCTGTGGCAAGCCCTATTCTCACATTTTGATAAATCTGCCCCTAAGTGACTGACTGATTATATATAGATCTAACTTCTCTCTCATATATTTTCACTCCCCAACCTGTGGCTGCTCAGTCTTTATTTGCCAGTGGGCCGTCAGTGTTTGAAGCCCCCTAGGTCAGGGTATATAATTTTTCCAGAGGGGATTTACCTTTCAGGCCACCTCAGGATTATATCCTCTAATTAATTGTCAGACCTCCAGTTAGGGTGATGCCCTTTCTCATCCTGTTTGAAAAAACATAAATTATCATCTATACCCTGCCCAGAATAGTCAGAAAATGTGTGTAAGACATATGTCTTATATAATCTATTAAAATAGTTGTCTCCTATTTATTAAATCAAACACAATGTCACTGCTACAATTACACAACATATATTATCCATATATTTTTTACACCCACAAAGCACCACATCTTACATCATTTAGTTAGAAAGTGTGTAATTGTGCAAAAATGTCTAATAGTTCTAAACTCCTCACTTAAACAGTATAAATACTTAAAATATATAGGTTTTAAAGAAAGTACAAATTATTTTCTCTTTTCCAGACCCCACCCACTAAACCTCGAAAGATCTACATTTCTAAGTTATTTCCGAAATGATGGAAGAAATGGCTTCAAATCAAAATTGATATTCATACCTTTTGGTCCCACTTTGTCAAAAACATCCATTTTGATTCCATCTTTAAAAATTGTAAAATTTGCTCTAAATTTTTCGTACACTTTATCTATTCAAAACTCATACTGGTATATTGTTTTTTAACCTATTGAGATCTATAGCGCCAACAACTGACTTAACCTTTTCACTCGCTATTATTGGTTTCATCTTTAAATGTTTTAAAACAGGGGAGATTCTGTATTTGGTAAGTCTATGGTAGGGAGATGGCAGTCATTCTGTGTATGGTAGGGAGATGGCAGTTAGTGTATAAAGGTGGCGATAGACGTTAAGATTTTTAAAAGCTCTTTGTTATATCTAGTACAGGTAAATCGAAAATAACTTGGCTTGCTGAGTAATCATTGAAGACGTTTCACTACTCATCCGAGCAGCTTCTTCAGTTCAACTGACTGGTGTGGGAAGTTCTCGGCCATTGTGATTGGATTAGTGAAAGAGTTTATATGCCGAGAACTTCCCACACCAGTCAGTTGAACTGAAGAAGCTGCTCGGATGAGTAGTGAAACGTCTTCAATGATTACTCAGCAAGTCCAGTTGTTTTAGATTAACCTATACTACTGTAGATTTACCATGACCTGGATGAATGAAAATCTTTACAGTCATTTTTATGTTACACACAACTTGTCTTTATTTTGGTTGAATAGATCTGTTTTCGATCTAATAGGTCCGTATTCGAATCGTACGAATTGAAGGAATATTGCATTTGATCGAATTCGATTAGAAGTTTTCCCAAAAAAAAAAAACCCTTTGATTTTTCAAATTTCACCAATAGACTCCAAATAGGTTTTAGGAGGTCCCCTATAGGCTAAAACAGCAATTCGGCAGGTTTTAGATGGCGCATGGTCGAAGTCGAATTTTTAAAGAGACAGTACACGTTGAATTTTCGAATTTTTGACTTTTTTTCAAATTCAAATCGAATTTGAAGTATTCCCTAGTCGAAGTACACAAAAAATTGCACGAAATTCAAATTTTTTTCATTCAAAAATTCACCTCAACCTTTGATAAATCTGCCCCCAAGTGTCAGCCAATGTTTCTAATTCATAAAAGTGCTAACCAATTTGTTTTAACATGTTATGTTCTTTCACATTAGGGGCACTTCCTTTTTGTTATTTAGGAAAAAAATACATATTATTTTTTAGATTAAATTTAGTGATTTTTTTTGCAAACTTTGACTCAAAGTTTCTACTTTATATCCAATATTGGGTCAAGTTATACTGGCGCCCAATGCCCAACACTCAGCCTTGCTCCCATCCATGTTTCCATTTATTCATAAGCCCCTCTCATCCCCATGCTGCCAGTCTCTCACAAGCCCCCCTGTGTGCCACTACCCCTCAACCATAAGCCATGCTGCACAATTGCTTCCCTGCTGGTCACTGCCTCACTCATGTCCCCTGTGCCGGCCCCCCATGCTGTGCACCGCAGGCAGCTGACTTCTCTGCCTAAACCTAGTTTTGAGCCTGTTTATTGCATATTATCTCCCATGTGCATTAAAACGCATTATTTCATTACTCATTACTTGCACCCTCCCATTACATTAGCACAGTGTTGGACTGGGATGCCAGGGGCCCACCAGAAAACCTTAGAAAACCCACTTTCCAAACTATGATTCCTCACTCAACCTCTTTATTCTCCTAGTCTTTGATATTCTTCCATTATTAAGCATTTTTTCCCATAAAGAAATAATGAATGACCATGAAATTGGCCACATAGTTGGAAGCAAAAGGGCCCACTAACATCTGGGCCCATTGGGAGTTTTCCTGGTGTCCCGGTGTGCCAGTCCGACACAATCTGTTCTATCTTGTAGGGACTAATCAGCACTGGATTCATGAGAAGTGGAAAAAAGGAGCCACATATGCTTCTCCCCTTACCCCCCCTCCCTTACCATTTTTAATGAATTAATGAAATACTGTAGACTTATATAACTTATATAACTTGCACATGATACCATTTATCCACTATGTTTTAGGGTACAATAAAAAGCACCAATGTGCAAAATAAAAATATTGTACACAAAATATTTACTTGTAAAATCAAGTAACCAAGAACAATGCAGAATGTGATTAAATCATGAATAATCCAGTTAAACCCATCCGAGTATCAGTGATTTACTGTAAGTGCAAATCCCCAAAGCACAGTTGTTGAATCTTAAAAAAAAGTTAATAAACATCTCTTCTTTTAGGCACAGGAGATATATATATATATATATGTATATATGTATATATGTATATATATGTATATGTATATATATGTATATATATATATATATATATGTATATATATGTATATATGTATATATATGTATATATATCTTAAATATATGCAATATATGGACAAATAATCCCTGTTTTGTTAAAAGCATAAGGCAATTTTAGTAGCTTAAGGCACAAAATGTTTCAATCTACTTAATATATTGATAACGGGTTGAGTACAGAGGACCTCTTGTATTTGTCGATATATATATATATATATATCGGATTTATTTAAAAAATTATTAATTTATTATCAAAACCTTAAAAGCATAAAGCAAGGAATCTACGTTTCGGTCCGGGTCTTGGACCGTTATCAAGATCCCACCTGTTGTTAAAAACAATGCTTTATACACACACACACACATAGAGCATAACATTGACAGCAGGGAGTTCCCCTCGCTGTGACACACAACTGGGCGTGACCTAAGTACTGTCATTTAACTGGCGCTTTGAGGTGCAAAAAAGGTAATCACACGCTTGCAGACCTTGGTTGCGGTACCATATTGGATTGAGGGACATTAATGGTTGGTCCGGGTACTGTCCTAGTGGCGATATTGCGCATCCTTGACTCTGTGTCTCCCTATGCAGATGAGCTAAATGATTACCGCTACCTCCGTAACTGACAAAAATAAGAGGGCGGGCTGCTATCACGGTTTTAACTGCATACTAACCAACACATTATACACGGGCTTCACTATTTGCGCTTCTGATAGCGCTTCCACTGCTTACACAGTCCGATGTTATTGTACAATATGCAGGCAAGATAGCTGTTTTTTCTTTTCCTTCACAGGAATATGTGATGTGTGTAATTATGATGTCACACCCTATTTTGGCGCCATTGTGGGGTTAAATGTGATGCTTTGGGGGTTAGGGTTTCACTTCCTAATGACGGCCCGAGTGTTGGAGCCAAAACGTTGAAATAAAGACAAGCATGTTTTCTTCCAAGTTCTAGGAGTGTGGTTTCATTATTATAGTTTATATCTCTGCATATAACCAGCACCCAGGCTTTTCTCTGTTCGTTGGTGCACCAGCTTTGGACTTTATTATATATACAAATACAAGACAACATTTTTATTTTGCCCTACACATGTGCCCACTGTATAGTTAAGGTGCCATGAGTTAGGAAATGTAGGGGGGAAGGAGGGGAGCCCCAAAAAAAATTTCCGATCTTTTTCAGCCTATCACCCATAAAAAAAGAAAAAACTCCAGCGTTTTTTGGGACTTTGAAAAAATGTCAACTTTTTTTGAAGCAATCCCTATCTACTCTATTGGCGAAGGAAGTCTAGCGTAAAAGGTAGCGTTCAGAAAAATGTGCGCATCAGTGAATTTGCGTAGTTACGTCCATTGCGCAAATTCGCTAGGCATAAGGGTGCGAAGTAACACTAGCGAATTTACGCCAGTGTCCGTTAGGGAATCAGCGAATTAACGAAAATGCGCTACGCTAGCGAATTTGTCCTTTAGTGAATTTGCCCCATAGTGTGTCATGTAATGCTTCCTCAGGTATACATAGAACATGATTTTGGGATCATATACCCATTTCTTAATTTCTATCGGTAGCCATAAATATTGGGATACTCCATTATTTTTTTAAAGAAAAAAAAAGTATATCAAAGGGTTAGTAAAACAAGAAGAAAAAAACTAAGTTTTGAAAAATCTGAAAAACAGGAAAAACAAACCAAAATGAATCACATATTCAGCAGGTTGTAATTGCCAATTTTTTTTCATTCAGATTTTCAAGATTTTTTCATAAAAAGTTAAGTTCAGAAAACTTGAATTTAAAAAATATTTCAATTTGCATTTTTCATCTCAATTCTCTTGAATCGAGGCATCTGTGATTGCTGCTTATACCAATTTAGGTTAGTGCTTACCTCCCCAAAAAAACGCGTGTGACTTAAAAATAAATCATCCTTATGTTTATTGAGCACAATTTATTAAATCCAAACATATCAAATAAAGTTTAGGGATTAAAACATGTTTTATCACTCCAAGAAATAACATATCATTTAGCATTACTTTCCACGACTAAATTAGTAAACTCATGTTTTAGTGATGGGCAAATAAATTTGCCTGGCACAAATTCACGGCAAATTTCCGTGTTTCGCCGCCGGTGACTAAATCAGCGAAAATTCACCGGTGTCAATTTCCGATTTTCCAGATTTTTGGTGAAACCGTTCTCATTTCATGATTTTTTGTGAAACCATTCGAATTTCCCTACTTTTCTGCGAAAACGAAAACAATTTTTTTCTGAAAACGTTAGTGTTTGAAGGTTTTTTCGTGAAAACGTTTGAATTTCACGATTTTTTCATGATCTTTCCCATTTTCGCATTTTATGTTTTTTTTGTGAAAACTTTAGAATTTCAGGTTTTTTTGTGAAACCGTTGGAATTTCACGCTTTTTTTCTGTGAACTTTCCGATTTCATGATTTTTCGAAAATTTTTCGCCATTTTGCAAATTTTACAGGAAATGTGAATTTTTTGGTGAACCTATACGGGAGAAATTCGAACCAACACTATTCATGTTCAATGAGCATTCTACTGTATCTTTCTTAAGGGATATCATGAGCAAAACAACTCAGTATTAACTGCCTTTTATGGATATATGGAACCCCAATTATTAACATGGAAATACAATTAGCAATATTTACTTTTCCTTTGCAGAGTATTTCTTAGTACTTAGGGCTTCACAGTTGCATACTTGTAAACTGTTCGTATGAAGGGAGCTTACACTAGAAATACGAGATGCCGGGAGTTTCAGTTGAACCAAACTTGTTTGTTAATATTGTCACACTTCATTAGAACACAAACAGGAACACATCCACAGGGCTTAAATCTCCTCTAGTGCCTCCCTCTTGTGGTAACTTATGACGAGAGCAACCCATTTATGATGGGTAATTGTCTGTATAAAGGGACAAATAATATAAAATGTTAATTTTACCCCCAGTCCCTGAATACACAAACCTAAACCATGTGGGTAAGAAGGGATTGATGTTGGTCTGGAAAAGTAACTTCAGGCTGTTCTCATGTAATGTCAGGGCCCTGCTACCAAAGGTCAAATGGTTAACATAAGTTGGAACACAAGATAGAACTGTAGCTATAAACTGCACTTTCACCCTGTCTACAGTTGGTAGAGATAGACCACAAAGCTTGCATCATTCGAGCCTAGGAAACTGTTAGATATATGTATTCTAAAAACTGTGCTCTCCCCCTGCTGGAAGAAGTGTTTTTACCATTTATGGAAATCATTGTACCCCCTTTTCTTCCAATAAATGCCCTGTCAAAGGTATAAAAGCTTGTACAAATAGGTGTGGAGTTGGAAGCCCTCGTGTCATGCCTAAGTGCCACACTGATGTGTTTCTGCAACAGCTTCCCAGGCAAAACTCTTGTATTATTTTTCTTTGTCTTATAAACTCTCATTCATTCTGAAGAACATTCTCCCTGAGTTTTGCTTTGTACTAAGGTTCTGGTAAGCAAATTAACAACACTTCGATAATTGCACTCAGTCAGGGGGGATACGAACAGGCACCTCTCCAATGTGCTCCTCAGTTTCCATTGTGTCCCTTCCCACTCACACCTCAGTCTGCAGTGTCCTACCTGGGGGTTTAATTCAGCATTTCCTCCTCTTCCCCATCTTTGCCCTGACACTGATCATGCTAGATGCTTCCAGTGGAAGTCTCATACCCTTCACTGGCTTCTCCTCTGGCTTTACCTATCCTCTTCTATCCTGACTGGTGGGATACCCGTTGGGTTACTATGTCCACTCACTCCTTGTTGGGGCCATAGCATAATTACCCTGTCTCATCTTATACTCCTAGAGTGTCCGCTTACAACCGCTAGACCTCGCACTTGCTAAATTCAGTACCTCTCCTGGGAGATGACTCTACTGCTTCAGTTCCCTGCTTACTATTCTTCCCATGTAGAATCTCTGCTTTTATCCAAGGGCCTCCCCTTTTTATAACTTCCCTGTTACCACCCTCTTGGGATTTTCCTCACTCTTATGAAACTACTATTACATCCAAGCTCCTTCTGGTGGCCAACCCAATTACACATTAACCATTTAATGAACACTTTTCATTTCACCTCCTTCCTCTTAGAAGGCTCATGTAACTAATCAGTCTTTATATCATCAGTTCATAAATATGTTATTCAGTCAGGTAAATATAAATTGTTTGTAACCACTTACTACAAATTGCCCTATACATTAAATTTGTAGAAGGTATAGAGGTTAGCTGGAAATGTGATATGACAAACCACTAAGAGAACAAGAAACCAATAATATCTAAGCCTGTTCTTCATTGGTCCAGGAGGTTTTATTGCAGGAAACCTAGGATATTTAAAGTATTGTCAAGGTTACTTGATAACTTTGTGTTGTTTGTATCTACAGCGCCTGTCACTTCCTCAGTGATCAGCACAAACATTAAGGTACCTCTGGAGAATAAGAAAGTCACCCTCACATGCAGAACAAATAATGCAGAAAAGATCCTTTGGAGCAAAAATGGTGTCTCTCTCCCTCCAGGACAGAGTCTGTCTGCAGATAACAGGACTCTCACTTTCTCCAGTGTCTCTCGCTCAGATACAGGACAATATCGATGTGAAGCTTCAAATGCCGTCAGTAAGATTATCAGTGATCCCTACACATTAACTATAAACTGTAAGTAACTACTGTATGGTCTCATAAGGTTTAATCTGGCTCTCACTGATTAAAATCCCAGTATACTCAGATATTCCTACTGAGTTGTGCTTAGACATGAGTATATCTGTGCTGGCCTAGTTCTGTTATATGAGCTACACTGACTGTAAACTGTAAGTAACTATTGTATGATTTCAGAACTGATAATGTTTTTTGGCTGATGTGGTTTAAAGCTATACTTATGGATTGGCGCAATCATCAAAACATTTGCGAAAAGTGAGTTTACATCTGTCAGAGAAGCTGTTGCAGGGCTGGTTAATAATGAACTCTGATGCAGAATGCATTGTTATCACTTAATAACCATTCCACCCTGTATCATGGTTAGTGGTAGAGTTGCCGGATTATTAAATTCAAATATAGTACCCAGAAGATTTAGATGCAAAATGCAAAGTTGCATTCAGTACTTGGTATTATGACTAATTAAAAGCATTAATATTTTAGAATAAGTTTAGGAGCAGCTAATTGAATCACTTGTAGCTTACTTGTTATAGCAAACCAAAATTAAATTTTTTCCTAGGGAACAATCTGTGGTTTTAATCTGGAGACCATGTGGTTTGTCTATCGAATATATTGAAACCTATGTTGCCTGCTTCAGTTGCCTAAAAGTTTTGCAGATTATTCTGCATTCCTGGTTTAATGGTTACGATATAAGCATCATTTATAAATGTATAGTTTTAGGCAGATGCGGTAACGCTAAATTACTGGTGAAATTTTATTCTTCCTGCAGTTTTATACAATAAGAAACCATCATATTATCATTCTATAAGAAACCACATATTTCTCAATTAGAAATCATTTTAATGCCAATTAAATTCTCCTATTCCAACGTAAAAGTTAAAGTGCAATTTGATACGCAAAGTG